>LPNX011089276.1:622094-719485 GCA_001517045.1 Pseudotsuga menziesii
CTTTTACTAGCTTGCTACTGATTTATAATACCGTAAATCTATAAACCTTGCTCCAGCTGCTTAGAATAGTACATTCCACGTGGAAGTTTGCATGGAGATAGATGCATGCATGCACTTCGACTGCATCAAATACACAAATCTCTGTCAAGTCAGAGCCAACAATGTAGGTTTGTCAGAGTTCTAATTTCAAAAACTTGTTCTCTACTTGTAAGGTATAATAATTATTATAATGGTTGCTTACATTAGCTCGCCGCCAGGTCTTGGGACACAAAATCCCATAGTGACGTCACCTACACAGAACCAATAAGAGCCAAGTTAAATCACAATTTAAAAATGCCAAAAATAAAAATTATTCCAAACTATTACAAAAACGTTGAAAAAGCAAAAAAATTGACCCTACCTCATGAATTAATCTACCTAAGCGAATCATATATATCCCCTGTCGGGGACATAATAATTTAAAGTAAAAATATGGAAAATCAATTAAACAAAGTACCAAATATTGTGAATATATTATTATTATATATATACAAACTAATGGCAAGGTGTCAAATATATAAGAAATAATTCAAAGTAAAAATATGGAAAATGGATGGATGGAAAGGTATCAAATATTGGAAATGGATATATATAATTATTGGTTATATATAATATATATATAACCTCGAGAGGTACGGTATAATATATAGCATAAAACCCACGTGGGCCAGCTAAAGCCAACTAACTCCATATCGAACTTCGTTGCCGTTCAGTGTGTTTTGGTCTTCGTTGCCATTAAGTGAGTCTGTTTCAAAACGTGAACATTGGAGGTGCTCCGCACCGCCGAATTCACACCTCGGCTTGCATTCCTCTCTCGATGCCCAATCCAATTTTGAAGCCTCAAGATGGAGAGGTCGAAAATGAATTCTTCAGTTTTGTTCATATTTTTTTGCGTTATTCAAACTATTAACTGGGCGTACGCAATTGAAGTTGATGGTGAAGGTCTGTGCTCTAAATTAATCCGACCGATGGGTTACCCTTGTACTGAATTCGTGGTACGTTTCAATCTATTATAATCTTTTACATTTCTATTAATCTCTTCCCCGATGTAATTAATTTATACAAAATATGTAGTTATGATTATGAATTTCTGATCATATATGCCTGCATATTAAGTTCTGATTGTGGGTACAAGCCCAAAGTGGATACAGAGTTATCCAAGGTTTTTAGGCCATGAATTCAATAAAAAATTAAAAAATGTATTTTATTTATTTATAAGAGTTCGTTTCGTAGTCTGAATCTCCTAGTTTGTTTTGGTTCTCATGGGCCAGAATAACTCAGTAGGAATTACAATTGTAGACATTTATGTATTTTTTCATAGTGGATTCATATGCTGGGCCGTCAACGATCTGAAAATTTTCCAGAGGAAACAAAAAAATCCCCATGGATTCAAACTGATTTGAGGATTACAAAACAGAGTCTGCTGTGCATGTTTTTCCTAAAGAAAATCACAGTTTATACTCTGATAGCATTTATCCCTATTTTCCCATGGCTTTACAATTTTAGATATGAGAATCCCTGTGCATGCTCGGTGGATTTAACGCAACTGCTACATTCATTTTGCCAATTCAATATTTCCTACAGCCTACAACAAACTGAGAAGAGCAGAAACGAGAAAGGAAAACTCTGGTGCATGTTATGAATACCGAGCTTAATCTAATAGATGACAGATGGAAAATGTAGCAGCGAATTAAATAAACACATCCACACTACACAGAATTTTGAATTGGAGAAAAACCCATCCTATGTTAATAAAACCCCAAACTAATATATTAGTCGGGAAGGAGAATGGAAACAGAGATAGATAATACAGAAGTTCAAGAAAACTTGTGCCCTATTCATAGCAGCAAGTGTTTCATCTCCTGCCTTGGGTCTTGACTGTGCAAATAACCTTCTCTCTTATGCTGCTTCCAGCCTTTCCCTCTCTCTGTCGCTTTTCACCAGTGTTTGCAACATTTCTCTTTACCCCGGCCATTTTTTCTCTAGGCTCTTATCTATTTTAAATCCCAGGGGTGGTTAGGTTTAGGGTTATCTGGCTAACCCGTCGTGGTCTCCCTCTAATCGTTTTCTGCCCTGATCAATTACTGATCAGTTTAGGAGGAAGTATTTATGGTCTTCTACAGCTCGCGCTTTACAAATTGAGTAAGTCTTTCCTCCCAAGGGTTTTTGGATTGTGTCCACCTTCCTGTTCACTGTAGGTCGTGAACTTTTTCGATACTTGCAATGCTGCTTTACTTTTTCTGACATATTTCCTTTAATATGTAGGTTTCGTTTTGTTGAGCTCATAACATAGTGGACCTATGGTGAAATCTTCAATAAACCATAATCCAGCCAAGCAAAAGATACAACAGAAATGAAACAACAGTTAAATGATGAACACAAGAGAGATGCTGTAATACCCAAGCACATGTATGAGAAAGTGTTCTATAGGAAAATTACCCTTGGCTTGTTACCGCCCAACCTATATGTGAGTTGAGTGAGAAAAGTCTCAACCCACCAGCACAACCTAGATGGTAACTAAAGTTGGATGTCACTATCACCTCAAAACTCACATCCTCTCACTTTAGGCTTAACTCTCTAATCCAAAGCCTAGGGGTATCTCTAATGGCTTGATGATTTTAAAGCCTAGATTAAATATTTATAAATTAGAATTGTCTATATTAACTAAGCACGATGTATTTATGTAATTAGTGAACTGACTTGCATTTCGTGAAATAAACTTAAACACATGAGAGATATAACAATAACAATATCATATATGTGCTTAAGTCTAACCAATGAATCTACTTAAGTAATGTACAAAAGTAAACGCTAGATTCAAAGGAGGCTGCTTCAATAGATATAAAATGTAAATCGAGAAGCATAAACAAGACTTTGTTACTAATTCACCAATGATATGATAATTGTGAGTATGAATCAATAATAAGTCCAAGGTGTATGACAAGGTCTAAGGTGAAAACCCTAGAACTTGTAACAGGCTCAAAGATGATTATCTTAAGTTATGTAAATATACATGTCTTAATCATCCCATGAAAGTAAACTAACAATATATGATAAATAATTTGAAGCAATGTTCATTTGGCTTAGAATGCTAGAGATAATCACCACTTAGGATCGATCTAATTGCAAGATAGATGATAAGTAGCCATGAACTAGACAATCAATTAATTATGTTGTTTAGTGATTAAACTCAAAGAGCTAGTGGTTAAAACCACTATTATTTCCTCTTGCACTTGATTAGTTATTTATGTATGGAACTTACAAGAGAAAAGACAATTCTGGAAATGAATAAAAATGCAAAAATGTAAGTGCAATTTTTAGAATTTAAGTAAATGCTTAAAGATATGCTTGAAAAGTAAGCCTTTCACTTAATTAAATTTTACAATGAAAGAAATTATAGCTTGCTGGAAATTAATGCAGAAATATATCTATGTAACTCAGAAAATAAATGGTAAATAATTAGATCTTTAAGAGTTACTAATTTTGGTTTTATTCACACTTACGTATAAATTCTGGATTGCAGAAATTTATTAGTTACCCCAATAAAAATGATAAAGAACTTGTAAAATATGAGAAGTAACTACTAAAATTTGAATTTTAAAGATGCAATGAAACCAAGTCCCTCTTATGGAGACTTGGAAAAGCAAACCCTAAAATGCACTTTATAGATTTGTAATTTGGACTAGTTACTCAAATGAAAGATATTTTATGGCATAAAGCAAATGAGTAATTTCTAAATCTGAATTTTAAAACGTATCTAAGACAAATATTTCAGATTTAAATTAGATCTAAGATTTAGATATTCAACAAAACCAATTAGATGTATGTGAAATCTAAAATAATTTAACTTTTGGGTTAGTAAATTTCACCAAAGAAAAGAAAGAACACTATTTCTTTTTATATTTTAGGTGGATGGTTGCAAGAGGAGATTTGTGCCAAATACCTAGGTCAAATGAAGTCATCTTATAATTTCTTAGAGGGTGTTGCTAAAATTATCACCCATGAAACAAGATTGCTTTAGGCTAATCTTACGTCAAATGTATTGGAGGGTTTAATTGCAATCACAAAGAGAATGATAGACTCCCTCTTCTACTTCTTTTCTTAGGTGTACCCTACACATAAGGGGTTAGTATTGCACCATTCAAATGAAGTAACAATGCAAAACATAACATCCTTTTAATGCACAATAGCAATTGAATTATAGCCAAGCTCAATCAAACATAAGCTCAATCCAACTAGATAGTACTATTTTTTCAATGGCCCAAAGATTATATAGACGGACAATACTAGCAATATTACCTCCAATAGATAAGCACAATAGCAAGAGTAATGCTAGACATCAACAAGAAACTCTAAGTCTTTACCTCCAAAGCCAAAGATGATTTTATTAAGAAGACTCTTCTAATGTACAAAGATAGCTCTTGTGTAGCAACAACCAACAACACAAATGAGAAAGGAGTTCTCTTTATATAGGACGAAAAATTCAACCTTAAACAATGATTAAAAAAGGTAGTAACTGGTCAGATTGTTAACAATTGCTCCTTGATGTATGAGGTTAGGAGCTAGTCATATGGCTGAAATACATCATGGTTTCTTTTATATGGAAAAAGGGAGTGTACTAAGGAAGGAGGGGAGCAAAATTAGACTGTTAACAATTGCTCCTTGATGTATAAGGTCAGTGTTATCACATATATAGTAGCCGGGCTACCATATTCTATTTTTCAAACACAGTACATTTTTCAGCCAGATCTCTTACATGTGAGATGTTGAGATGAGCAGTTTTGATGGATCGTTATTATGTTAGTGGACTATTGTACTCTCCCATGTCAGGACTGAGTCTCAGGACATTCAGATTTGGGGACCGATGTAGCCATTAATGTCATTTCAGAGCAGTCATTGATGCCCAGTTTTATATCAGTTCTTTCTCATTGGATAGATGGTGTCTTAAATAGGATTATATTGCATGGTTATGACTCAACATCTTATATTGTGTTATGGTTATTATTGCTCTTATACTGATTCTTGTGACATGTATTAACTTGTGGTATCATGATCTGGCGGTCATAATTATATGGACTTGGTTGTATCTTGTACTATGTATTGATGTCCTTACTTAGACTTGGAAGTTCTTGATCTATACTCATTGGTTTTACCCTCCTTAGGGAGAATAGAGGTAGTCATTCTCACCATTGTTTTGGCTTGCTAGTGTTGGCTCCATCATTCACTATCTTCACCCATCCATTACCTTCAATTTTAGTTTCAACCCGACTGACTTCTTGACTTATGGCATGAAGGACCTGTTGCCCACCTATTTCGACTAGGTGGCAACTCCATGTACATGAAGATGTACATAGTTGTACAAATTATACCTTGGAAAAATCTGAGGATTTTTCACTTCTGCAGGGCAATTGCCCCTTTGTAAAACGAAATGTCCGCTCCCCTGCGTGGGAAAATTAATGTAATTATATGTGCTAGTGTGGGTCATATGATATGGATGCCACACCATGGAACTGGTTGTTAGGGAAGTCCCCCCATCGAGTGTTTTTTTTCCTTTCCAATTAATCTTGTTGTGTAAACGATTTTAATTGGTTTGGTTTTTCACTCAAAATCCTCCAAAGTGGTGACGGGCGTTCTAACAGTCAAGTCCATGGGGTGGCTAAGGGTTCAAAACGTTATTCGTGGCCATGCTAGACATTTGTATACAGTCTTGCGGAGTTTCGTTATGTTGTTGTATTTTTATTTATTTCACCCCTTGGTGGTTAATTAACTAAGTTTCGATGTAATAATGTAATCTCTTGAACCTTGGCATTTTGTAATAGGGGCTATGAATGCAAATGAAAATGCTATGACACCCCCTAAGCCATTGGTTCAAGTCCCATGTCATTCTGACAAGGAGTTGGGAAGTTAGACCAATTTTGGTTAAGTCAAGGTATTTTTTCCTAGGAAATTAATTTAATTTCCAAGGATAAAAAATTAAATTATTTGATTTTGAAGGAAAAAATCAAATAAGGCCATAGTAATTAAGTTTGGGGGGTGGCTAAGCATAGCCAAAATTTCATGGTCAAAATAAATGTCTGAAGATCTCCTAAGTGGAGTGCCCCTCTTGTCTTAATAAAAGATAAAATAAAAAGATTGAAAATTAAAAATTAAAAAAATAAAAGATTAAGTAAAATATTAAAGATTAATAAAAGATAAAAAATAAAAGATTAAGTAAAATATTAAAGATTAATAAAAGATAAAAAATAAAAGATTAAGTAAAATATTAAAGATCAATAAAAGATAAAAAATAAAAGATTTAAAGTAAAAGATTTAAATAAGAGATTAAAAAATAAAAAATAAAAAGATAAAAATTAAAAATTAAAAAGATAAAAGATAAAAATAAATAAATAAATAAAGAATAAAAAGATACAAATAAAAAATAAAAGATCAAAAATTAAAAAAGTTAAAAAATGAAATATAAAATAGAAAATCGAAAAAATAAAAATAAAAAGATAAAAATAAAAAATATAAGATTAAAACTTGAATATAAAAGATTAAAAAATTAAAGATAAAATTAAGAATAATAAAGATTAAAATTTGAGTCAAAGGAGCCCCCACTTGAGTCATGGAAACCCTAGATCTAAGGGTTAAGCTTCATTGTGACATGGATCTATCTTTTTGACCATTGATTTGAAAAGACACCCTTGCTTTTGATTGGTTGAGAGGGGTGCAAAGTCAAATACCTAGATCTAGTGGTGGAGATCTAATCTAGATCTAGATCTAATCTTGGCCATTGATCTTCAAGGGGTTGGGGTTGCTCCTCAACTATATAATGAGGGTTTCACTCCCTCATTTGAGAACTTCTCTTAGAGGCTATTGTTATGCTGCTAAAATCTTTCCCCATTCTCCTCTCATATTCTCTCAAGCATTTGGCCCAAGCCTCCTGCTATTTTTGTATTGAATCTTGCCCTAGTTGGGCCATAATAGAAGAAAGCTTTGGAGGGATATTGTGCCGTCATTCTACATTTCATGCATCTTTTGGTGAGGTAACTTGTATGTATATTTATTTGATTTGCATTTGTATTAGCTTAGATAGCTCTCCACAAAGTATTTTGTGGAGGGATTTGTAAGTAGAAGTATTTCTGCTTCCATTTGTGAGTGTTTAATAAGATTTATCAAAGTATTTTGGTAGATTTATTGGGTACTCACCTCTTTGCTTACATTTTGCAGCTCTCTCATAAGTTTGTTTACAGGTTTTCCAAGCCAAGGACATCCCCCAAGGGTTTCTTTTTTTCAAAATTTCATTTCGGCCATTTTTCTTTTCCTATCCTGAAACTGGGTTTTATTCACTGTATAGTGAATATAACCCTTGTTTTAGGGCCCTCATCCATTATATATTATTATAAGGTTTAAATTCTGTTGTTTATATGTCATTTTCAGCCTAAAAACGTTCACTTTTAACCATTAAAATTTCAGTCTTTCCATTTTTAAAGTTCAGATTTTTCTGTAAATTTTCTGGGTTTTACACTAATTTATTCTAACTTTCTGTTTTAGTTTTCTGTAGTAATTTCCAGCAAGAAAACTTGCTGGTTTTTTGCAGGTTTATGCACAGAAAGAGGAGGTTATGCTGCCCTAAGTTGCCCAGTTTTTTGCAGGTTTATGCACAGAAAGAGGGGGTTATGTTGCCCTAAATTGCCCAGAAAAAACCCAGAAAAATTTGGTCCAAAAAGGGACCCCAAAAAACACTTCTTCTCTTCTCTTCTAAAGGATTGTAAACCCCAAATGAGAAGTTCTCTTTGGGGTATTCTCTGCTGTAAATCTGTGTATAAGTAGTTGCTTAGAGTTAGTTTTTTATTTGCAAGTTTTATTTCTGTTTACCCACCTGTCTTTGTTACAGACCACCATCTCTGTAACAGAGATTGTTGTGAGGTTAGGATAACTAGTTTTATTTTCTGTTTACCCACTATCTCTGTGACAAACCACCATCTCTGTCACAGAGATTGCTGTGCGGTTAGGCATTGCTTTAGCTAGTTACAGTTTCCTTCAAGTTCCAGTAATTTTTAATTTTCTGTTAAAGGGGTAACCATACAACCCACCTATCCGGTGTATCCTCTGTCCACTTGTCATCTCCCTTTAGGGACTTCAAGTTGGGTATGAAAAGCAGGAGAAGTGGGGGCTTAGCTTAGTTAAAACAACTTTCTTTTTTCTGCTGCAATCAACACATTTTATTTTCCAAGTCCAAGATCAAGTACCAGCACCTCCCATAAGGGATACCGCTTGGTTGATCTTGTTGATAGTTTAAAATAAACCTTGCATGTTAATCATCAAGACTTAAAATTTACTTCTAAAATTAACCAACAACAACTTCACTATTCCCTGTTCCTCTACTCGGTTATCACCCTTCGGGGTACTCGTGAGATACGACAGGGGGTAGAGGAGTCTTAATTTAATAGGCATCCATCTTGCTATTTCTTCTGTTAATTAAAAAACAGTGACCTTCAGGAAGCTAGAAGGGGTAGTAGACCATGGGGGGTCTCTAGGCGTTTTACGTCCTCCTTGTTGAGCACCGGGGCATTGGGGTTTGACCTGGGAGCTACGGGTGGGCTTTGCTCCCACTTTGTTGAGCGCACCAGCATTCCCTCTTTGACTTGAGAAATACTGGATTGGGGTAGTTACACCACCGGTTCGAAAACTAAATTTCAAGAGGAAAAAACTTAATAAAATTTATTAAAATTTACAAGAGACATTGCAAAACGTCCTACAAACACAGGTCACTGCTATTTACCTTTGCCTTGCTGTTCAAGGTTTTACTGCAAGCACTTTCACATTTTATTTCACTGCAAGTTTTGTCCTTTCAGTTTTTCGCAAAATCTTGTGGTGGCATCTTTATTTCATTTGATTAAGTAATCACATTGTTTAGTAATCTGTAGATCTTATGTAACACAATTGATTCATTTCGTTTCAACCTTTTTTGGGTAAAAGTTTAATAATTGTTCCATTTATTCAATCTGTTACAACTGTGGATATTCTTAATACTGGTTAACTGCTCATTCATTATTGTTTATATTGTTCATAGTATTCATTTGTCCATATTGTAACCTGGTTTGATTAGGATAACACCTAAACTGTGGGTTAATTAACTTAGATTTCAAATTCATTTGTAAATTTGTAAAGTTGTAATTTATCATTAGACTCCATTTGTTAATAGGCACTAGTCTTCATTTATCTCAAGGTTTGCTTGTCATTAAAAGGAAATCTTTGCATGTGCATGATGCTTGTCATTCCTTAGATAGTATAAAGTCTTAGCCTCGCAACCTTATTAAGATCCCTTTAATTTGTAATCAAATTAATAAATCTGGAATTTAGTCTTCCGTAGGGACTTCCCCCCTTGGCTCTGTTGGGATCTTGCCTAAACGGAGGAGTTGTGGACTGTGGTGACAGTGGTCCCCAGGTCTCGCTTGCCCCCAAGGACACACATAGCAGGTTGTGACTTTTCTGGTCCTTAAAGTGTGGATTAGGCAGCAATAGGACCTTTTTCCCGGCTCGAACTTTTGTTGGACAAGCCTCCCTGTTTATATTGTGTCTCGGCTTTGAGTTGGTGACAAAACTTGCCTTTGGTAAGTTGGATTGTATGCCTAAATCATTCTGGTTGGTTGTCCCGATGTTTGGCGTTGTGCAGAACTCCCCCTAGTCACTTGAGATGTTGTTGGCTAAAACTGAAAGCTCATGTACTGCTAATATTGGAAATATTGAATATGCACCCATGGAAAATGAAAATTATAAAACTGTGTTTCTTAACATATGTAAAAAGGGCAAGAGCAATGAAATGCTAAAATACTCCTTGAAGAGTATAAGAAAAGGTCTAAAAAAACAATGGTTTAAAATATGTTATATCCAAAAATCGCTGACCTTATTAAAATAAATGTCTCGGATGAAAGCTGCGATTAGTTGTGCTTTTAAGCACTGGTGAAGTCCCAAAAGGGTCATATAGGCCAAAAAGGCCATGGAATAAAATGATGATCCTAATGAACTTGGATCAAGCTTGATGTAGTCATGATGCCTAAGTTGAATAAGCACTCTCTAAACAACTCACCCATTTGTGAGGCACTGCCATTCCTTGTGTTGTTGTTTGTCCGTCATTGGTTATAGTGAGTATTCCCTTTCCATATTCGAAGTGTCATGATGTTGAGTAGGAAGTCATCCTTTGCCTTAGCCTTGTCAATTTCATCCTTCACCCTTCACTCGCAAAATGACTACAGCTATGAAGTGAGTATAGTCCTGAAAGTCTAAGTCTGAGTAATAATAAATAAAGCCTTATATATGTATTTGTTGATGTATTGCCAGTGAAATGATTGCTACTTGTTGTGATTGTTGCTTGAATGTGTTGTAGAGCATGTCTTAGCCTTTTAACACTTGCAGTAGATGGATGATAGTCTGAGTTATTATTGGTGTTTGGTCATTTATAGAGGGTTATATTGTTTATTGGATATGGTTGATGATCAGATAGAGAACTATGAGGGGTATGAATATACACCTTAGATAGATTTGGACTCTTTGAGTCTAATGAGATAGTTTATTTTCAGTTCTGGGCACTTGCAGATATGATCAGGCTCATTCTGCCTTTTTGATACAGTTTTTCTTCACAGGTTGATATGTCTGAGTAGGGAGATGTTTTAGTTGGATCTCCTAGGGCGTTGTATAGAACATAGGGGTGTAACCACTTGTTTGTACCATAGTACCCTCATCCCAGAGAGCTTGGTGGGCTCAGTTTGGCAATGTAGGCACCCTAGGAGGCTGGTTTGGCAGGTTCACGTTTCTCGAGACAGATTAAAAAATGATTAAATGGCTATTGAAGAAATAGATTTGGGCTACTGAGGCAAGGAAATGACATGGGATGAGTCATGATGATGAGAGTGATGTCCTCCACACCTTCTCCAGTAGTTGCAGCTCCTGATTGGGCTCACACCTATTTTTTGGGCATTTTTTATTATTTTCTGGAGCTCTTTTTGGAGGCTCACGATTTCCTCAAGGAGGCACAAAAGTCAAAGAATTAAATTGTTATATTATTTGTTGTGCCATGGGGACACCCAAAGGGAGTTAGTCAAACACTCCTTGGACCCACCATGTGCTTTCATTTATTTCTTGTTGAGTGGGTTACCTTTTTTGGGTGGGTTAGTCCACTTTGATAAATTATGGTTATATTGATCTATGTATTGTATGTTGAGCTCATCTCAACCATTGATTAGAACATTTCATCTTTTAATTTTAGCCACTCGTTTTGAAAGTGGTTAGGATTTGGTTATGATTGAGGTTCTCTCATTTCTATTTAAAGGAGAGAGCTTCTCATTTGTAAGGGGTCTTTGCCTCTTGGATCTGAATAATAGAAATATTTTTTTGTGGAAATTTTCTGGATCTGCTTTGCATTTGATGTTCTCAAATGGTGATTGGAAAGTCTTCAGCTTCCTAGCATTGTGGAAATTCTCGTGAGATCTATATTTTTTTGCTATCATTGTTTTGTCTACAGGAGGGCGTTTTGGCTAGAGCGTTTTTGTAGGGGGACCTCATCTCGCTCGTTTTTCTTCGTCTTGGATTAGGGGGTTTTCATTAGTATCATTGTGATCTATGATTACTTCGTTTTACTTTCTTGTAGCATTTAGTTTCTTTATCTTGTATTGGAAAATCTGATATGGTTGACGTTTGCTCATGCAGGGTAGGAGACGCTTTGGTGGCTTGGAGCTTGCATATGTCATAGAAATCACGGGGATCTTCTAGAATTGATCAGGATAGCAAAGATCATCACTGTTAAAGACTTCTACAAGCTTTTCCAGGTAAGATCCAACAGGTAAGTCTTTTCTTTTCAGATCTTATTCCATTGTACCTTGCTGTACTTCAAACTTTTTCTGAAAACTCCTAAAACACTAAAAACCCTAAAAGTCAATAAATCTGGGAATCGTCTGGTCTTTTGCCAAACCACTTATGGGTTTCATAGATCGGGCCTCCCCTTCACCAAATCAACTGCAACGTTGGTCAAATTCCTCACAGTTTGACCTAGATCTGATTTTTAAGAAAACTGCATAACCCCCCACTCAAAAATTTGACCTACTAGGGTTTTGATTTTTTCTGAATTCTGACTTCACAGATGGATAGATCGAGTCCCACACAGTCCAAATCAACCCCAACGTTGTTCAAATGCTTGACAGTTTGACCTAGATCTGAAAAATTGACTGAAACAGCCCTAGCGCCCTCACTCAAAACTGATTTTTTCGAAAGTAACTTTTTTCTGAAATCTGACAAGATAGGCTGATAGATCAGGGCCCAAGCACTCCAGAACACCCCCAACGCTGAGCTAAGTTCTTCCCGGTTTGCCCTAGATCTGAAAAATTGGTTTTCAGCCTCCTAGCCCCCCTCATCAGATTTTGACTTTTCTAGATCTGATTTTTCTGCTGATTTTTTGATTTGGGCTTTCAGATCAGGTCACCCTGACCTCATTTCTCCTTCAACGCTGAGTCATCAGCCTCCAGGTGACCCTAGAATTGCAGATCTGTCTTTCCAAGCCATAGCGCGCCTTCCATTGAGCTGGTTTTCCCGTGCCTTAGCTTTTCTGGACCAACTCCTTTTTGGGTTCATAGATCAAGGTGTATCCCAGGTGGGTTCACTGAAACATTGGGTTGTTGCTGACTCCATTGCTCAATACACACAAGGCACTGATCTCCTAGCTAGCGCTAGCCCCAACTTGACCTCACTCCTATTCCTTTTGCCAACACCTACTGATAACCCAAGTCACCTATCTTTCACTGAGATTGTCCCCTTGGTACTAGGCAGTCCCAACTCTGTTCTTGCTCACCCTGTCATAGTTACGTTTCCCAAGACAGTGGTCATATCCATTAGTTGCTAGTACCTTAACCCTAAAGCTAGGGTTTCCATTTACCTTGCACCTTAAGAACCCTGAAGCCCCATCTGATCTTCTTCTGGTGTCTAGGTCCGATCTCTCCTGTCGAGAGCAGATCTAGGTCTCCCCCATTGTTGTCTTGGACTAGGATAACATAAAGTGAAGGCTGCCTTGATTGGCGTGACAACCATCCATTTGGGAGTTTAGGAAGTCGTGGTTCCACCCCTTAGTTGCTTGCCCCTCCACCATCCATCCTGGATCCACCTCACACAGGCAACTACAAGGCGGGTGATAACAGTCAGGAGCTAGTCATATGGCTGAAATACATCATGGTTTCTCTTACATGGAAAAAGGGAGTGTACTAAGGAAGGAGTGGAATGATTTTAGAAGTAGAACTGCCTTGCAGAGGGTTCGAGAGAACCATTTGCACAACCAACAAATTAAAGAGGTGAGTAGTGAATGAGATCTCAATAAGGACACGCAGGGTATATCCATGCTTGTGGAGATGTTCCAATGTGTTACAATAGTGGTTGAGACTTAGTGGAGTTAGGGAAATAATAGAAACATAAGTAACATGGTAAATGGGAGACCATGATAAAATACAATAGTGGGACAATGGCACAAAGAGAGCCATGTCGATGTACATATAAATAACCAAGTAGCTATATTGCCAAAACAGAAGGGACGCCAAAGGATAGTTGCATCAGTTTAGACAAAAAAGCCATTGGTAAAATCTGTAATTGTTATGAATGTGCAGGTTGACTACATAGCTATGGGGAGTCTTCTGAAGTGGATCCCCTGTAGATGGCTTGAAGTTGCTTGCGTTGATCTGCGATGCTAGAATATCATTCAAGAACATGCGGGTGAAAATTTTCAAGAACCCCAACCTAGTTTCAGTTTCAGTGTAGCATAAGGTTTAATGCCCAGACCCCATCATTGCATGTGCATTTTAAAAATTTGACTGAAACATAAAACACATGAGATCTCTTTTCTTCTTTTTGAATTCAGAAAATTATTCAGTCCTAAACTCTCACTCAGAAATTAAAACCAGCCACACACATGAAAATAAACACTTAGAATTTTGGTCAAATTGACCCACGAAAAACCTCGAAGGGAAAACTTGTCCTTCAGAGAGATATTTTATTCTTCAGGAAGAAATACAAAATTAATTACAACAGTACTTATCTCCTCAAAATTTGTGCCAACTTCACATTGACAAATTGCTGTTCAATTGCCTCGATTTTCGTGCTGTACGACCTCACATCTGTGACTGTACAGACGTCAAATCTGTGCCAAATCTGCCTGTTGTACGAACGCAATTAATGCTATACGAACCTTGAATTCCGTGTTGTACAGATGCCTTGAAATTCATGTCTGCTCGCCTCGATTTCTGTGTTGTACGACTGCCTCAAAATCTGTGTTGTACGACCTCACACGTGCGACTGTACGGACTGTATGATCTCATTTAATGTTGTATGGATGCTTGCAATAAATGCTGTACTGTATGCCTAGGGAATCATGCCAATCTGCTGGTACAGTTTTCTCGATTTTTGTGCCCTTTCTCCTCTTCTTGAATTTGGAATTTGTGCAAGAGTTTCTTCTCTCTATTTTTCTCTTTCTCCTCTCTCAAAATTCTCTCCTGAAAATAAACAATTGATCTCTCTTTGCCTTTCCCAAGCCCTTTTTGTTTGAGTAACTTCCACCTTGAGATCAATGGCTTAAATTAGAAGCCAACTACATGAGATGTAGGGCCCATCTCATTTCCTCATTAAAAAATTACTTTTAAATTAATATTGTGAATTTAATGCACACCCTCATTAATACTCATAAAGTCACTTTTAAAATATAAACTTAAACATTTATTAAATTGTCACGTTATCATAAAGTCATTCTCACCTTCTAATTTGACTAGGGACCACATTTTAAAGTGTCCTTGTCCACCCCAAGGCATGAGTGGACAAACACTTGGTAAAAATTCAACACTCCCTCTTACGGAGGAAGGTGTTTTTCACCACTCCCATCTTGTCGCTGAAATGTATGTGCTTTTCTCTTCCCAAAGACTTTGTGAGAATATCTGCTACCTGATCATCTGTAGAAATCTACTGTAACTCTACAGCTCCTCTCTGGACATAATCTCTAATGAAGTGGTATTTGATCTCAATGTGTTTTGACCTGTCAAGAAACACTGGATTCTCAGAAAGCCTGATGCAACTTTGATTATCACAGTGAATGATAGTAGGCCTCAACTCCTGACCAAATAAATCAACCATGAACTTGCGAAGCCACAATGCTTCACAACTAGCCTGATTGGCTTCCATGTACTCGGCCTCTGTAGAACTCAAAGCAACGTACTTTTGCTTTTGACTGAACCACGACACAATTGCTGAGCCCAACTTGGAACAACAACCGGAAGTGCTCTTCTGGTTCGAAGCACTGCTTGCCCAATCTGAATTTGTTAAGCCAACCAAGTCCACTCCACTTGAACTCCTGTAATCCAGACCATAATCTACAGTCCCAACAAGGTATCTCAAAATATGTTTTGTGGCTATTCAGTGCACTCTCCTTGGCTCCACCATGAACTGACTGAGAGTGTTCACTGTAAAACTCATATTTGGTCTGGTGTTGACAAAATACATCAACGAACCAATGAGCTGACGAAACAAAGTAGGATCCACCAACTCTCCCTCAGAAGCATGAAGGTTCTTCTAGTTGGTGATCATGGGTGTAGACATGGGTTTGCAACCCTCCATCCGAAATCCTCTCAAAACATCTGTAGCATATTTTCCTTGCCCCAGGAAAACATGTCCATTCTCCTGCCACACCTCCATGCCTAGATAGTAGTGCATCAACCTAAGGTCGGTCATTTCAAACTCCGAAGCAAGATCCTTCTTGCAAGCCTCAATTAGGTGCTCCTCTCCTGTAATGAATAAGTCATCAACATACAACAAAAGAATGAGTAGAACACCTCCAACCACAATGTAGTAAAGGTTGGGATCTACCTCACTCTTCTAAAACTCAGTCGAAAGCTAATAAGAATCAATCCTCGAGTACCAAGCCTGGCTTCAGACCATACAAGGCCTTTTTTAGCCTGCAAACATGAGAATCTCGCTCATAAATCTCAAATCCCTGAGGCTGCTCTAGATACTCCTCCTCTTGTAGAAGATCGTTGAGAAAAGCGGTCTTCACATCCATCGAATGGATCCTCCAACCCGTCTCTGCCACGACGGAGATCACTGCTCTGATCGAAGAAAATCTAGCAATCGGCGCAAAGGTCTCATTATAATCAACTCCCACTACCTGTGAAAACCCACGCGCTACAAATCGAGCTTTGTACTTCTCGATGCTGCCATCCACAACATGCTTGATTTTGTAGAGCCACTTGGAAGTCACAACTGACTTCCCCTCTGGTCTCAGAACCACTTCACACACCCCATTCTTCATGATGGAATTGTACTCTTCCATCATGGCATCTCTCCAAACTTGGTGTACAGAATCCTCCTCATAAGTAGTAGGCTCGGACTCACACAAGCTAGTCACCAGTGCAATGTAGTTGGAAAATATCTCAGGTGCCTTACTCTCTCTGACCTTCCTCTTGGGTGGCCCCACAGACTCCTCTGCTTCCTTCACAAGCTCCCTAAGCCAACTTGGATTTCTCTTCCTGGAAGTAGCATCCTGTAGCAGGCCTTCCTCTACATCCTCATCAGACATATGTCTCCCTCAAGAAGTACCTACGGTCTGAGATCCTGTACCTGGTGAACCTGAACTTGAACCTGAACCATGTGTATCTGAATCACCTGAAGGTGCAACCTGTGAACCTATGATCCGTGAACCTGTCCCTGTACCCGAAGTCCTTGTAGACTGAGTCCTTGAAACCGATGATCCTGTAACCTGTGACCCAATCACTCCTGAGACCTGTGACCTTGTGCTCTGACTCGTTGAACTTTGAGATGCTGTCACCTATGGAGTACTCATCTGCTGCTCCTCCTCCTCTGACTCCCGAGACTTTCGAAAGGCTTGCTCCTCCTCAAATCTCACCTCGCTCCTCACAACAACTTTCCTCTGTGCGGGAAGGTAAATGCGGAAAGCCTTCAAAGTCTCGTCCTATCCAACAAATATACCCCTCTTTAGAAGGGACATGTGAATATGTAAGGCACTTGAAGATGCAGAAGTGTCCTATCTCAGGCATCTTCCTGGTGAACATCTCCTCAGGAGTTTTGCACCCCAAGCCACGGTGCGGACTCCTGTTTTTCACATAAACAATTGTACTAAAAGCCTCTGCCCATAGAAAGAAAGGAAGACTCTGATCATGCAACATGGCTTTAGCTGCACCCACTATCGAATGGTTCTTCCTTTAAGCCACTCCATTCTGTTGTGGAGTGTAAGGAACTGTCAACTGCCTCCTGATACCCTCCTGTCTACAAAACTCATCGAGTGCATGGGAAGTATACTCACCCCCATTGTCTGATATGAGTACCTTGATCTTCTTTCCTGTTTGGTTCTCCATAAGAGCTTTGAACTCTTGGAACCGAAGCAAGACATCCTCTGACTTCTTGCTTCTCAGAAAGTAGATCCAGGTCTTCTTGGAAAAGTCATCGATGAAAGTAATGTAATACTCAAAACCTGTTAATGAGGTAGAAGACATGGAACCACACATGTCTGAATGAATCAATTGCAACACTCCCTTTGGTCTGCTGTCACTGCTCGGAAAAACAGTCTTGGTGTACTTTCCCAAAGCACACCCTTTGCATACACCACTCTGCTTCGTACTGAAATCTGGCAAACCCGTGGCCATGTCTCTCAACATCCTCAAAGCTGAATGATGAAGGTGGGCCATCCTCTTGTGCCATAACTCACACAACTCACTGTTGCTCTGAGCATGTGCCAGTGCATGATGTGGCTGGAAGAGAAGCTTGTACAGTTTCCCGCATCTGACTCCAATTGCATATGAAGCAGACGGACCCCCTACTTTGGGAAAGATGTAAACTTTCTCATCTCGGACATATACTCCAAGGCCTATGTCCTTAATCGTGGAAACTGACACAAGGTTCTTCTTTAGCCCAGGGATGTATAAGACATCTCTCAGTACCATCGGCTCCATGGACTCCCTGTCAAAGCAGACTATTCCACGCCCAACTGCTCTCACCACTGTATCATCGCCCAATACAACCTCCAACTCCAAGTCTGTCTCTGAAATCTCGGTGAACATGTCTTGATCACCTTGTCATGTGGCTCAAAGCTCCACTATCAATGTACCAAGTGGATGAAGTAGTGGAAGCACTCAGTGAATGCCCAACGATCATAGAATGCTCCATGTGATCCTCAAAGTCCGTGCCAGTGATGGATGATGCTCTCTCTACATAAACACTAGCAAAGAGAGAAAACTCTCTTTCAAATCTAGCAACATACTCATCAATCTTTGCTGAAGCTGCTATTTGCTGTTTCTTCTTCTTCTTGTTTGGGCAATGTCCAGCATAATGCCCAAAATTATGACAAGCAAAGCATTTCACTTTGCTCATGTCCTTCTCTCCATTCTGCTGCTTGGTTCCACCCTTGGAGCTCTTCTTGAACTTCTTCTTCTTCCCCTTTGTTGCTAATGCCACATTCTCCTCATCATCCTTGCTGTGAGATGTACTGCCCTGTACATATCCCATGCGAGTCTTCTCCTGTATGAAATCATCCCAAAGACGATCCCATGAAGGCACGTGCTCACGAGCAACCACTGACTCCACAAATACAGCCCATGGCTTCACCACACCATTCAAGGCTGTACATATGAAGCAGATGGACCTCCTGCTTTGGGAAAGATGTAAACTTTCTCATCTAGGACATATACTCCAAGGCCTATGTTCTCAATCGTGGAAACTGACACAAGATTCTTCTTCAACCCAGGGCTGTATAAGACATCCCTCAGTACCATCGGCTCCATGGACTCCTTGTCAAAGCGGACTATCCCACGCCCAACTGCTCTCACCACTGTATCATTGCCCAATACAACCTCCAACTCCAAGTCTGTCTTTGAAATCTCGGTGAACATGTCTCGATCAATTGTCATGTGGCTCAAAGCTCCACTATCAATGTACCAAGTGGAGGAAGTAGTGGAAACACTCAGTGAATGCCCAACGATCATAGAATGCTCCATGTGATCCTCAAAGTCCGTGCTGGTGATGGATGATGCTCTGTCTACATAACCACTAGCAAAGAGAGAAAACTCTCTTTCAAATCTAGCAACATACTCATCAATCTTTGCTGAAGCTGCTGTCTGCTGTTTCTTCTTCTTCTTGTTTGGGCAATGTCCAGCATAATGCCCAAACTTATGACAAGCAAAGCATTTCACTTCGCTCATGTCCTTCTCTCCATTCTGCTGCTTGGTTCCACCCTTGGAGCTCTTCTTGAACTTCTTCTTCTTCCCCTTTGTTGCTAATGCCACATTCTCCTCATCATTCTTGCTGTGAGATGTACTGCCCTGTACATATCCCATGCGAGTCTTCTCCTGTATGAAATCATCCCAAAGACGATCCCATGAAGGCATGTGCTCACGAGCAACCACTGACTCCACAAATACAGCCCATGGCTTCACCACACCATTCAAGGCTATATGCACCAACTTAACACTCTCTATCACATCCCCAATAGCCCCAAGCTCATCACGAACCTTTGTAATCCTGGTGAGGTAAGTGGTCATATTCTCACCCTTGTTCATGCGAATGCTCTTTAACTTCTCCCTTAGTAGCATTTTCCGATTTTCATTGGAACTTTGGTAAAGGTTAGTTAAAGCAGTCCACATATGATGGGCATTTTCTCTTACCTGATATGTACGGAATCACATGATCATTTATTGCATCAAGAAGGATTCTTTGGGCCTTTATATCCCTCTTGTCAAATGCGGCTTTAGTTGTAGCATCTGCGGGAACAATCACTGGATTTGCAATAGTGCTGTTCACTATGTCCCATAGTTCACTATCCTGTAAGATTAACACTATTCTAGCCTTCCATGGACTGAAATTTACAACCTCATCCAACCTGTCCTTGATCCTAAGACCGGTAGCCATAAGTGCAAGAAAGTTTAAGTACCTGTTTTCCCTTATTTCTCCAAGTTTGAAATTTATTTCTGTGTGCAATTTTCACCCTTCAACAAAGCTTTGATACCATGAAAATTTTCAAGAACCCCAACCCGGTTTAAGTTTCAGTTTAGCATAAGGTTTAATGCCTAAACCCCATCATTGCATGTGCATTAAAATTTAAAAATTTTGACTGAAAACATAAAACACATGAGATTTCTTTTCTTCTTTTTGAATTCAACAAATTATTTCAGTCCTAAACTCTTACTCAGAAATTTAAAACCAGCCACACAAATGAAAATAAACACTTTGATTTTTAGTCAAATTGACCTAGGAAAAACCCCGAAGGGAAAACTCGTTCTTCAAAGAGATATTTTATTCTTCAGGCAGAAATACAAAATTATTTACAATAGTACTTATCTCCTCCTCGAAATTTGTGCCAACTTCAAACTGGCAAATTGCTGTACGATTGCCTTGATTTTTGTGCTGTACGGCCTCACACGGTTGATTGTATGGACCTCAAAATTTGTGCCAAATCTGCCTGTTGTAAGGACACAATTAATGATGTATGGACCTCGATTTCTATGCTGTACGGATCAATGTTATCAAAACCGAACCGATGGTCGAATCGGCCGACCCCGGGAACCGAACCGGACAAAAACCGGGAAACAAATCGAATAAAAAAATCGGTTGAGCAAAAATACATAAAACATTCATATTTTCAAAAAATACATATATATCCATGTGCATCCATGTGAATTTAAACCATTATACACAAATATGCAAAGTTTCTCATGTATATAGCAAATAAGAGCGTATAAAACCAAAATAGCATCAACTGCAAATACATATCTATCGAAAAGTACATCAACAAAGAGGTTATAAATGGCCTCTAAAGTCAAAATATAAGCATATGACTGCAGTCTAGACTCTAGAATCTACAATCTAATGATTCTAATCATATATCAAAATTATCTGAGTCCTCATGCTCGAACTCAGAGTTTTCATCTACATCCTCAACATGAGCATGGCTTGACTCCCCTAGGCCTGAAGGCGCTTGTCTAACTGCAACATCAATGTTCACATCCTCTTGTTGTGGAAGAGGGCCCAAGTCCATCCACAATTAAATGTGATTGATATGGAGGGTGGGCGCCTCCTTTTATAACATTAGAAGGGTCGTGGGTTAATTAAATAGCTCACACGTGGACCCTATTTTTTATTTTATTGAAAGAATTTGAAATTAGCTGTTTTTGGGGGTCCTTGGAGTTTTTGTACAAAACCGACCAGTTTTGTATTGAACTGGCCGGTTTGGAGAAAACCGGGCAGTTTTGTATGAAACCGGCTGGTTCAACCTTGAAACTGGCCAATTGTGTATGGAACCGGCCAAAAACGGTTTGAGTGCGTGATTTGACTCGGTAAAGCTTGTAAACTGGTCCAACCGGCGTGTTTTTTCAAAATCGGTTGGGTTCTGATAACATTGGTACTGATGCCTCGAAATTCGTTCATGGTCACCTTGATTTTTGTGCTGTACGACTGCCTCAAAATTTGTGTTGTACGACCTCACATGTGCAACTGTATGGACTGTACGACCTCATTTAATGCTGTATGTATGTCTACAATAAATGTTGTACGGTTTGCCTAGGGAATTGTGCTAATCTGCTGGTACAATTTCCTCGATTTATGTGCCTGTTACCACCCCATTTTGACAGGGTTCTCTAGAGAGCAGTAAGGAAAGATTATGAGTTTTTTGCTTTGCACATAGGGTGCTGCTTGGGTTTGTCTTCAACAAAATACAGTCCTCCACAGCCTACAAAACACCACAAAGTAGTTTTGTCGGCATTTTAAAAGTCGGTTATGAGCAGCAACAGAGGTTAATGAAAACATCCGCCAAAGTGATGAAGGTATACAAAGGTCATTTCATTAAACAGTCAGAAGAGACTAAGGGGTCCTCGCACTCCATCCTTTTCTTATATATGATAACATCAATTATGCCCATAAGTTTCAAATAAAAAATATATTAGTCACAACGGATTCAGGTATTGTATGCAAAGCAAAGAGGAACCACTATCATTTTAAAGCACTAGCTTGAGTGTGAGATTTGGTTTTGAAACTCGGTCTCCAAGTCACATGCCACATATGACAGTGCTTGATCTGGTCATAGGGCAAGGAGAGGATACGAGAACCCCATAATCTCTGGTTTATATAACTTGTAAAAACATCTCAACTTGACAAGAAAACCTTAGCGGCACAAGTTTTATATAAAAACCAAATGAATCATAAGTTGCATTTATTCAAGAATGTGGAAAACAAAAACTTAACTAAATAAAAGGTTATTTATTTCTAAGTACAGAAAGGAAATGCAACAAGTAAATGGTCACTTTAAGGAGCTTATTTTCCTACTCTAAACATATCATAATCACAATGTTAAGTAAAATGAAAAATCCAATGTAACCACCTTATCATTTGATCAAAATTTAAAATTCTTCTCTTGTGTTTGGTTACCAACCAAAAGAAGGATATCTTTAATAGAAAATGCAAACCTGCGTGAATATTCAGAAGGGGCGGGCTGGACGGGAAATCATAGGCATGTAGAACTTCATCAAACTGCCTCCCAAACTGGCATGTGTTTCTGCAGGTTTCCTCTTTCCAAACTTGGATAGGGCTAATGTAGATATCTATATGACAAGGAAGATCAACAACTCCATCATACATATCAAAAGGGCTTATCGGATGATAACTCTTTGTGTAAGCCCCAGGCTGCTCCAAATCATGACGAACCTCTGAATGTGAAGATGTAGGCTTAGACTGACATTCCATCGGTTTAATCGAATCTAATTCTTCAATCCATTGCTTTTCCAAGTCTTCATTGCTAACACTTGTGTGTGATTCTGAATGATCATATGATAACTCTACATGATCCTCTTCCATACCAAGATCTCCAAGGATCTCCACATCGACACTCCCTTCTCTCGATACATCAAAAATGGGCTTTTTAATGTACGTCCAATAATCATCATTCATACCTTTGTCAAATATGGGGGAATCCTCATCCATGGCATCACATTCTTGGCTACATTCATCCTCATGTTCCCCATATTCTTCTTCAGAAAGTCTAGTTTCAAAGATGTTACAAGGGAATGAACTTTCCAAACTCTCATCACCAGAGGAGAACATGGAGGAGTGTCATCATACACCATATAGACCTCATCATAATTATCTTTATAAGTTTCTGTGATGGTTTCTTCTTGAGCTAAATTTGGAATACACATGTGATCATCCTTGCTGAAACAATCCTAAGGATACTTTAAGTCTTCAGTAGTTTCTATCATGCACAGTGAAGAGGGCCTTCAATAACATCTTCAATCAAAGGACCTTCATCAATATCTTCAATGGGGCCGTTTGGGATATGCTGCTTAATGGATTCCTCTAGCTTATCCACATCCTCCATATTTTCTGTTGATGTGACATGAGGATGGTTTTCAACATCTTCATTATTTTCTGTTGATATGACATGATGATGGTTTTCAACATCTTCATATGAGGTTTCTTCATAAACTTCTTCAATTAGATTTAGCCCATCTTCAGAATCCTTCTGTATATTGAAAGAGGCATCATATTCATTAACAAACTGCTTAATCTCCTCCTTTCTAAAATAACTTAGAGGGATTTCCACACATTCGACGTTGTCTATGACAACATGAGGAAGTTCTTCAATGGGAGTATCATGGACCTTCTTCAATGGGAGTATCATGGACCTCTTCTTCACTAAAATGTTCTAGAAGTAATTCCAAGTCTTCAACACTTTGTATCATGGCAAAATGTCTGTCATATGTTTCTCTATGATACTCTGTCCCAAATAGGTAGAAGGAAAAGATTTTTTCAAGAAATATTTCCAAACCATTCATACTACCCCTACCATCATGCCACTGCTCTAAAAACATCCAAAGGAAGCTTGGAAAGGAGGTTATACATTTATTAGGAAGGCCCTGATAGAACCAACAACATGCCTCATCCTGAAAAGTACTAGCAAACATTTTCGTCATATTGTCCTCATAAAGCACATTGGAGTCGGCCATCAACTGAAGGAAAGATTTGACATGCCAGATGGCTGAATCACCATAATTTCCATGAAAGACAGGAAGCCATTTATATATATTCTCCATACCATGACCAAAGTTAGGAAAACCTGGGATGTTTGAAAAATCGATGGGATGAAAAAATTCGACTATCTGAGCACCACATTGCTCCTTTAGTTCATCCATATAAAAAATCAACAATGTGCACTTGATATAAACATGGAACTTTGTATTGAACAGGTGGAGCTGTCAACTGATAAGCTTTGGAAAAAAAAACAATGTGTCGCATGTGCTCATCTACACACAACAAATTTTCACAAGTTTTTTGAGATAATAGGGTTTTATCCCTTCAATGGAGTCGCCAAAGTGAGAAGAAAATTATGCATTTAAATTGCTTTTCTTTGTAAATTTATAAGAGAAAAAAGGGTTAGTGGAGTCGCCAGATGAAAATCAAGGATCTACTCTAACATTCATCAAATAAAGCAAAAACAAAAAAAAGTGGAAAACAAAGTCGTATTCTGGGAATAGAAAGATTTATCCCCGACAACGGCACCAAAATGTTGTCGCCTAATTCGCACCTCGGGTAACGTGGCAGAAATCTTCAAGCCATTGGGTGCGACCTTGGGGTCAAGCTCGAGCCAAGTGCTGTCACCTGATACTCAGCTCCTCCGTCTAGGCCAACTCCTAGAGAAGCCAAGGGGGGAGGACCCTAATGAAAAGTAAAATTTAGGGTTTTTTACTCTATGAAAGAAATAATTGATTCTAGGAGTTTTAATATGAAATGGATGAAATTAAAGATTACCAATTACTTTCACTGAGACTACACTAGCAATCCACATTTGCAAGCACTCTTTTCATTTTGGCACTGGTCTATTCTGTTCTTTTTGCATAAGTTAATCTCGCAATGTGTCATTGAATATTGTGTATCAAATTTGAGTTAAAGTATTGCTAAAGTTAATCTTGTTTGCAGTAATTGGTAATTTTTCATTTCATCCATTTCATATTAAAACTCCTAGAATCAATTATTTCTTTCGTAGAGTAAAAAACCCTAGATTTTACTTTTCATTAGGGTCCACCTCCCTTGGCTTCGCTAGGAGTTGGCCTAAACGGAGGAGCTGAGTATCAGGTGACAACACTTGGCTCGAGCTTGCCCCTAAGGTTGCACCCAGTGGCTTGAAGATTTCTGCCATGTTACCCAAGGTGCGAATTAGGCGGCAACATTGCCAAGGATGAACAATTACTTGTTCAAATTCCGAGTTTAGAAGTCCATTCAGGCCTTCCTAGGCCCTTTTTATTTTTTTATTTTTTTTGACATGTTCATACCCCACGGGAATTGTAATAAAATGACTTAGCATGATGTTTTTATGTAAAAGGTTTGGCTTCCTAGGATTTAGTCATCAATACATTATTCCAGAGTGTTTTTTTCTTGTTAATTATCTATCGTTTTTTAACGCTTTATAATTTTCGAGTTTTTCACTCAAGCCTCCAAAGTTGGAATAAATTATAATGTCTTGGTGGTTAGGCCTTGGGAGGTTATTAAAACCTAAGCGTCAATGTATATTACCATGCTAATATTATTTTGAGTCATTATGAACATGTATTAAGTCCCACATAGTTTTTTTTAATTTCTGTAAAATATATATATATATATATATATATATTTCCGTTTTTACAGGCTTATTTTTAATAAGTTAAATGTAATTTTTCTCTAAGTCATAAAACTGGGACTAGGAGGTTGTTTTCGCCATGGGGGTGCTTATTTTCTAACCCAGAGCACCCACTTAACCCTTAAACCCACTTTCCTAAGTTTTCGAGTAATTATTTATCTCCAAATTTAATTATTACTCGAAAAACCCAAAAATGACCAAAAAAATGGATAAAGTGAAAAATTCGGCATATCATAAAGTAAAAGGAGCTATGCTGAAATCAGTTTATGTGAGTTGGAAAAGTAAAGTGGCAAGTATCCGAATGATTTTGGATTGTCAAAGCCTGCAATTTCTGAGCTAACCAACCATTAGAAGTTTCCTCATGAAGAGGGGGGCGAATCTCTGCAAGTGGGGGCGCACCTTGAAGGAAAAGCAAAAAGATTTGAGTTTGGGAAGTACCACTTTCATCATGTGATGTTTCCACCACAGAGCTCTTGTTCCAACCTCATGCCAATCCACAACCAACTCACTCAAGCTTGACACCTCCTTGGGCAAATGCACCCCCTCTGGGTAGTAGCTTCATCTATTTAAGCAAGCACTCACTCAATGTTTTGACATGAGAAGTGTGGAACCTGTGCTCTTATTGCTTTGTAATTGCAAAGTATTTTATGAATGAATAAAGGCTTTGGAGGCAAGAATTGTGTGACTCTTTTCATGTGTGTGGATGCTTACTGTTAGTTTTGGGAGGTAATCTGTGTCTTTTCATTACTTGTATTGTTGATTAACTATTGGCCTTTGAAGGAGAGATATCTCTCAATAGGGTAAGAGAAGTAGATTTGTTTATCTATCATCTTATTGTTTAGTTGCATAAGGTACTGTTATCATGGATCTTGTAGTTGTTCTATGGAGTAATCATGTATAGGATGGCAGAGAGGACATGCAACCATAGCCGTGATCTATGAAAACCCTAACCCCCAAAAGATAGATGGTTGTCATGTCGATTAGTATTTCCTTCGCTTTATGCCATTGAATGCCCAAGTGACAAAGGGGGAGATCCAGACCTATCCTGAAATGACAGATCTACCGCTAATCACCAGATCAAACCAAAGACTGAGAATACGTAAGGTGAGAGCTAGAGACCCTAGATTTAAGGGATAAGCCACAAATTATGGAGTGTTCGAGCATGGGTGTTTAAGGATGGTATAAATCTTACTTGAACAAAATGGATTAGTGACTTAAGGAATTACAATCAGATCTAGGATTGGTGTGTTTGTTCAAACAATCAAACCTTGGACCCTGGGGGATTTAAGCAGAAATATTGAAAATTCCCAGGATCAGGTTGATACGAAGAATTAAGGCTTTCAACACACCTACTTTGATGAAAGATTCAACAATATAAGAAAATCCAAGCAAAACCGGAAAAGACACACAAGGAATCGACTGCCAGACTAAGAGGGGCGCTTTTCTCCCTAAGATTTTATGCTTGGAGATGGGTAGATGGAGTTCAACGTTGACGCCTAGGATGGAGAGGGCCAATTGTGGGATGGCTAACAAAACCCAGATTGCCAAATTTGCAGATTCCCAATGCAAATCGATTTGGTGATTTTTCCTACTTCCTAATGAGGGTTTTAGTAAAAATGGTGATGGGAAAAGCATGAAAAAATTAAAATACAGAGAGCTTATCAGGGAGACGTACCTAAATCACGTTGATAAGCTTCTGGATGATGAAGAATGTTCTCCTTCCGATCAAATGAGTTCCAAGCAAGATTTTAATGGATTGTTTCTTCAGTCAATGACCTTAGCGCCCCTTTCAACCTGCCAAACCAAAGAATTTCAATTAGCAAGACAAACAAACGAGATTCACTATGTAAAGCAAGTACAGGAAATGAGAAATCATAAGGAAGTAATCACTCATTGATAACCGAAACCCGAGAGCCAAAATAGGGTGAGTCCCCCCACCAATGCGCCTCCTTCAACCTGCAAATAGATGGGTGCAAGAAAAATATACAAAATCTATGCTGGATGTATCTCAGTGCAGAAGAACAATAGTGCCAATCATCATCTCATTCATTTGTTAAACACAAGACATGTGTTGAATCCCATAAAAACCTCTTTATTCAATATTCTAGTGCCAGAGCTCATGGTTTACAATGTGGGGATCACCTCTCTTAAATAGCTTGAGAATGTGTCCACATTTTACCTAACTATCATTCGATGGTTGAGATTAAGACATTATTAATAGTGGATATCATCAATACAAGGATCAATACACGGATCGAAATGACCACATCAAAGGGGGGGTGCACTTTTGCTCAAGGACGCCTCCCTAAGGTGGAAATCATAACATAACATAAGATACAACATTATAGTACATCAAAGGGGGTCACTAGGGGCTTAATTCACCATATGCCCCATTACAACCTCATAACATAAGATATAACCATATAACCATATCCTCTGAAACTGAATAAAATCATCATAACTTTGTCTAGGCTGAGAACTGGGGCAAGCTAACTGTACTGGATGATCTGGAGACATAGAAGAATGGTATAAGTGACTACTCATACCCCTTGGAATAATGCAATGCTCTAGGATAACCAAAAAATTTGCAATCTGTAATAAAAGTTGATCATTTGGCCAATAATAAAGTGATAATAATCATTGATCATGAGATCCAGGGCCAAACTCTAAAAATTGAGACCGCAGTATTGGTCTTGGGCATGTTTGGAGCAAATATAAGCATTGTTGTTTTTTGAGTCACTGCCTTGGGAACCATGTTTGACTTGGTCAACTAGGTTGACCAGGTCAAAGTACCCAAACTGGAGGTGAGATACTGTACCAATATGATTTTGCATGCATCCAATGTAAGAAATGCTCCAATGGTGTATATCAAAACCCAACTTAAATCATGTTATTCATAATCATGGTGACAACAATAATAATAATAAGTAAGATATACCTGTGCCTTTGAAAGATCTTAGAACCTTCTGGAAGTCTCGTGTGCATACAACGCTTACAAAGTTTAATTAATGTGCTAATGCTGGGTGAGGGTGGAAAACAAGGTTAAGGTGAAGGGAGATGAGTTATAGCTGACTTTGACCTTATGGTCTCTCAGAATGATGACAATTACACACGACCACAGTGACATATACATGACAGAAGAACAATAAGGGATGGTGGTGTCTCCCAAGTAGATGAGCTAATCTGAAAAGAGCCCATTCAAGTCACAACATGTTTACGACTCACATCCAAGCTAAGAAACAAGCTCCGTGAGGATCTTTACTAGGACCCTTGCATTGAGTACACAAGAAACTGTGGTGAAGAGATCCTAGGGGATACTGTGAATTAGCGGTCCCTTGCCCCATCTCACATCAAAACCTGCATGCTCCATGAGGAATTAATCATTACATTTCAATAGTGGCCAACAGTCTTTAGATTTAGCATTTACTTATCCACTGCTTTTAGGCCTTTCACAATTTCACTTTATAGCCCTTTTTGAGTTGTGTCTAAAGACACAGTTTGCATTTTTTTTAGGGCTTTGCATTTCGACAGATATAACTTATAACACATAATGCATGTAATGATGGTAGACATATTGCTTCGAGTTTTAGGTGACACTCTTCGGGAAACTAGGGGGGAATATCCACAGCCAGGACCAAACATCGGGGGCAACCGACTAGAGAGGTCAACGCTTCAAAACCCAACTCGTCTAAGCTCAGGAACCAACACCAATGAGTTTTTCTGGCCTAGAAGGATCTAGGCTTCGACAAGTTTTGTTGCACAACTCACAGTCGAGACACAGAACAACATGGGATCCATCATGCATACGGGTCAAAGTGGGGAAAGTGATCTTCAATCTCATAGGTCTTACTTGTTACTCCAACAAAAAATGCGGCACTCCAACTTTCTGCTTCTTCTCGAGGTGTTGTTTTCTCCGCACATGGAAGGAAGAAATACCAGAGCAGCATGTATGGGAAAAATATATGCAAACAAATAAACTGACATAATTAATGCTGGAAATAAAATGCTGAAAAGTAGATTCTACTCTAAATTATTCGAATATAGTAAATGATCTAAAAACTGACCAAACTCGGTAACTAGAAAACTCATAAGACTCAGGACGCATGCAACAATTAGACATAGAAAGACTACTGTTCAACAGGAGCTTATTCAATCCTACCTACTCTAACAGATGGTGAAAAGATGATATGCCAAGTCATGCTTGGGACATAGTCCCTTAAATAAATTTGATTTACAAGAATTTTGAATCTGCGACCATCTTCAGTAGATAAAAAATAATGTTACCTTCAAATCGTTCTATTGAAAATGGTCCCAACCAAAAATTTCCTGATTGTCTTGAAATGCGATTGAAAGCACGATTTTTAACAATTACCTTATCACCATATGTATACCTATGCTAGTTAATGGATGATGGCACAACTTGAATATCACGGGCAGGTATTATAAAGGGATCAGTGCTGCCTCGGGCATGGGGAAATGGCACTGTCCTACCTCTTTTTGATATAACATTGAAACGTGGAGGAACCCCCTTTATTGGAATGCAATTATTCCTACCAAAATCTCTCTTATTTCTCTTCTTGATTCGTTGGGCTTGCTCTTCACCTCCTTTGGAAGTATTGATATTACTTACTTAACTGTTTCCCCCACAGTCCAAAAATCTCGAAATACCTCGTCAATATCAGCTTTAAGGGGAGAAATGGTGTTAGAATGATCGACTTGTTTACTAGAACTTTCTCCATGGGGCATAGGTAGTTTTCGCTTTCGGGAAGGCTTCAGACAAGATTCTTTCCACTTCGTCTTCCAAGGATGCCAATTGCATAGTAGGAATGTGAGATGTATCATTTCTTTCATTCACAGGTCTCTCTGGAGGTAACAAAAAATTCGGGAAATGCGAAACAGTCGGGTAGCGAAAGTTTCTAAGGTTTGTTCCTTGATCCGGTGGCTCATGTTGGCTAAACAATTCGTCTTGAGTACCAATAGAAGGAACCACAGTTTGATTTTCCCTTTGAGCTACATGTGAGGAACAATCAACTTGAAAAGTAAACTAGTTGTTCAGAGAAAATTCCTCACCAAAGGCATCATTAATTAAAACATCCTCTTCCCAATTTTGATTAGTAAGCTCTGTCATTTCCCGTCTCAAGTTATCTCTTAGATCTTGCCTAATTTCTTAGATAGGACGATAAGTTTTTGTTGTCAGAGAATTTGGCACACCATCTCTTGCGGTGGAAGCCTCACTATGTAAGGTTGATTCAGGGGCTTCTATAGATAACTGGGACAAATGATTAGGGGCATGAGAAAAATGTTCAGAATTATCACACATGATTTCCCCTATCAGTTGCTGATGGATAAACCCCTATCTAAACCTGACATCACTTTCGTCTTCAGAATCAGAACTACCTACTCCCATAATAAAACATGTGGATAATTCTCGTCATCTCTTACCATGTTTATTCTTTCAACATTCAGGGTACTCTCACCATAAATATTTTTCAATCCATCTACGTATGCTTCAAGATATCCATCGATAAAAGGTTCCCTAAAAACTTTTATTAAATTCCCATCAGAATTAGGTATGCAAGCATATGATAAATCCATCATTAGATATCCACCTAACCTAGCAGCCCATTTCCTAGATAGTAACATGCCATACACAGGGGGGAGATCAATCACTAGTACATCAATCATGGTATTTAAATCGGGGCAAGCAAATAAATCAGCTTTCAAGTTCTTCATTAACCCATAATGCTTGGACACCCCTTGAATCAATTCCGCAAACATTTCCATACGGACGGGTGATTTCTAATCCTATTTTTTCATAATGCTCAAAGGCATAACATTCATAGCAGCTGTTATCACCAACCTTGTAGTTGCCTATGTGAGGTGGATCCAGGATGGACGGGAGAAGGACAAGCAAATAAGGAGGTGGAACCAAGATCGCCTCGACTCCCAGATGAATGGTTGTCACTCCAATCGAGGCAATCTTCACTTTATGTTGTTTTAGCTCAAGACAACAACGGGGGAGACCTAGATCTACTCCCGACATGAGAGATCAGACCTAAACACCAGATCAGATCAAATGGACTTGAAGTACGTAAAGTGTAGGGTGCAGGAAACCCTAGATCTGTGGATGACGTCACTAGGTCAACTAGAACTTGGACCAGGGTTTAGGAAATGTGAAATTTGATCCAAGTCAGAACACAAGTGACCTATAAGCCCAATACTAGATTCGGGATTAAGGTACCAGCAAAAGATGAAGATGTCCACTTCCTTGGGAAACGTGACCAATGCAGGAAAGGTAAAAATAGGATTGGGGCTATCTAGTACCGAGGGATAGACTCGACAAAAGGTATGACAATGTCAAAGCACCCGAGCCACAAGGAAAAGGTCAAAACGCAAGGGAAAGAGGCAAAAGGAGGGGTAGCGCTAGGGTTTGAAGATTAGTGCCTTGGGATTTGGGCCAATGGAGTCACTTCTAGCCCAACGTTGAAGAAGACCCACTTGGTGTTTGACTCGATCTACAAAACCCATAAAAGGTTTGCCCGGAAAGATCAGATCGCAAGAGAAGAAGGCAACATGAAGGGTAGCACTAGGGTTAGAGGACAATGCTTTGGGATTTGGGTGAAATGGAGTCACTTTAGCAAAACGTTTTTGAAGACCCACTTAGTGTTTGACCCAATCTACAAAACCCAGAAATGGTTTGCCGAGAACTCAAGCTGTTTGAGCCATAATATTTTTTGATTTTTTAATATTTAGGGTTTTAACATGAAACTGAAGCTGTCAATGGATTGAGATCTAAAAGAGAAGATCTAACATGTATATCTTACCTGGAAAACCTTGTATATGCCTTGATAGTGATGATCTATGCTATCCCGATCAATTTGAGAAGATTTGGGGGAGTTTCTATGCCCAACGTTTTGCCCCAAGAAGCCACTGCGCCCTCTCTCCTGCACAACAAACGTCAACTATATCAGATTTGCTGCGTCATGAGAAAAGAATAAATGCTACAGAAAAATAGCAAGATGAAATCATAGATCGCATTGATACTAATGAAACCCCCCTGATACAAAAGACATCCAAGCCAAGCGAGTTGAGGAGCCCCTACGAAAACGCCCAAGTTGAAGTCGCCCTCCTGTAGACAAGACAATGTTTCCCCAAAAATATATAGATCTCGCAACAAATACTCAAATGATAGGAAGAATTAGATTTTTCAGTCACCATCTAAGAACACCAGATGCAAAGGAGATCCAAAAAATTTCCAAAAGAATAGTTTTCTATTATCCAGATCCAAGAGCCAAAGATCCCTTACAAATGAGAAGCTCTCTACTTTAAATAGGAATGAGAGAATCAAAATCATAACAACTTTTCAAATGAGTGGCTAAGATTAAAAGATACAAATGTTCTAATCAATGGTTGAGATGAGCTCAACATACAATACATGGATCAATATAACAATATAATATAAAAGTGGACTAAATCACCCTAGGAGAGGGGATCCCACTCAACAAGAAATAAATGAAACACATGGTGGGTCCATGGAGTGTTAACTAACTCCATCTGGGTGTCCATGGCACAATAAAAATAATATAAATTTTAAACTATGAAATTGTGAATCCTTGAGGAAATCATGAGCCTCCAAAAGCTCCAGAAAATAATATAAAATGCCCGAAAAATAGATGTGGGCCTTTCCAGGTGTTGCAACTGCTGGAGAAGGTGTGGAAGACATCACTCTCATCATTAGACCTTATCCCATTCCATTTCCTTGCCTCAGTAGCCCAAATCGAATTCTTCAGTAGCCATTTAATTATTTTTTAATCTGCCTCGGGAAACGTGAACCTGCCAAAACAACCTCCGAGGGTGCCTGCGTTGTCCAATTGATCCCACCATGCTCTCTGGGAGGGGGGTACTATGGTACAATCAAGTGGCTGGACCCCCTATGCCCCATACAACGCCCTAGGAGATGCAACAAAATCATCTTCCTGCTCAGACCTGCCCTCTAGCGAAGCAAAACTACACCAGAAAGGTAAAATGAGCCTCATCATCTCTGTAAGTACCCGGAACCGAAAACAAGCCGTCTCAATGGACTCACAAAGTCCAAATCCATCTAAGGTATATACTCATACCCTCTCAAGGTCTCCGCCTGATCATCAACAATATCAAATAGACAAAATAATAACCTGGAAATGACCAGATACCAATAATGTAACTCAGGCTGACATTCATCTGCTGCAAGTGTTAAAAGGCTACAATATGCTCTACAAACCATTTAAGTAACAATCATAACAAATAGCAATAACTTTATTGGCGATACATCAACCAAATACATATATAGGGTTTTATTTATTATAATTCAAACCAGACTTTCAAGACTATACTCACTTCATAGTTGTAGTCAATTTGCTAGTGAAGGGTGAAGGCTAAAATTCATAAGGTTAGGCCAAAGGACGACTGCCCACTCAACACTGTGACACTTTGGATATGGAAATGGGATACTCACTATAGCCATATGCCGGACAAACAACAACAAAGGGGATGGTAGTGCCTCACAAATGGGTGAACTACTTCAGAGGTGCTTACTCACCTTGACAAATGCTCACAATCCAACTCAATACAGGTAAGGCCAACAATCTTTAGATATAACTTTTAGGAACCATTGCTTTTTGGACCTTTGATTTTCCATAGCCTTTGTCCACGTATTTTTATACGAACTTTTATTATTTAGGCTTTATGTATTCATGTATGTTGAAAAACACTACTTTTCATGAATGGGCTTTTTATAAGATATTCATTTTATTTCCAAATACATTGTATTGATGGCAGCGCTACTTGTTTCAGGTAAGCAAACACATCCTAGGCAACTCAGATCCGAGACACAAATAAACAAGGACGCTTGTCCAACAAAGGCTCTAGCGGAGAAAGGTCCTCCATGCCACAAGTCAAGTAGTAAGTCGGGCTGGAACATAACTGGAAGGTAATGGATGGGTGGAGACAATGAATAATGAAACCAACACTAGCAAGCCAAAGTATGGTGGGAATGACTACCTCTATTCTCCCTAAGGAGGGTATAACCAATGAGTATAGATCAAGAACTTCCAATTTTGAGTAGGGACATCAATACATAATATAGATACATCCAAGTCCACATATTTATATGATCGCCAGATCATGGTACTAAATGCTAACACGTCACAAAAACCGAAGTAGGTGGGAATGACTACCTCTATTCTCCCTAAGGAGGGTAAAACCAATGAGTATAGATCAAGAACTTCCAATTTTGAGTAGGGACATCAATACATAATATAGATACATCCAAGTCCACATATTTATATGATCGCCAGATCATGGTACTAAATGCTAACACGTCACAAAAACCGAAGTAGGTGGGAATGACTACCTCTATTCTCCCTAAGGAGGGTAAAACCAATGAGTATAGATCAAGAACTTCCAATTTTGAGTAGGGACATCAATACATAATATAGATACATCCAAGTCCACATATTTATATGATCGCCAGATCATGGTACTAAATGCTAACACGTCACAAAAACCGAAGTAGGTGGGAATGACTACCTCTATTCTCCCTAAGGAGGGTAAAACCAATGAGTATAGATCAAGAACTTCCAATTTTGAGTAGGGACATCAATACATAATATAGATACATCCAAGTCCACATATTTATATGATCGCCAGATCATGGTACTAAATGCTAACACGTCACAAAAACCGAAGTAGGTGGGAATGACTACCTCTATTCTCCCTAAGGAGGGTAAAACCAATGAGTATAGATCAAGAACTTCCAATTTTGAGTAGGGACATCAATACATAATATAGATACATCCAAGTCCACATATTTATATGACTGCCAGATCATGGTACTAAATGCTAACACGTCACAAAAATGAGTATAAGAGCAATGATAACCCTAACACAGTATAATATAAGCTGAGTAATAATCATGCATATAATTCATCTGAATTGATATCTATCCAATGAGAAAACACTAATGCAAATCTGGGCACTGCTAACTGCTCTGTACATGGCTAAATGGCTACATCAGTCCTCAAATCTGAGTGTCTCGAGTCTCAGTCCTATCATGGGAGAGTACTATAGTCTATCAAATAAATAATGGTCCATCATAAATGCTCATCTCAGCGTCTCATATGTAGGGGGTCTGGCTGAAAAATGTACTGAATCTGAAAAATAGAATATGGTAGCCCGACCTCTATATATGTGATAGCAAGCCAAATTTTGGAAAAGTGCCTAAAGTCATTTAGAAGGGAAAATTAAGTTTCTAAGTGTTATATTATGTTCCTTATGTGACTTTAGAAGAAAAAAGCTCCCCCACCCCCCCCATGCAAGTGTTTCATAAGAATGAAGATGTCGCCAAAGGGGGGGCACCCTCCTCATGGAAATTGAGATATTTGAAAATAAGCCAAAGTAAGGGGTCCCACTTTGGTGGCCCCCCGCTTTGGGCCTAGAATGAAGATTAAAAATATTAAAGTGGGATTTCTCCCCCATTTCTATTTGATTTCTCATCCTAGGAGGTGCCCCCAAGAGAAGTGGTTCCCCTCTTTGAGCTCTCACTCTCTCATTTTGACAAGTGGCTTGCATGGACTTGGGCTCTCTCCTCACTCATTTCCTATTTAAAGAGGCTTCCCCTCTCCAATTGGGTTACAAACACATCCACACCCACTCTCTTGCTCATGCTCTCATCATTTCTCTTCCTCTCTTGCCCTTGCTCTTGCTTGGGCCATTGTAATTTCAATCGTTTGGCTTTGTTAATCAAAATCTTTGGAGGAATCTTGTGTCCATTGTTCCCATTGATGATTTGCTTCCATACTTCAGGAGCTACACAAGTTTGGTTGGCCAAGGAAGCATACTTATTTGCTTTGGTAAGATTTATGGTATTTGTATTCCATAAATTTTGTGAGTTCTCATTCTTGTAGCAAAAGAAGTTCATATATTTTATAGCTTGAAGTTTATGATTTATTTGCTAATTATTTGATTCTCACCTTCTAGTAGTTGTGTAGTGAAAATCTTTTAAGTTGTAGGTTATTTGGACTGAAGAGTTGGATTCCTTGGTTGGATGCCCCATTTCTTCACTTCTTGAAGAACAAATGAACAATTTTGTCTTTCTTTATATGCAAATTTCTGCATTGTAATTTTAGTTTGTTGAGTGTTTCAAATTTGATTTTAACCCTTTTATACTCAAGTTCTTTCAAAATTATTCATTTGGAGACTTTGTGTAAATTTTGTATATATATTGTACTAACATACTAACTTTCCCAAAGTGATTTTGGGCACATTTTATCATTTTCTGTTTGCTAGTTTTTAGCAGGTTGGTAACAAAACAGGCAAAACTCTGTCAAATTTCAGCCAAGAAGGGTGCAAAGTCTACCCAAAGGAAAAGCGTCAAGGCCATCACAAGAAAGGGGTGAATACACGATTTGTCCCACTTCTTTCCTCCTATTCTTTATGTTGAAATTTTAGCCATTGTAACAAGTCCAAGAGAGTTTAAGTTTAGGGAGCTGAAGTTTCCCTTGTTTGCCATCATTACAAGCAAAAGAAGTTGGGCTTGCCCACCTTTGCATAAGCAATTGTTGATTGGGGTGTGTTTAGATTAGTTAAAGTTTATTTTGTTTTTATTTTTTTCTTTATTTTTGCCCATACCTTGCAAATGATTTGGCTATGCCATTCTTGCAAAATCGTGTCGTCTATCGTTCTATTTATGTTTTTTTCATTTGCCCACACCTTGCAAGTGATTTGACTTTGCCATCCTTGTGAAATCGTGTTGGCTTGTATCTTTCTTCCTTTTCTTTTTATTTGTCAACACCTTGGAAGTGATTCGGCTATGCCATCCTTGCAATATTGTGTTGGCTCGCATTGTTAATGACTGTTAAATTCTTCATTTCATTTAAAATAAATCTTGCCTCAATCTTTGCCTTGTATTCAGTCCCCTTGTCGGTTGGTCCGACCCTGGGTGACAAGAAAGGGAGAAGATTTGAGTTGGCTAGAATAATAGGCATTTCAATTAATTATTGCAAGATTGAGAAAAAGAGGATTAGTGTGTGGAGCTAGAGGGGTAGAGGTCGATGGGGGCCTCGCGGCACTCTGTGTCCTCCTGTTGAGCACCCGACTAGTTCTTGGGACTGACTTATGGAGCTAAGAGGGAGCCTTGTGCTCTCTTGTTGAGCACCCAACAGTTTCTCTCAATTGAGGGATAAGGGTTGGAGGTAGACACATTAGTTAATTGGTTTATTTTCTTATGCAAACACATTAATTCCCCTAAGTTGAAGAAATACCTTAAAATAAATCAAAATCTATTGGACCACTTGCACAACATCACAACATTTCGTTTTATTTACTATTGCAGTCATCGTTCATTTGGTTCAGTTCTACTTCAAGCTCATCTTGTACACTCTAGTTCATTTGCTTAAAGTATTTTACATTTGATGAATGTGGTCTTTTGATAATTGTGGTTAGCGAATGATTTAGAGCAATTTGTGCATTTTGACAATTTCATTGTAATCTTTGCTTGTGACTCCATAGCCCGATTCAGGTAGGCACTGGTTTAGTAATACTATATTTCTCTTGCAATTATATTTGGTTTACGAACAAAGAAAGATTTTTCTGTCATTTGAAATTATTGCATTTTTGCATGATTGATTGCCATTAAGCTTAAATTAATCTAAATCATCCTTTAACTCCTAAAACACAACCTTTGAAACATAACAAATAGGGACTACCCCGTTTGACCTTTTAGGAGTTGGGTCTAAACGGAGGAGTTAGGAATTGAGGTGACATTGGGTTCTAAACTCATAGTTTCCCTCAGCAACACACCTAGTGATTGAAAGACTTTTCCATGGTCAAGTGTGTTTTGGGCGGCAACAAGGTGTAATGTGTTAATCTTGATTTCTATGCTGGTGTTATCACATATACCTTTGTAGCCGGGCTACCATGATGCAACATACAGACTTATCTCTTATTTTTATTCCGAGCTATTTTTCACATGGGGTATTAGCATGGATCATTACAGCTTCAGCCATTCCAGAGCCTTGTTCAACAGATTTTTCTTTGTCAAGACTGAAGTCCATTAGTCCATTGAGATGCTTTCAGTGATGACCTAGTTCATTTGAGCAGAGTAGCAGATCACATATGGTACACATATTTACAGAGGGGCCTCTTAGTTGGAGACAGGTATATGTGGTGATATTAGGTATATGCTTCTATAAGTTTGATTTTGCTCTGTGATATACGTCAAACACCTATGCTTGTCTTGTTAGGATGATTACGGTGACCTATGCTTATATATGTACTAATGCTTGAACTTGAGCTATGATTAATCAAAGGACTTAATGTGAAGACTGTTGCTCATGCCATGCTAGTACAAATAGTAAACCTTAGTGCTAGGTTGGTTCCATATGTCATTTGTTCCCGTCTATCCAGTTCATCTGTTGTTGAATTTTATCCCATGACTTAGATTGACTGAGACTTGTGAGATTGAAGATCTTTTCCCCATCTTGACTCCTGTGCATGATAGAACTCCATGTTGTATGTGTCTTTGGCTACGAAGTATGTGGCTTGGCCAGTGTGGTTGGCTTCACCGGGTAGCTTTTCTTTAGTCCTCAAAACAAGTGCTCCACCAAACAGTGTTGCTAAACACTAAAGCATCAGAACACATTAAAGCTATATCTAAATGATGCAAAAGTATAAATGTTTAAAAGGTAGTCAGTGACCAAGGGGTTGAACACTCATTCTTTGTATAATGTCTGGCTCATCTGCCCTCCACAGGGGCAACAGGGAGAGGCAAACCCGTCGGGGCTATGGATTGCTCGCTGGCAGCGGGGCTAGGCCTTAGTCATTTATTGGAGCCCAGAAGGCTTTTCCAGGGCACTTGATCTTGTGGGCTGGCTACTATCTTATGAGAAATGTGAAAATCATTGAAAAAGGTCAATGGTGAAAGGATGAGCACTCACTCTTTGTATAGTGTTTGACTCATTTGCTCCCACAGGACAATAGGGTGAGATTAGCCTGCAAAGGCTATGTCTTTGTCAGTATTGGAGCCCAGAAGGCTTCCAGGGCACTTGCCTTTGAAGGTTGACCCGTATTGCAAATTAGTGCAAAGGAAAACTTGCTAGAGTCTGAAGGAAACAAGCCCAAGTGCTTTATCCATTTGTGAGACACCACCATCCCCCATTGCTATCTATCATGCATATGTCACTTTGGTTGAGTGTATTGGTTATCATTCGGAGAGATCACATAGTCAAAATCAGTCAGAAGTTATTTCCCTTTGTCTGAACCTTGTTTTCCATTCTCACCCAGCATTAGCACACCGTTTAAGCTTTGTAAGTATGGCATGAACAAGCAGACTTCCAGAAGGTTTTGAGATGTTTCAGAAGCACAGGTATATCTTACTTACTATTATTATTATTGTCACCATGATTATGAATAACAAGATCTAAGTTTGGTTTTGATATACACCATTGGATAATTTCTTACCTTGGATGCATGCACGATCATACGGGTATAGTGTCTCACCTCCAGTTTGGGTACTTTGACCTTGTCAACCTAGTTGACCAAGTCAAGCATAGTTCCCAAGGCAATGACTCAAAAAACAACATTGCCTATATTTGTTCCAGACATGCCCAAGACCAAAACTGCGGTTTCATTTTTGAGAGTTTGGCCTTAGATCTCTTGATCAGTGATTATTATCACTTTATTACGCTCCGAGTTTATCTTCAGTGTAGGTAGCACCCCCCCTTGGTCATTTTTTCTATTTAAGCAAGGCTCCTTTCCTCATTTTGGCATGGTCAGAGGACCGAAGGTCTGCTCTAGCTGTATTCTATTGTATTATTTTTGGAATAATAAAAGGCTTTGGAGGTCTCATGTGGTGCATGGCTCAAGTGTTGGATGATGATTGTCTCATGTTGTTGCTGAGGTAATCTGTAGAATTACTTTTATGCATTTGATATTCCGTGTCAAATCTAGCCTCATTGAAGGATTAGTACTAATCGGTAGGAGTGAGTGAAGTAGTTTCTTTGCTCTCTTAATTAATTTATGTTCAAGATTTAGAATTTGCATGCTGATTTGCTTATGGGCATGCTCTTTTTGTCTTTAGCATGAGTTTTTACTGGATTTGATTAGTCTCTTGGCAAGTGTGAAGGTGTTTTACAGGAGCTTCTATTGGATTTGTGTGAGATCTGTAGACACTGAGAGGGGGGGGTGAATCAGTGTAAAGCAATTTTTACAACTTTTCTTGACCTACCAATTCATCATTTCATTATTCTACCAATCTCATAATCATTTCATAAACTTCATCATTCACATAGTATTTAACTCATCAAGAACCATAACACAGAAGAACACACATCATATAAATTTGTAATCTTTTTATATTAGTTTTGGTTCGGCTACAACCGTTAGGCAAAATCAACACCTACTAATACATAGAGCACCTACTCTGCATCTAGGACCCAGCCTGGTTTTCTTAGACCCTGCTAAGAAGGGTTTGAGGTATCCTAACCTCAAATGCAAGACAAGCTTGCTTTTACAATTAAAGCTCACTGTTACATTATTTCATCAATCACATCAACATCACTTGTCTCTTCAATCTGCTGCCAGCTATCTCTGCCCATGCTCATCTGCTCATCATCAATGCTGCTCCTCATCAATGCTTCTCACTATCAAGTCATCATACAGCTCTTATCAACACTGCTGTTGCCATTCTATGCTTGTCAACCTCTGTTGCTCATTCTCTTCATTGCTCATCAATCTTCACTGTTGATTTGCTCATTAACGCTGCTCATCAATCATCTTGTTCATCTGCTCATCATCACTATTGCTGGTCATAGTCTTAATCTCTGCTCAAATATCTGTGCACATCATTCATCAATCACAGCTGCTCAATATTTCATTAGGCCTATGTATAACACTTTGTACAAAGCATTCAGTCAGGAAAAATATCAGCAATTCACAATCCTCACAATCTCTGTGTCCCAGAGCATTCTTGACCTTGTATACATTATCAAACTTGTCAAGACAATGTCTTGATCAAACTTCAATTTGCTGCCATCATAACCCCTTCATGTATTGACTGTGTAAAATATCATGCTAGAGCATCATCACTTGACTGTGGATGTCTGCTTTCAACACTGGATAACTTCAAATTCAGACAGTTGATAAAAGGCTCTAACACTAGTCAAGCTCAGGCTGAGTGTGCGTGTGAATTTTGAAAGACTCACATCAAGTATAAACTTGTAAACATCAAACACAAACTGAGCATTATCATTACAATCTTCACTTGGCCATCAGATTCAGGACCATGCACAAATGCTGAGCAACTTGGACTGTCTAAACACCATAGAAGATTTGGGGTTCACTGAGATTGCTTCTACAACTTTCACCTTACCTCAATCAATAGTCTGCTGCAAAACAAAATAGAAACTGTCTTCCAAAAACAAACAAAACCCAGACTTCAAATCATGTCATTCCTCATCTCTGCGGTCACTGTCCTCAACCTCAGATCACAGGCTCACAAATCAACACTGTCAAAACACTCTGGTAGCTAGAGGACCACTAAATCATATGACTGTGGTTTCATAAAAATTTGGTTTGTCTACTGGAAAATATGTTGATGACGCCAATGCCTGATTGCTGCTGCTGAATGTATTCTCTGAACAATATAATGATGATGCCCTTCTCAGCTACAACACCTTTGTTTGGAGTGTGTCTCTGCCCACAAAATTTGAGGCCGAATAATGTGACATATCCCCAACCTATAGTCACGACCTCTAGGCAGCAGACTCGCCTTCTTCACCTTCTGTCACACTGTTCTTCAGCAATTCTTTGATTCATCTCTGCCTCAGTCATCATTGACTTGGGACTTTTGAACATACTGAGTTCACCTACTGTTGTCTTTGTGAGAATGCTCTGAGTAGAATGTCTTCACCAATCTGACTTGATGTCAGTCCTTCCAAAACATTGTATGCTTTGAATTCTTCTCTGTGTATGTCTGCTTAAGTTCAGACTGTTCAAGGCTCGGTTCCACCATCAAAACTTGGGCTGTTCAAACTCATAAATTCAGGTTGTAATCCTCACCAAGAACTTAGACTGTTCATGCACCTTGAGCTATATATTTGTGCAAACTGTAGATAAGTGCTGTAGATGTCTTCAAATATTTGGACTGTTTATGGAAGAGAACCTAGGTAATAGTGACCATCATCCAATACACTTTTTAAGCATCAAACTAGTGTACTGCACTATCATCATGGAGTGTTCATCATCATCATAGTGTGTAGCAGAATATACATCAACAACATCATCAAGTGTCAATACATGTCAAAACTTGTGTATGTCTGCTGTAGATGGACTGTTTAGCCCCAAAGAAACCACTGTGGAAAGCTCAGTTTACTCATCAAAAGAAGGCAGCAATAATTATCACTTACATCACCAAAACTTGGACTGTTTAGGCATCCCAAAACTCAGATTGAAGACTGTGTATGACTTCAAGAAATTCGGGACTGTTTCAAGCATATTTATGGTAAAATATATGGACAAGTAACAGCATGTAATATACGCCCGAAAAATCTCAGTCCAAGTTAACTCAACCTCTTTAAAAATCAGACTTTAAAAACTTTGCTGTTGCTGCAAAAATTGGTGGACACATCATGCTTGAACTTATGAGTATAGGACTGTTTATGAGCTTCTAACAAGGACTGGTATGCTGAGATAAAAGCTCTTCATCATGTCATCATGTGCATTTGAACTGTCATCACTTTACACAGTTCTAGGGTTGTCTTCTTCACCAGGTTAGGGCTCAAACTTTGACTGTTCACTCATAAGGACTGTCAAGATCAGCTTTAAGAATGAACGGCTTTACACTATCGTCCCGTCATGATCTAGCATCTCACAGCTGTCATCTTTATGCATGGACTGTATGTCTATACTGTGAAGAGTCTCCAAAAATTTCGTAATGCACTGCTACAAAAAAAAATTTCAGACTGGTGCTGTTGCTGCCTCATCCGAGCCTCAGTCAACCAAGAAAAAAAAAATGTTGTCCACTGCAGCTGCCTGCTACAGTACCCGAAAATTTTAACCTCACTGCTGCCAAAAATTTCCTCAGTCTGCTACGCCTGCCTCAGTCATTAAACACCCGAAATTTCAGAGCTCCATCAAAAATTTCCACATCAAAAATGAGGATTTGATGGGGTATAAATACTAAATTTTCACCCATATTTTGCTGAGCCGACATATAATATATTTTAATTTTTAATGGGGCCGACATACAAAAAATATTTTATTTTTTAATAAAACTTTGACTGAGCCGACTTAAAAAATATTTTATTTCTGGGCCGACATTCTATTTCTGGGCCGGCATACTAAAAAATATTCTTCAGTTAATGTCCATTTGTCCACAACTTGAGCAGCCATTTTACAATTTCAGGCAGCAAATATCTTCCATGAATGAAGGAGACTGGAACACACAGCTTGATCCTGATAGGGCTTTTACATCACCCCTAAAAGAGTGGCCACTGCAAGTCCTTGTTGGCATCAATGACAATTTCATCAACAAGATCTTGCTTGCTTCTCTCACTCTCCAAGAACTCATTGTTGAAGAGGCATAGTCCCTCCGCTCTCCACCAACGAACTCCATAGCCCAAGCATTCCCAAGCTTGAGCTTGTTCCATTCCCAAGATTGACCTTCCTCCGTGAGCATACCCAGGAAACAAATAGATGCCTCCTCCACAAAGTCTTGATCTCCATTCTACTTTTCGCGGATGACATTGTACTCCTATCCTCTTCTCCGAAAGGACTGCAGAGACAGCTTGATGCGCTAGCCCTGTTCTGTGAACTCCAAAAGATGACTGTGAATCTGAGCAAAACAAAGGTGATGATCTGTTAGACATTGAGAGGGGGGGTGAATCAGTGTAAAGCCAATTTTAAAACTTTTCTTAGCTTGTCACAATTAACTACCAATTCATCATTCCATTATTCTGCCAATTTCATAATCATTTCATAAACATCTTTCACTTCATCATTCACATATAATAAGCATTTGAATCATCAAGAACCATAACACAAAATAACATAACACCATATAATTTAGTAATCTTTTTGTATTAGTTTTGGTCCGGCTACAACCGTGAGGTAAAATCAGCACCTACTGATACAAAGAGCACCTACTCTGCATCCAGGACCCTGCCTGGTTTTCTTAGACCCTGCTAAGAAGGGTTTGAGGTATCTTAATCTCAAAAGCAAGACAAGCTTGCTTTTACAATTAAAGCTCACTGTTACATTATCTCATCAATCACATCAACATCACTTGTCTCTTCAATCTGCTCTGTTGTTGGTCAATCTCTACGGCTCATCCTCTTCTCTGATCATCATTCTTCATTGTTGTTCATAATTTGCTTATCATCTGCTCATCAACGTTGCTCATCAATCATCTTGTTCATCTTCTCATCATCACTACTGCTGGTCATAGGTCTGCTCATCCTCTTGTCTGCTCATCATTCTTAACTGCTGCAATACTGATCATCAACGCATCATCATCATCATAGAAAATCAAGGCATGTATATGTCATCAAGGTTTGTATACATCTGAACATTCAATCACAAAAGTTTGCTCATCCCCAGACTTCAAGGTTCTGCTCTTGCCGAGACTTCAAGCTCAGTGAATCTACTATCACCCAATCATATAATGCTTTCAAATATGCTTACAACGAACTACCCATGCCAATATCCTATTCATCCATATATGCCAAACATCAAAAGAATTTATGAACTTTCTTGTCTATACACAAGTCTCAGATATTTCAACACAATAAATGGTCATTCTTCTAGTTGCCATACAAACGTTTTCCTTTGTACTCAAAACAGTGAGTCATCCAATTGCTGTAACAACATTTCTTATACCTGTAAGCTTCTTGTAGTAACTTTAATGCAGACTTTCTGTAGCTTCTCAAACTTCATCCATCACAGAATTCAGAGCACATTTCAAAATTGAAAAGCTTGATTGCATACCTTTCCAGTGGCTACCTCAGTGCTGATGCATACCATGAATTTTAGAACTTGTAAACTTCAACGCTTTACTCGATTCACAAACTGTGGCTGTCAAAACATCAGACCGTGTTAGAAGCAGTCTTCTTCCTTAGCTCGGATCAGGCCTGTTTGTCAAGTCAAGCTGCCATCAATCTATGCCAGGAGTTTTGCCGTGAATGTTTTAACAAGGATCTCCAACATCATAAGTATGCACTCAAGTGTCATCATGAATGCATTTTTTGTAGTATTCAAACAACGTCATACGTCTTCATCTGAGATTGATCTTTGCATGTCAATATTTATGTTAATCCCTGAACCTGTGGATTTGCTGCTCCAATGGACTAACTTGGGCTCAGATTTCAGTCACCAGCAATACAATAATGAAGGAGCATCAGCGATTTGAGAGACTAATTAAAATATGTAATTTGCAAGCTCTGATTTTCAGACTTCTGTAATTCAAAAACCCCAATGATCTCTACAATTGTCTGTCACGAACTTGAATGCCCAACGATCTCTACAATTGACTGTCACGAACTTGAATGCCCAACGATCTCTATCCAATCATGAAGAAACATTTGTGTTTCATCCCAGAAATCAATTTCTTCTCTGTATTCATTCTCTACCTTAGCATGAGGGAGTATATTTCTTGCGATGGTCACATTCATGTCATTTTCTCATACTTCTATCAATGGCTGATACAAACCTCAGACAACTTCAATTCAGGACTGTTATATGCTTCATCAATTCGTGACTGAGTTTTCTCATCAATTTCGGGACTGTTTGTACACTGTGGAAAAAGCTTTCAACAGTCACAAACCAGGACTGTTTGTGGTGTTTAGGAAGAAATCAGACTTCAAACACTTCTCTGCTGCAAAAATTTGAGTGTTCCTCCTTCTGCTGCCACCAAACCTTACCCTTTGTCAAACTCAACAAGCTCCGTTTTTTTCTTCAATTCCGGACTCTTATTCCAACGGTGGAAAGATCAAACCAGCATAGGTTAAACCTTAAAAAAAAACACAAAAAAATGAACTTTACTGCTGCTGCAAATTTCGAATGGCTTAATCTCCACTGAATTTCCTCAGTCAGGGTTAGGGCACATTCCACTGTTGTTTTGCTGCACACGAATTTGTATCAAAAGGAAAACCTTTACTGTGTATATGTCAAAAAGAAGGGAAGAGATCTTCAAACTAGAAAAAAAATATTGAGAAAAAATCGGGTCTGTTTTTGACCTCTGCTACTACTCGAATTTCCACAGTCAAACTCTGCTGCCACCACAGTCTGCGTTTTCTTCCTTAGCAGTTTCGGGTCTGCAAAAAATTGCAGTCACTATTGCTGCTCTGAAATTTACCTCAGTAAGACCACCGAAATTTCCTTAGAGCTCCCACAAAAAATCTTCACAATATTGCCTGCGGCTACCTTAGTGTACATCCGAATTTCAGAAGAAAAATCGAATCCATCCACACTAAAAAATGAGGCGGATTGCCTCTTATTTATACTCGTTTCTCATATATTTTTATGGAGCCGACCTACCATTTTTTATATTTTTCAATTTTCTTTTTTTTTAATTAATTTGTGGAGCCGACTTGTCATATCGAATTTTTATTTATTATGACTTTATTTTAAACAATTTTCCAAGGCTGGGCCGACCATCTAGTGAGTTTAATTCATCCCATATGCAAGAGTATGACCAAGGCCTATCAATGCTTCCTCATCTTCAAGGTGGGCTTCTTCAAGTGCTTCTTCAACAAGCAAGGGCATGTTCATGGGTTCCATAACATGTCAAAGACCATACAAGGTCATCTTCAACATACAAGAGTTCCATGACCTCAACAAGGGTTCCAAGGTCATCACCAACACAAAAGGGCCCTGTCATGCATTCCTGCAGGTGACAGGGGTACAAGGACATTGTGATCAAGACAAGAGGGCTTCATAGTTCATTCCATGTGCTAGAGCATGCATGACCAAGATCCCCATCATCCATAAGCAACTAAGTGTCCAAGTGTCATCATACCATCATATAAGTGGGTTCAAGATCTTCCTTATGCCCTAGGACTATCTCTAAGGGTTCCAAGACTCCATATGACCACTTCGTCTTCATCAAGAGTACAAGGACCTTTAAACCATCAATTGTGGGTCCAAGGACATCTTCAATGTTTCTTCCCCAAGTAAGAAGTTTCATAGGCTTATTCAATGTAATGTTCTCTTCCAGTTAGGCCTTAAGGGCCAAAACCGCTAACCTATGTGATTCCTGTGGGTTCGAGCAGTTACTGACAGCTAGGGAATCAGCTAAGGATTGATGCCAACCATAGAAGATCTAGGGCATCATCAAGTGGTCAAGAAGGGCCACCAGGGCCAAAGGCCACCCTCGTGTATGCCATCCCAACATTATTTTAATGATGCATGCACTATTTAAAGTCTCCCTCCGCATGCATGCAAGTCAACGACAAATTAGAAGATAAAGTGACATGCATGCAAGTCAACAGCAAATTAGAAGATAAAGTGACCTAATTAGGTCAAAGATTAGGGTTTTGCGCAGTTGAACTTTATAAATAGAGGAGAAAGCAAGAGGAGACTTCACTTTGGATTATGATTATTTTGGGAGCTCTTGGATAGCAGCACAGCGTGCAGCACAACAGTTGGGGTTGGAGACGGAGTCTTCAGCTAACAGGATTTCGGCAGTGAAACATTTGTCCTAGTCTTATTCCGGGTAAGCCATACAGGTTCACCACTTATTCTTCATTCATTCATCAGTTATCTAGTACATGGTATAGATCGTTGCAGGGACACGTGTGCAGCCGTAAGAGGGGGTTTTCAGCCAGAAAGCCCTAATTAGCTGCTAGGGCCTTCAGATCTCAGTTTCCTTCCGAAACTCGGGCACCATTCTCATCATCAGCTTCATACTCCGGTACCCAGTGAGTTTCAGATCCATCAGCGCTTATCCGAAGCAGTGATCAGCAGTTTCGGGGTTCCAGGGGGTGAGTAGCTGCCTCTCTGAAGTGATTCGCTACCCTACCTAGAGATCTCAGAACCTTCGCATGCTCTGGGCATTCTCTCCGACACTGAACCGCTATCAGTCCTGCAAATTATTGGTCCGATCGGACACCTCCTTCCTTGAGGGCGTCACACTTTTCTACTTGGGCGTCTTGCTACTGGGGGGATTCACCTGAAGCAGAGGAGCTCAGTTCCTCTCCGATCCAGCTTGCAGTACTGGCAGACTTTCTCTGGAGTAGTTCAGACCGGCTTATCAGTGGTAAGTGTTCATTCTATCTCGCAAACCCTAACCCTAATTTTTCCTATAAAATAGGGATTTTTGCATGGCAGTTTGCATGCCCAGTTGTATCAGCATAATTGTTTAGAAATAGAAAATATCGGGATTTGGGATATTACATTCAACCATCTTAACCACGCAAGGGGACCTTCAAGGGTTAGGGTCCATCATGACATCACCTATGGGGTTGCCAGTCCTTCTCTTAGGGTCTCATGACACCATCAGAGCATGAATGACCACAGAATGGGTCATTTATGCTTCTCTAAGCCATTTAGGGCTTCTCCATCGTCTACCAAGGCTTCAGGACCATCTCTAGGGTCTTCAGCATCATTACCAGGGTTTTCAACATCTTCAGCAAAGTGGTGGCTTCAAGATCCAGCCTTGTGGGTACAGGGACCTTGTCAACTGGGTACAAGGTGCTTCAAGGCACAAGCCCACTCTATAAAGGGTCCAAGGCACTGCAGGTGGGACTTGGTGGCATCAATGACATCCTGTGGGGCCACTGCAAGTCCATGTTGGCATCAATGACAATTTCATCAACAATCTCCCCCTTTGTCATTGATGACAACAACTCATGCTCCCCTTTTTTCTGCATCTCTCCCTTTGTCTTCATCTCTCCCCCTTTGGCATCGATGGCAAAGGGTGTCCACATACCTGTGTTTGAAATCTCTGATCACTGCTCACTAGTATTTGCTCCCCCTTTCAACATGCATAATCCTAGGACCTGTCTGTATGCCTGGAGTAACCATCCTTTCTCCTTTGAGTTCATCCTCCAGCCTTATGAACTCAAGGTGTGCTAAGGTCTTTGAGAGACAAGGCGTGCTAAGGTCTTTGAGAGACCTTACACTTGGCTTGCCGTATGGCAGCCATCTTCCCTGCTCTGATCAACCCCTCCTATCTGCAACTGCTCGGTCTTCCTTATCCATACTTGCTTCTTGGCATCTGTCCTTTGAGCATTTGTTCCTCCATGTGTACTGGCTTTCCTTGATGAGCTGTATAGGAAACTTCTCAAGGATTGTTTTCGTGTACTCCAACAATCTTGAGCTTTGTGCCCAAGGCCACTGCAGCTATAACACCTTATCGTATGACAATGTCCAACATCTGTCTGAGCTGTTGGAACTTCCAACACTTCTTTGATCAACTTCATTTCTCCATGCTTGAGAGTGTCATTGACTGTAAGCATTTGATTTCTGATCTTCAAATCTTCTTGCTGATGTATATGAAGTACTTCTTCTTGGTTGACTTCTTTGATTTGCACATTCTTGGGCTTTGTGGCCAAACCCACTGCAGGTGTAGCATCTCAATGTGTTACATGTGGCAGCAACATGTCCGACTTGATTGCATGTCCAGCATCTAACTGAGTCATTGGGGCTTCCAGCCCTTCTTCTTCCATAGAATCTACAATCCATAACCTTATGACCAAAGTTAGAACAAAAATAACAATAACCATTGAAGCCACTTTCATACCTGGGTCTTGGAGTTGTTTCTTTTATGAAGTTGCTTTGAGGAATAGACCTAATTCCTTGTTTCATCTTTGAACTTCCAAGGCCCTTGTTGTCATGTGCAGGTGCATGGGGAGCAGCTTTAGACGTTGATGGACCTGCTTCTGGAGTCTTCAGAGACCAAGTGTCATCTTCAGATTTTTCTTTGTTCTTCTTGAAACCAAGACCAGTTTTGTCGAGTGGAGATCTTTGGCAATCTAAGATCTTATCTAAGACAATTGAACTGTCCTGGAACTTGACAAAGTTGCTGTTGAACTTCTCATGATGCTTTGATTTTTCAATTTTCTTTCTGAGATTGACAATCTCAAACTCATGCTTCTGATTTGTCACTTCTTTTTCTTCCAATTGACCTCTTAATGCTTTTTCTATTTTCTTGGCTTCTTCTAGCTGAGTTTTCAGATCAAGATTTGCCTCTCTTGCTTCTTCAAGTATTTTTGAATCTTTAACATGGTTCTTTTGTTCTAGGGTTAGATCGATCAAATCAATCTTTAGCTTTTCTTTTTCATCTTCCTTTTCCTTCAACAATTTCAGCCAACCTACTCCTTCATGTTTAAGTTTCTTAAGCAACTCCTTTAGTTCAACATTCTGCTTTTGAAGATTATCCATATAATCAAAGGTTGTCGTCCTAAACATCTTGTAATCAGATTGATTAAGATCAACTTTGTTCAAGAACCAGTCAGCTCTGAGATCTATGTTGCATACATAGTTTATAATTCTCTGTTTAGCTTTCAACATTGCTTCATCATCATCTGCAAGAACCTTCTCAATTTCATCACACAAGCTATCATAATCACAAGAGTTCATACCTTTACTGGAGTCTTCTTCTTGTTTGAGCTCTTTTGGGGGCTTGTCTTCTGATTCCTGATCTGTCTTTTTGGGTTCTGGTCTCGCCTTTTGATACTCACTTTCCAACTTGAATCACAGGTCTTTTGCTGAGGTGTTCTCTCCTACACTTTCCTTCATTGAGCTGGGAAGTCCATCCAAGAGGAACTTCAAGGCTGTAGTGTTGTCCTTCTTTGCTTCCTTTTGTGCAGCTGTTTTTCTTTCTTGTTTGATGGAGCGGGTGGATTGATAACAATTTCCCAAATACCGAACTTCTTCAGATAAGCCTTCATTTTGCTCCTCCAACTGAAATAATCTGTAATATCAAGTATAGGCACGTCATTGCTTGATGACTCTTTCTTTTCCTCCATTGTGTCTAAGGATCTCCTTCAAGCTTGCTAGGCTTGTGACGAAGGCCGGCTCTGATACCAATTGTTAGACACTGAGAGGGGGGGTGAATCAGTGTAAAGCCAATTTTAAAACTTTTTTTAGCTTGTCACAATTAACTACCAATTTATCATTCCATTATTCTGCCAATTTCGTAATCATTTCATAAACATCTTTCACTTCATCATTCACATATCATAAGCATTTGAATCATCAAGAACCATAACACAAAATAACACAACACCATATAATTTAGTAATCTGTTTGTATCAGTTTTGGTCCGACTACAACTGTGAGGTAAAATCAACACCTACTGATACAAAGAGCACCTACTTTGCATCCAGGACCCTGCCTGGTTTTTTTAGACCCTGCTAAGAAGGGTTTGTGGTATCTTAACCTCAAAAGCAAGACAAGCTTGCTTTTACAATTAAAGCTCACTGTTACATTATCTCATCAATCACATCAACATCACTTGTCTCTTCAATCTGCTCTGTTGTTGGTCAATCTCTGCGGCTCATCCTCTTCTCTGATCATGATTCTTCATTGCTGCTCATAATTTGCTTATCATCTGCTCATCAACGCTGCTCATCAATCATCTTGTTCATCTGCTCATCATCACTACTGCTGGTCATAGTTCTGCTCATCCTCTTGTCTGCTCATCATTCTTCACTGCTGCAATACTGATCATCAACGCATCATCATCATCATAGAAAATCAAGGCATGTATATGTCATCAAGGTTTGTATACATCTGAACATTCAATCACAAAAGTCTGCTCATCCCCAGACTTCAAGGTTCTGCTGTTGCGGAGACTTCAAGCTCAGTGAATCTACTATCACCCAATCATATAATGCTATCAAATATGCTTACAACGAACTACCCATGCCAATATCCTATTCATCCATATATGCCAAACATCAAAAGAATTCATGAACTTTCTTGTCTATACACAAGTCTCAGATATTTTAGCACAATAAATGGTCATTCTTCTAGTTGCCATACAAACGTTTTCCTTTGTACTCAAAACATTGAGTCATCCAATTGCTGTAACAACATTTCTTATACCTGTAAGCTTCTTGTAGTAACTTTAATGCAGACTTCCTGTAGCTTCTCAAACTTCATCCATCATAGAATTCAGAGCACATTTCAAAATTGAAAAGCTTGATTGCATACCTTTCCAATGGCTACCTCAGTGCTGATGCATACCATGAATTTTAGAACTTGTAAACTTCAACGCTTTACTCGATTCACAAACTGTGGCTGTCAAAACATCAGACCGTGTTAGAAGCAGTCTTCTTCGTTAGCTCGGATCAAGCCTGTGTGTCAAGTCAAGCTGCCATCAATCTATGCTAGGAGTTTTGCCGTGAATGTTTTAACAAGGATCTCCAACATCATAAGTATGCACTCAAGTGTCATCATGAATGCATTTTTTGTAGTATTCAGACAACTTCATACGTCTGCATCTGAGATTGATCTTTGCATGTCAATCTTTATGTTAATCTCTGAACCTGTGGATTTGCTGCTCCAATGGACTGACCTGGGCTCAGATTTCAGTCACCAGCAATACAATAATGAAGGAGCATCAACGATTTGAGAGACTAATTAGAATATGTAATTTGCAAGCTCTGATTTTCAGACTTCTGTAATTCAAAAACCCCAATGATCTCTACAATTGTCTGTCACGAACTTGAATGCCCAACGATCTCTACAATTGACTGTCATGAACTTGAATGCCCAACGATCTCTATCCAATCATGCAGAAACATTTGTGTTTCATCCCAGAAATCAATTTCTTCTCTGTATTCATTCTCTACCTTAGCATGAGGGAGTATATTTCTTGCGATGGTCACATTCATGTCAGTTTTTCATACTTCTATCAATGGCTGATACAAACCTCAGACAACTTCAATTCAGGACTGTTATATGCTTCATCAATTCGTGACTGAGTTTTCTCATCAATTTTGGGACTGTTTGTACACTGTGGAAAAAGCTTTCAACAGTCACAAACCAGGACTGTTTGTGGTGTTTAGGAAGAAATCAGACTTCAAACACTTCTCTGCTGCAAAAATTTGAGTGTTCCTCCTACTGCTGCCACCGAACCTTACCCTTTGTCAAAGTCAACAATCTCCGTTTTTTTCTTCAATTCCGGACTCTTATTCCAATGGTGGAAAGATCAAACCAGCATAGATTAAACCTTAAAAAAAAACACAAAAAAATGAACTTTACTGCTACTGCAAATTTCGAATGGTTTTATCTCCACTGAATTTCCTCAGTCAGGGTTAGGGCACATTCCACTGTGGTTCTGCTGCACACGAATTTGTATCAAAAGGAAAACCTTTACTGTGTATATGTCAAAAAGAAGGGAAGAGATCTTCAAACTAGAAAAAAAATATTGAGAAAAAATCGGGTCTGATTTTGACCTCTGCTACTACTCGAATTTCCACAGTCAAACTCTGCTGCCACCACAGTCTGCGTTTTCTTCCTTAGCAGTTTCGGGTCTGCAAAAAATTGTAGTCACTACTGCTGCTCCGAAATTTATATCAGTAAGACCACCGAAATTTCCTCAGAGCTCCCACAAAAATTCTTCACAATAATGCTTGCGGCTACCTTATTGTACATCCGAATTTTAGAAGAAAAATCGAATCCATCCACACTAAAAAATGAGGCGGATTGCCTCTTATTTATACTCTTTTCTCATAGATTTTTATGGAGCCGACCTACCATTTTTATATTTTTCAATTTTCTTTTTTTTTAATTAATTTGTGCAGTCAACTTGTCATATCGAATTTTTATTTATTATGACTTTATTTTAAACAATCTTCCAAGGCTGGGCCGACCATCAAGTGAGTTTAATTCATCCCATATGCAATAGTATGACCAAGGCCTATCAATGCTTCCTCATCTTCAAGGTGGGCTTCTTCAAGTGCTTCTTCAACAAGCAAGGGCATGTTCATGGGTTCCATAACATGTCAAAGACCATACAAGGTCATGTTCAACATACAAGAGTTCCATGACCTCAACAAGGGTTCCAAGGTCATCACCAACACAAAACGGCCCCGTCATGCATTCCTTCAGGTGACAGGGGTACAAGGACATTGTGATCAAGACAAGAGGGCTTCAAAGGTCATTCCCTGTGCTAGAGCATGCATGACCAAGATCCCCATCATCCATAAGCAACTAAGTGTCCAAGTGTCATCATACCATCATATAAGTGGGTTCAAGATCTTCCTTATGCCCTAGGACCATCTCCAATTGTTCCAAGACTCCATATAACCACTTCGTCTTCCTCAAGAGTACAAGGACCTTTAAGCCATCAATTGTGGGTCCAAGGACCTCTTCAAGGTTTCTTCACCAAGTAAGAAGCTTCATAGGCTTCTTCAACCATCTTAACCACGCAAGGGGACCTCCAAGGGTCAGGGTCCATCATGACATCACCTGTGGGGTTGCCAGTCCTTCTCTTAGGGTATCATGACACCATCAGAGCATGAATGACCACAGAATGGGTCATTTATGCTTCTCCAAGCCATTTAGGGCTTCTCCATCGTCTACCAAGGCTTCAGGACCATCTCTAGGGTCTTTAACATCATTAGCAGGGTCTTCAACATCTTCAGCAAAGTGGTGGCTTCAAGATCCAGCCTTGTGGGTACAGGGACCTTGTCAACTGGGTACAAGGTGCTTCAAGGCACAAGCCCACTCTGTAAAGTGTGCAAGGCACTACAGGTGGGACTTGGTGGCATCAATGACATCCCGTGGGGCCACTGCAAGTCCATGTTGGCATCAATGACAATTTCGTCAACATGATCTTCAATGGGGTTACGAAAACCTCAGACTTTCGTTTCTTATTCAAAGGGGAGGAAGTTGAGATCAACAACACTTACACTTATTTAGGAGTGCAGTTCTCTGGTCCTTGTTTCGGTCTACGACCAACTCTCCAGGCTTGAATCAACAAGGGGTACGGGTTCCTAGCTCTCCTCGACAGACAATGTTTTCGTCACCATTTCCAGTATATCGCATCTAAGATGGACCTGCTGAATACTTTGATCCATCCCACTGTTCTATATGGATCAGAGATTTGGGCCCCTCCCTACTCGAGTTAGATTGGGCATCGGCAGAAAGAGTCCATATCCTTATTTTCCGACGTATCATCAAATGTAAGCAGATAGTGCCGCAACACATCATCCTCGCTGAATTTGGAGCTCAGCACTTCCGCCTCGTAGAAGTTTTCAGATTGGTTTCCTTTTTGCACCAGATATGAGGGCTAGCCGACTCATAAAAGGGTCTAGACAGGTATCCTTTTCTAGTGTACTGCTCTGCTCAGACAATCGCCCAGGATACTCGCCCAGGTAGGGCCAAATGTTGGCTCACATGGATCTCGAACCTTCTTGCTTTAGTAGTGGTCCCGTTAGATCTTCTTCCCTCATTCCAGTATTCTCTGGATGCCCTGGGCACCTTCTGCTTATCCGACAAGACTTAAACAAGATCATCAAAGAGGATATTTACAAGCAGTTCGTCCAGACTACTTGGATTAGTCCCCCAGGAGGATTGCACCCCAAAATGGCCTTCTATGCTGAACATTTCCTAGAGATTAGAGACAGGCTCATTGGTCGGCCCCAGTATACGTTTCGCCATTGGATTCACGCTCTCCGGATCCCCCTCGAACAATTCAGAGTTGGATCACATAGACTCTGGGTAGAGTCAGACCACCAGATTAGGATCTGCCATCTATGCCATCTACAGGAAGTGGAAACCGAGTCACATTTTATCTTCAGGTGTCCTGTCTACTATGAGATCAAAGGACGCTTCTACTGCTTGTTCAGGGGGTCCCAAACTCTAGCAGCTTTCTTTAGACATACATATCAGAAATGTCTTGCACTTTATATTTAGGAGGCCCTCAGGTTTTGAGCGCAGATCCTCCAGCCTCCCACTGGACCAGACACCACACAGCGGATCACGACATTTTTCAGCGTGCTACCTTCTTATAGAGGCATCAAGAGATCTATTGACCTCGACACCGATCCAGCTACCATATCAGTAAGGGCTGCAGGCTCTCGACCCACGAGATCTCAGCGACAACTTCGGACCAGACCTCCCTTCGAGAGGCGCTTAGGACCCTCCAGACCCCGTCGACATCAATCTAGAGAGCGCCCCTAGCCCACCAGACCCAAATCGGGGCAGTAGACACTTTTACATTTCCCTCAGTTTTCTTCGTTCAACCTCGGATGTTAGGAGTACCAGACTCTCCTTGGTCAATTTGGCTCCTGGATCTTGTCCACCTAAACTCCTTCGCCCCTGTGCAGGTTTACAGAGGTGGATTTGGAGCAGAAGCTCTCCCATGCTACAACTTAGCTTGCCTTGCACTTCTTTACTTCTTTTTCCTTGCTTATATTGTATTTTCGTTAAGGGAGATCGTTTGATCCTCCCACATGCATGACATATCATTGTAATCGACAATCCCGTTGACCTACTTTGTGGTCATTAGTGGACATTAATAAAATTATCTTATCTCTCTCTCTCTCCTTCAAATTTAAATTGAACTTTCTCCTTTGGTTACGGTTACTCACATAGTTTAGTTTCTCTTTCAAGGAATATATAAAGGTTGATCTTTTTAAGCATGTTTCTAGATCTAGAATTATAAAGCATCATTCTTAGAATAGATCTAGTATTGTTAAGTACTTGTGCATAGTTTTCGATTATCCAGTACTTAACTATATGCTTTTAACGTTATATTTAACACATTTGGTGCAGGATAGGTGGCTGGTTTGTGTCTTTTGTCGATAGGACAAGGAGAAGTGTTGCTGGAAAATCGAAGATTTGGGCCATCTAGAGCCTTCCAGAGCAATATTCTTTTTTCTTGCATCATTCATAAAACCTGTAAGACTTTGGATCCAGATCTGTAAGGACCATTGGCATCCACCTCAACCATTGTAAATACCGTAATAAAATACTTTGAGTAGGCTCTTTCAAGCCCACTCCTCATCCCCCTGGGGGGATTTGCGTCGGTGCACTTTTTTCATGGTTTTGCTTTATAGTTCTATATACTTTGTCATTTCCAATTTCAATTTTGTTGCAAAGAAATACAAATACTAACTCCACGACTTCTCGAGTTACCCGAAAGTGGAAAGAGATGCATGGTAGGATTAATTAGAAAAGCCATGTGTTTGTATTGCTTTTATTTATTTCCTTTAGTAATTTACACCCCTTGCTCCCGACTAGGGCTTTAGCCTGAAAGAGATTCTTGGGGATTTTAATAAACAACTAAACACACTACAAAGTTAAAATCCTTAAAAATTACCAAGGATCCGTTGTGTATGCTCTGCACCACTGCGGTTCAACCGAACCATTGGCTGCATCAAAAGAAACGCGGGTGACTAGATTAATTAGTTTTCATGCCCCAATTAACCTCCCCAGGTGAAAATCCAACGCCTTGAATTAATCCGTTGCAGTGGAAAAATCCACAAAGTAAGCGGGAACAACTGGGTAGTGACCTCAAGACACCGTTAGGCTACACCCTTGTTGGTGTAGTGTTGAACACGTCTCAGAGACTCCAACCAGCCCACATATTCCTTGCGGGGAGAATCATCGGATAGCGTTTTTGGACATACTCCTCGTACCTTTGGGTATATTTAGAGTTCCCTCTTCCCCATAAGTTAATCAACTCATCTCCACATTAACTTAAAACTGACCAAGAGCACTTGCAACACTTTCCTTTTCAACAACACAACAACACTTTTTATCTGTGGACTTCATTTGGCATTGGTTCTTTATTTTATATAATCATCTGTTTTTATGTGCTCTGATATATCATACATTGATCTATATGCTGTTGTGATTTAAATCTTATTGCAATATCTTGTGTCAGTATTTGCTTTCATCAAACTCCTAAGTAATCTTAATCTTCATTGTAATACTAAGCCTTAACAGCCTTACCAATTTAATAGGGTCTACCCCCTTTGGCTTCGTTAGGAGTTGGCCTAAACGGAGGAGTCAAGAACAAGCTTACAACCTTGACTCAAGATTTGCCCCCAAGGACACACTGAGTGGCTTGAAGATTTCTGCCACATTCCCCCTCAGGTGTGTGAAAGGCGGCAACAGTCCTGACTATGGATATTCCGCCTAGTTACCTGAAGAGTTGTCACCTAAAACTTGAAGCAATATGTCTACCATTAGTACATGCATTATGTGTCATATGCTATATATTATGAAATGCAAGCTCATAAATAAAGTTGCAAATTGTGTCTTTAGACACAACTCAAAGAGGGCTATGAAATGAAATTATGAAAGGCTTAAATAAATCATTGGATAAACAAATGCAAAATCTAAAGACTACTGGACATCTTATCCAGAATGTAATGATTAATTCCTCATGGAGCCCGTGGGTTTTGATGTGAGATGGAGTAAGGGACAACTAATTCTAAGTGTCCCCTAGAATCTCTTCACTACAGTTTCTTGTGTACTCATCGCAAGGGTCCTGTTGTCCGCCGATTGCACACCAGCAGCAGAAATCTAATGAAAGTTGTTTTCTCACTTGGGAAAGTGGGAGAGGTGTGACCTTGGGGGCAAGCACAGAGCTAGGTACTGTCACCTACTCCTAGATCCTCCATTTAGGCTAACTCCTAATGAAGCCAAGGGGGGTAGTCCCTACAAAAAAGTTTTCTATGGCTCTTAAGTTGTTAAAGTGTTTTAAAAAGGTTGCGGATGCGGATGGGTGTTGTTTAGGAGTTATTTATGATTAGAGGTGTTTATTTATTCTGAGTATGACACATAAATCAAAAGCAATCCACGTTGCTAACAAGAGATTTAAAGATAAGAATGATTTCAGACTTAGTTAATTATGCATTCATAGATAGAAACTAAAACCGGCCACAGACAATTGATCAAAATGAAGTAATTATTCAGATTAAAAAGGACCAGTGCCTTATGGAGTCAAGATACTGAAATGCACAAAGAATTAAATAACAAGTTTAGAAATCAAACTAGTGAATATTAGGTTGTGCGAGTGCTCTTGCTAGATTTTAAGAATTTTATGTGCTCTTGATTAGGGTGTCAACGCAGGTTTGTCAAAAAGTCGGGAGAATATTCCAAGTTCACTCCGTTGAAGACATGTCGGGCCCGCCCAGTATCCCAAGCTGGTATCGCGAATATTGACAAGCTAGCTGAGAAGCTTAGACAGCGGGGTTCCGACGCCTCTACTAGGAAGTACTTTAGAAAATTTCCTACAACGCCGGTGCGTTGGTTACGGGGTATTAAATTTTATTAAGTTATTCTTGCAAGATTAGAGATCCAGTTCCGTTTATGGGTACTCTGATTTTGAGGTCGGTAAGAGCATACTTCGGCAAGGAGAGAACGAAGTTGATTAATTAGGGGGTGTGTTGCAAATTTTATTTAAACAATTAATTAGGACTCTCTGACATAGAGTGCTCTTGACCCCGTCTTATGACAGTGGTTCAAGAGGCTTAGCTAGTCTAAGATGCCTAATGCAAGGGTATGCAGTTCTAGGATTGCTCTTCGATATAGAGTGCTCTTGACTTGTGTTACTGCAAGTTCAAGAGTCTTAATTAATTCGTTAAGCTTGAATGAAATAAAAGAAGCATAAAAATCTAACTACCCAAGAGTCTCTTTCAGGCTTTTTAGGGCCCTAATTGGGAAAGCAAGGGGGTAAGTATACATAAAAGAAATTATGCAATGTTTAATTAAACAATCAAATCAATATTTTTCTTCATTTTCAAAATATAATAAGTTAATCAAAACATGAACTACTTTACTTATGATTATGCAACTATCCTACCCTATTGTACCATTAGCAGTTTATTAAACAAAAATGAACAAAGCATGACAATGGGATGATACAGGCTTCCCCCAAATGGGGGAAGAGTGGTGTGGGAGCCGTAATTTCACTCGCTTTTTTATTATTATTTTTTACAATTTTTGATGACTTTGCTTTTGCCTTTTCATGAAAGAACAAGGAGAGAAAGGGATGGAAAGAAAATGGAAGATTTGTTTTTTTGTTCTTTGCCTGCTTTCTTGCTTGCCTTTAGCCTTTTGGATTCTCTCGATTCTTCCTGCAAGTAAGAGCTTTAAACAATTAAAACGTTATATGTTAATAAAAAAATTAAGATATAAAACTACACACTAAACTCTCAAAGACGGGTAAAACCGGCGATGAAAGATGAGAAAGGAGGGAGGAGAAAAGACTACGGAAAGGGAGAGAGACAAGGATAAAAGGGGCTGTCCAAAAGGCAAGAAAGAGGGCTGTCCAAAGGCCAAAAAGAGGGCAGCAAACAGTAAAAAAGAGGGCTGTCCAAAGGGTAAGAAAGAGGCAAAAAGAGGGCTGTCCAAAAGGTGAAAAAGAGGGCTGTCCAAAAGGTGAAAAAGAGGGTTGTAAAACAGTGAAAAGGAGGGCAGCGAACTAAGTGAAGGCAAAGGAAAAGAGGACAGCAAAGAGGAAAGAGGAAAAACAAGCCAAATGAAGCAAGGGAAGGGAAGCCAAAGGATGGAAAGAGGTAAGCCAGGGCTTCCTAAAGTAATCGGTAACCAAAGTATAAACTTTAAAGAAGATTTTATGAGATGGAACTTGAAGCAAACAACAACTCCTAAGGCCTTCTTCTTGGAAAAATCCAAGTTATTGTAGATCCTGCAGAGAAACCAATGTTAAAAGAAAAACTTGTGATCTTGAAGATGAGCTAGATGCAAGCGAGCTCACACCTTTCTCCAAGATGGTAGATCCTGTCCAAGATCAAAACACTTCAAACGCCCAGTGAGATCAATCAACTAGCATGCTAATAAATATAAAGACTCATCAACATTAATATAACCGAATATGTCCTGCTCATGAAATCTTTTAAATAAAATAGCACAATCAACCAACTTATCAACTGTAAATGGAAGATTTTACGTTCTAAACAGTAGATTTCTAAAACTGATTGATTAGATCATATATGAGCATTTAAAATGAAATAGATGGACATAAATCACCTCACAAAATTCATTCACCACAAGTACTGAGCTGCATGGACCTCCAAAGTATTGATTTTATTCCAAAGATGAGCATAAGCCATTACAAAATCTTACAGAGTAAGTTTACAATCAAAGGTCCATCCCCATAGAGCTAAAGAAGCCTCTATTTATACAATGAAAGAAGACCCAAAACCCTAAAACCAGAAAACCAGACCTAACCGGCTCGGCTGAACACTGAGAGCACAAAACCTAAGCTGGAGAGTTAAGAGTGAGGGGAGGCCTCCACCTAGGCAAGGCACCCCCACTCCAACTCTAGGCACAGAAACCAATGCACAGATCACCCCACACGTGTGAAGGCGCCCCTGTGAGGAGAGAGGGGCGTGAGGAGTAGATGAGGGCGTGAGCATGTTGAAGAGGACGTGAGCTAGGTATGGAGGAGCTGCTGCTAGGTCTGGAGGAGTCACTGCCAATAGATCATAATGTAAAGAAAAGTCTCTGCCTCGATCAAATTATCAAACCAATGAGTGCTCTCCATCTCATCCAATTCGGGAGTTTAGCTGGAGATGACAAGACCGTTAACTGAATATATCTTTAATGCTGACTGAATGCTGACTGAAGCTGAGTTATGATAACTCCCATCATCATAAGTGCCCATTGACATGTCACTCTCCATTTCATTTCACTGAATTTGGTTTAATTTGGAGAGTTTTGGATTTTCTCCAAAATAATCATTTTTTAATAAATAATCAATTTTTTCTCCAAAAATGACTTTTTTGAGAAAATGTGCGTTATATGTTCGATTGATGATCTGAAAGTTAGATCTGACTGTCTGGCTGATCAAGAATGATTTTTAGCTTAAGGTGAGAGCCTTCAATCACTGAAAACGGGTTCCGGATGACTAACTTATTACAAACGGGATTTTTTCATTTAAATTATGGAAAAATTAATTAAAAAACTTAGGAAATAATTAAAAAATCAAAAAATTAAAAAATAAGTTTTTGACCTGTCCGGTGAAATTTTTTCGGGAAATTTTTTAATGGTCCTATTGACTTAGGATATGACCATGCTCTATTCTAACAATGCCTAGTAGGTTTATATACACTTAGTTGGGCTCTAATAACCCCCCAAGGCATAGAATTCAAAATCGGGCATTCCAACTTTGGAGGAAGTGGGAAAAAACCTCGTCAATTATACTCGGCTATAGGCAAAGCATAATTGTTAAGGGAAAAAAACTCCCTAGAATACCTTAGTTGAAATTCTACGTCTTAGGAGTCTGAACCACTCAAAACACCCTACTAGCACATTTTATTACAAACCCCGCGGGGCCATGGTCAAAACAATTCAAATAAAAAACTGACTAGCCAAAATTTGCTAGACATAAAGATGGATCAACTGATACACTGGAATCAAACATTGGACATGTTTGACAACCGACGACTCCTCAGGTAACCCAACTATGGTACACAAATGTTGGCAACATTTGGCTCCAATTGTGGGACAGGTACTTGTTTGATCTATTGATAAAAAAGAGTGCCTGAGAATCCAGGAATCTCTGGTACTCGCATGTAAACAGAAGTGTCTCAAGCCCATGTATATGATAAAAATATGGCTTGATGAAATACCAGAAAAATATTTTTGCTTTTTCCAAATTAAAGTACATGAAATAAACTTTTTCTTTTTTAGCATATATAAGTGAAGTATAATACAGATGCTAATATACAAAAGTAAGGAGCTTTGATACAACATTCTACATGGATATAATACATAAAATATAGTACAAAAATAAAGTACATAAAAATACAACAAGGATGGGTTTAGAAAAGCCCTGGGATGACCCCTTGGTCATCTTGGAGGTTGTTTCGATAAAAGGGCTTCAAGTGTTGGCCATTCATGGGTAGGTTTAATATTTCTCCATCCATCCATGGTGTTAAGGAAAAAAGAATTGGTGCCAGTCGTGTCGCGGATGATAAACAGGCCTTTCCAAAGGCTGTCAAATTTTCCATGCTTCCCATGCTTCTCCTTTCTCTTATCCCATAAGAGAACAGCATCTCCTACTTGGAAAGATCTCGGCGTGGCTGATTTGTCAAAGGTGCCCTTCATGCTTTCCTGATGTCCGAGTGACTGATCAAGGGCAGCTCTTCTGGATCCATCCAACTCTATAATCTGATTGATTCTCTACTCCATTTCTTATTGCTCCGTGCCATACTCACTTAACATCCTGAATATAGGAATCTACACGCTGACCAGAAGGGTGGCTGTGAGTCCATACACCAACTCAAAAGGTGACTTTTCAGTTGAATTCTTCTTAGTAATCCTATCCGCCCATACTGCATATTTAATTTTGCTATCCCACGCTCTTTTATTATCCCCAACAGTCTTCTTAAGGACAATCATCAAATTTTTATTAGTGGACTCAGCAAGTCCATTGCCCTGTGGATAGTAATCTGATGATTTGGATAGGATAATGCCATATTTAAAACATAAGTCATTTACTGCTCCCGAACTAAAAGCTTTGGCATTATCAATTGTTATTTTAAGGGAGTTCCGAATCTGGTGATGATTCTTTCCTCGATGAAATCTATAACAACCTTCTCAGTGGCAGTTTTAGTGGGTATGGCCTCTACCCACTTAGTGAAATAATCGGTTGCTATGAGAATCCAGCAAAACCCATTGCTAGAGTTATCCTTAAATTTGCCAATAAAATCAAGCCCCCATTGCTGAAAAGGGGCAAGGACCACAACCGGAGTAAGGGGAAGCACAACCAACTTTTGCTTCCCAGTGAAAAGCTGACATTCCTAGCAACACTTGACATGTTTGTGAGCATCTGCGAAAATGGTGGGCCAATAATATCCAGCTCTCAAAATTTTGTGGGCAGTTGTATTTGCTGCATAATGGCCTCCACAAAATCCTGAGTGAAACTCTGCTAATATCTTCTTAGAATCCTGTACGTTGATGCACCTAAGTATGATACCATTAGGGTTCCTCCAACCTAGACCCTCTTGGGTAAGGCAATATCTAGCAGTCTTAAGTCTCAAAGCCCTACGCTTGTGTCCTTTGAGGTGATCAGGGCAGGTGAGATGGAGAAGGAAGAAAATGATGTCGGAATACCAATGATTATCAAGCTCTTGAAGGGCAGGAGTCATGGCAGGCTGAGGGATATCATTTTCTGCAATCATTTCAATGGCTTCTTCATTTTTCTGAGTAAGCATTCTAGCAAGGCCTTGTCCCTTGATCAATTTAGTGGGCTTTATTTCAAGGTCATACTCCTGGATCTTGGACACCCATGTACCCCTTATTCCTAAACAATCCTCTTGAGACAGGATATCCTTTACTGCAATGTGGGGAACATATCCAATGACCTTAGAATACCCAATATAGGTCCTGAAATGTTTTAAAGATTTGACCAAGGCATAAGCTTGTTTCTCCCTGATGGTATACTTTAGTTCGGAATTTTGCAAGGCTCTACTCATGAATGCTATAGGTTGCTCGAACCCTTCAAAGTTCTTTTGGAGCAACACACCTGCAATAGTGTCTTCAGAAGTAAATGAAAAGATCAGGAAATCCTTCACGTAATCTGGGCTGACTAAGACCGGAGACCTGGTAATGGCATTCTTTATAAAATCAAAGGCTTTCCTTCCTTCACTGGTCCACACAAATTTGGCATTTTTCTTAAGCAAGGCCTGCATAGGTTTCATTAATTCGGCCAAGTTGGGGATAAATCTTCTGATAAAATTTATATGACCATTGAAGGATTAGATGGCTTTCACATTCTTAGGAAAGGGAATCTTTCTTATGGCCTCTACTCTTTCAGGATCAATTTTGACACCGTCCTTATTGATGATTTGTCCTTAAGAGTTTCCCTTCTTCTATGCCCAAAACTGACTTAGCAGGATTCAAAGAAATGCCATACTTCCTACATCGCTCGAAAATCTGCCTGAGATGACCAACATGGCTGGATCTTTCTTTCGAAAAAACAGTAAGATCATCTTGATAGATCTCAATGATTTTGCCAATCAACTCCTTGAAAGCATAATCCATGGCCCTTTGGAAAGTAGCTTTGGTATTTAAAAGGCCAAAGGGCATTCTCAGATATTCAAAAGTGCCCCAAGGAGTTGTGAAAGTGGTTTTATGCCTATCCTCCTCTTGAATGACTACCTGATTATAACCAGAAAAACCATCCAGCATCGACATCATGCTTGATCCAGTGACCCGTTGGAGGAGGGTCTCCATGTTAGGGAGGGGGTAATTGTCCTTCTGACATGCTATGTTTAGACTTCTGAAATCTATACATATCCTTATACTCCTGTTCTTCTTTCTAACTACCACCAAGTTGGAACACCATGTTGAATGTCTTATAGGAGCTATTATTCTTGCTGCTAACATTTTCTCTAACTCCTTTTTAATGATTGGTGCTAACTTAGGATTTATTTGCCTAAGTTTTTGTCTGAAAGGCTTTCCTTTTTGACATTCTGGTTTTAAGGGAATAGTATGTTGAAATACATCTTCCCTATAGGCTTTAAGCTCGTCATAAGTAAAGGCAAATACATCCCTATACTCTTTGACCAAGTTTATGAGACTGTTCCTTTCTTTTTCGGAAGTACCTTTTTCCAATTTTTATAATTTAGGTTTTGTTTCCGTGCCAATGTTGATTTCAATGTAATCCCCCGGTTTCATTTGCTCAACATTGCTATTTTTTCTGTCCTGCTTATCAAAGATGTTCTCTAAAGTGACTAGACCACGTGGGATAGGGTTTTTAAATTGATCACCTTCTCCAGGATACTCTTTATTTTCCTCCTGCTCATTCACTCTAAAGTCAGAGAACTCATTAATATTATGAATAAATCTCAAGATTTGTTCATCATCTTTGAAAACCTGCCAATGTTCTACATTATCAGGAACATAAGGTCTGAAGTTAATTTCTAAAAGACAATCCCCCTCTATCATCTCATCTGACAGCTGAAGTGCTGAAGCTGCAAACGCTAGCTGGTCGGCGGCACTATTCTGATCTCTAGGGATGGCTTCTATATTTAGGGCATCAAAGAATTCCATTGTATCCCAAACTGCATTTCTATACTTCTTTAGTCTTTGACACTTGCATGCAAACTGACCCTTAACTTGTTGTACAATTAAGTCAGATCACCCTTAATACTAAGCAATTTGATCCCCATGTCTTTGGCAATCTCGATGCCTAGTAGAAGTGCCTCATACTTTGCTACATTATTAGTTGCCTCAAATTCTAATCTGAAAGCAAAGTTGAAAACTTTACCTTCGGGTGAAATAATGACTATCCCAGTCCCTTTTCCTGCTCTAGAAAAGGCTCCATCAAAGTTCATCTTCCATAATTCACTAAGTTTTTCATTTTTAATTTCTTCATGGATAGGCTCTACGAAAGTGGAGTTAATCTGGTACATCCCTAGTTCACCTGAGTAGTTGACATACTCATTTGATGGTTTCCCTGGGCTTTCTACATGATATCTTCGTTCTTTCTTAGTATGTAACTTAACTAATGAATCTTCTGATGCAGGTACAGTGGCGTAACTCCAGTCCATTTGGATGGATCCCCCTAAAGTTGCACTGAATTTTCTAGATAAGAGCATGCCCCATTTATCCGGCACATCTATGACGAGGATATCCATGGTAACATGGATGTCCGGATACTTGGCTAATCTTACATTCTGCGTTTCGATCATACCTTCAACTTTGACGGGTCTAGAGTCCATGGCATATACATTTTGGTAAGGACGAGTGGTTCTAAGGCCAAGTTGCTGCATGACTTTCTTAGTCATAATATTTGATCCTGAACCTCAATCTAGCATACAGTTGTGCAGGAGAAAATCACCTATCATCAATGACATGCAGAAGGGCGGGTGATCTTCTTTTCTTGGGTCCCTAGTATGCAAGATTACAGGGGGATCTCCGCAAACATTTTCCTGACTAGGAGGAAGCTGTTCTATAGTGTTGACAAAGGTTACTTTCTTGGGAGCTATAGGTTTTTCAAGTGCAACTATCTTTGAAGTAAGGATCATTATTAATTTGAGGCTCTAGCATTTTCAACAATTTCTCCTTTTGACCAGGAATTTTACATAATTCAAGCACAGGAACCGAGACTTTAGATTTTTTTAACCAACTACCTAAATCAAAAGTTAGAGCAACAAAATCTGATTTATCATTTATTTCTGGAGGAATGTCAGAAATTGTTACCTTTGGAGCAGTTTGGTTAGATGGTCCTTCCCTAGGTCTTCTTTGATATGTTATGCCTTTGAAATTTTGAACATTGTTACTATTTGAAGGCATTTCCTCATAATACTTAGTTAAGTAATCAACTCGTTGATGAAACTGGTTAGCTTGATTCCTACTATCCTTGTGGTCAACATAGATGTCTCCTACAATGTGAATGAATTCAGGCTCGCTTGCAGACGTACTAGGACCGCACCCCTCGGGATAACCATGCTTCTGGACATAACATGCATAATGGCATCCGGATTCCTCATGGAAATCTCTGCATGCCCTACAAAATGGTTTGTAAGGCTCAACCACATTAGTAGCCTCTAGCTGATGAGGAGGCCTTTGCTCATGGTTGGGATTCTTTCTCTGCCATGTTTGCCTTGCAGGGAAAGTTCTAGGAGGTGGTGAGGTTGCGTTCTTTCAACTGTTATGACCCTATTCTGAACTTCCTTAATCTGTGCTAAGTATTTTCTTTCCATTTCTTGCATCTTCTTAGTAGGTCTATGAGCTTCTTCTCATAAGCTTCGTTTGACGACTCCTTCCCTTTAGGTTCAACATTTTTAAGAGGAACGGATGACCTAGAGTAACCTTGGATGTTTGACTCTCCTGAAGACTGCATATTCTTATCAATTTTGATGGCCAAACCCTGAGCTAGAAGTAAAGTAGTCGGCTCCTTGTCTTTAATATGGTACTGGATCTTGCCACTTAATGCTTCAATGTAATAATCCAAAACGGAAGCTGCAGGAGGAGAATAAGTGGCAGGGATGGAATTTGACAACTCAGTGAACCTATTATTGAACTCATCCATCGTTTCTATTTCAAATTTCTTCATGCTAGTCAAAGCTGCTACTAGATGTTTGGGTTCCTTTTTACTACCAAACTTTCCAAGTAAAGCAGTCTTGAAGTCTGCTATGGTAGTAAAAGAATTGTTTGGCAAATTATCATACCAATTGCCAGCCTTGCCATCCAAAGACAAAGCAAACAAGGTCATGTACACATCTTCATGTTTATCAACACCCCTAACATAAGAACCGCAGTGCCTGGAGAAATTTCTGATATGTTGCTCAGCAGAGACAGAGGCATGAGTGCCATTATAGATCATAAGTTTGTCAATAGCCTTTTCAGGAATGTCATGAGGTTGACCTGCTATCTGAGTAAAGTTGAGTTGAGTAAAGAACTCACCCATTGTGTCAAGGAAACAGTTATTGTTTTGCAAATTTTCAAAGTTTTTTGGAAATAAAAGGTGGATGTTTGAAATAGACTCAGATCCAAGTTCTGCAAGGATCCTACAAGAAGCTAGTTTGTTTAGTCTCCTCCTATAGACTTTTTCAGGGTCAGGGATGAAATCAAACAAACCTTCAGAGTTTCTTCTAGTAGAATACCTTGAGGTGTTAATTGACAGTGGAGTCGCTAGGTGGACTTAAGTATAATTTCGGAGAGTGATTGGACTAAAAATCTACCAAAAAGGGGAAAAAAAGGTAAAAACTAAAAGAAACTAAGGTCGTCCAGGAACAAAAAGATTTGTCCCCGGGAATGACGCCAAAAGATGTTGTCCGCCGAGCGCACACCAGCAGCAGAAATCTAATGAAAGCTATCTCCTCACTTGGGAAAGTGGGAGAGGTGTGACCTTGGGGGCAAGCACAGAGCCAGGTACTGTCACCTACTCCTAGCTCCTTCGTTTAGGCTAACTCCTAACGAAGCCAAGGGGGGTAGTCCCTACAAAAGAGTTTTCTATGGCTTTTAAGTTGTTAAAGTGTTTTAAAAAGGTTGCGGATGCGGATGGGTGTTGTATAGGAGTTATTTATGATTAGATGTGTTTATTTATTCTGAGTATGACACATAAATCAAAAGCAATCCACGTTGCTAACGAGATATTTAAAGATAAGAATGATTTCAGACTTAGTTAATTATGCAGTCACAGATAGAGACTAAAACTGACCACATACAATTGATCAAAATGAAGTAATTATTCAGATTAAAAAGGACCAGTGCATTATGGAGTCAAGATACTGAAATGCACGAAGAATTAAATAACAAGTCTAGAAATCAAACTAGTGAATATTAGGTTGTGCGAGTGTTCTTGGTAGATTTTAAGAAATTTATGTGCTTTTGATTAGGGTGTCAACGAAGGTTTGTCAAAAAGTCGGGAGAATATTCCAAGTTCACTCCGTTGAAGACATGTTGGGCCTGCCCAGTATCCCAGACTGGTATTGTGAAGATTGACCAGCTAGCTGAGAAGCTTAGACAAAGGGGTTCCGGCGCCTCTACTAGGAAGTACTTTAGAAAATTCCCTACAACACCGGTGCGCTGGTTACGGGGTATTAAATTTTATTAAGTTATTCTTGCAAGATTAGAGATCCAGTGCCGTTTCTGGGTACTCTGATTTTGAGGTCGATCAGAGCATACTCCAGCAAGGAGAGAACGAAGTTGATTAATTAGGGGGTGTGTGTTGCAAATTTTATTTAAACAATTAATTAGGACTCTCCGACACAAAGCGCTCTTGACCCCGTCTTATGACAGTGGTTCAAGAGGCTTAGCTAGTCTAAGATGCCTAATGCAAGGGTATGCAGTTCTAGGAATGTTCTCCGATAGAGAGTGCTCTTGACTTGTGTTACTGGAAGTTCAAGAGTCTTAATTAATTCGTTAAGCTTGAATGAAATAAAAGAAACATAAAAGTCTAACTACCCAAGAGTCTCTTTCAGGCTTTTTAGGGCCCTAATCGGGAAAGCAAGGGGGTAAGTATACAGAAAAGAAATTATGCAATGTTTAATTAAACAATCAAATCAATATTTTTCTTCATTTTCAAAACATAATAAGTTAATCAAAACATGAACTAATTTACTTATGATTATGCAACTATCCTACCCTATTGCACCATTAGCAGTTTATTAAACAAAAATGAACAAAGCATGACAATGGGACGATACAGGCTTCCCCCAAATGGGGGAAGAGGGGTGTGGGAGCCGTAATCTGACTCTCTTTTTTATTAATTTTTTTTACAATTTTTGATGACTTTGCTTTTGCCTTTTCCTGAAAGAACAGGGAGAGAAAGGGATGGAAAGAAAAGGGAAGATTTGTCTTTTTGTCCTTTGCCTGCTTCCTTGCTTGCCTTAAGCCTTTGGGCTTCTCTCGATTCTTCCTGCAAGTAAGAGCTTTAAACAATTCAAATGTTATATGTTAATAAAAAAATTAAGACATAAAACTACAAACTAAACTCTCAAAGAGGGGTAAAAACCAGCGATGAAAGAGGAGAAAGGAGGGAGGAGAAAAAACTATGGAAAGGGAGAGAGACAAGGATAAAATGGGCTGTCCAAAAGGCAAGAAAGAGGGCTGTCCAAAGGCCAAAAAGAGGGCAGCAAACAGTAAAAAAGGGGGCTGTCCAAAGGGTAAGAAAGAGGCAAAAAGAGGGCTGTCCAAAAGGTGAAAAAGAGGGCTGTAAAACAGTAAAAAGGAGGGCAGCGAACTAAGTGAAGGCAAAGGAAAAGAGGGCAGCGAAGAGGAAAGAAGAAAAGCAAGCCAAATGAAGCAAGGGAAGGGAAGCCAAAGGATAGAAAGAGGTAAGCCAGGGCTTCCTAAAGTAATCGGTAACCAAAGTATAAACTTTAAAGAAGATTTGATGAGATGGAACTTGAAGCAAACAACAACTCCTAAAGCCTCCTTCTTGGAAAAATCCAAGTTATTGTAGATCCTGCAGAGAAACCAATGTTAAAAGAAAAACTTGTGATCTTGAAGATGAGCTAGATGCAACCAAGCTCACACCCTTCTCCAATATGGTAGATCTTGTCCAAGATCAAAACACTTCAAACGCCCAGTGAGATCAATCAACTAGCATGCTAATAAATATAAAGACTCATCAACATTAATATAACCGAATATGTCTTGCTCATGAAATCTTTTAAATAAAATAGCACAATCAACCAACTTATCAACTGTAAATGGAATATTTTACGTTCTAAACAGTACACTTCTAAAACTAATTGATTAGATCATATATGAGCATTTAAAATGAAATAGATGGACAGAAATCACCTCACAAAATTCATTCACCACAAGTATTGAGCTGCATGGACCTCCAAAGTCTTGATTTTATTCCAAAGATGATCATAAGCCATTACAAATTCTTACAGAGTAAGTTTACAATCAAAGATCCATCCCCATAGAGCTAAAGAAGCCTCTATTTATACAATGAAAGAAGACCCAAAACCCTAAAACTAGAAAACCAGACCTAATCGGCTCGGCTGAACACCGAGAGCACAAAACCTAAGCTGTAGCGTTAATAGTGAGAGGAGGCCTCCACCTAGGCAAGGCACCCCTCCTCCAACCCTAGGCACAGAAACCAATGCACAAATCACTCCACACGTGTGAAGGCGCCCTTGTGAGGAGAGAGGGGCGTGAGTAGATGAGGGCGTGAGCATGTTGAAGAGGACGTGAGCTAGGTATGGAGGAGCTGTTGCTAGATCTGGATGAGCCACTACCAATATATCATAATGTAAACAACAGTCCCTGCCTCGATCAAATCATCAAACCAATGAGTGCTCTCCATCTCATCCAATTCGGGAGTTTAGCTGGAGATGACAAGACCGTTAACTGAATACATCTTTAATGCTCACTAAATGCTGACTGAAGCTGAGTTATGATAACTCCAATCATCATAAATGCCCATTGACATGTCACTCTGCATTTCATTTCACTGAATTTGGATTAATTTGGAGAGTTTTGGATTTTCTTCAAAATAATCATTTTTTAATAAATAATCAATTTTTTCCCCAAAAATGACTTTTTTGAGAAAATGTGTGTTATATGTCCGATTGATGATCTAAAAGTTGGATCTGACTGGCTGGCTGATCAAGAATGATTTTTGGTTTAAGGTTAGAGCCTTCAATCATTGAAAACGGGTTCTGGATGACTAACTTATTACAAACGAGATTTTTCCATTTAAATTATGGAAAAATTAATTAAAAAACTTTGGAAATAATTAAAAAATTAAAAAATTAAAAAATAATTTTGACGCTTTCGGTAAAAAAATTTTGGAAATTTTTTTAATGGTCCTATTGACTTAGGACATGACCATGCTCTATTCTAACAATGCCTAGTAGGTTTATATACACTTAGTTGGGCTCTAATAACCCCCCAAGGCCCAGAATTCAAAATCGAGCATTTCAGCTTTGGAGGAAGTGGGAGAAAACCTCGTCAATTATACTCGGCCATAGGCAGAGCATAATTGTCAAGGGAAAAAAACTCCCTGGAATACCTTAGTTGAAATTCTACGTCTTAGGAGACCGAACCACTCAAAACACCCTACTAGCACATTTTATTACAAACCCCGTGGTGCCATGGTCAAAATTATTCAAATAAAAAACTGACAAGCCAAAATTGGCTAGACATAAAGATGGATCAACTGATACACTGGAATCAAACATTGGACATGTTTGACAACCGGCGACTCCTCAAGTAACCCAACTATGGTACAAAAATGTTGGCAATAAGTCCTAGAAAAGATCTTCACAGAGCTTGATTCTTAGCTTGGATGTGAGTCGTAGACATGTTGCTAAAGTTGAATGGACTCTTTTCAGATCAGCGCATCCACTTGTGAGACACCACCATTCCCTATTTGTCATCTGTCATGCATATGTCATTGTGGTTGTGTGTATTTGTCATCATTTAGAGAGATCACAGAGTCAAAATCGGTCAAAAGTCATTACCCTTTGCCTTGGCCTTTGTTTTCCATTCTCACCCAGCAATAGCACATTGTTTACACTTTGTAAGTATGGCATGAACAAGCAGACTTCTAGGAAGTTTCAAGATTCTTCAGAAACACATGTATATCTTCTATTATTATTATTGTTGTCACCATGATTATGAATAACATTGATTTAAGTTTGTTTTTGATATACACCATTGGAGCATTTCTTACCTTGGATGCTTACAGGATCATATTGATGCAGTATCTCACCTTCAATTTGGGTACTTTGACCTCGTCAACCCAGTTTACCAAGCCAAACATGGTTTTTGGTTCCCAAGGCAGTGACTCAAAAAACAACATGGTCTATATTTGTTCCGGACATGCCCAGGACCTGTTATCACCAAACTTGTAGTTGCCTCTATGAGGTGGAGCCAGGGTGGATGGTAGAAGAAAGGGCAACTAAAGAGGTGGAACTAAGATAGCCTCGACTCCCAAATGGATAGTTGTCACGCCCATCGAGGCAATCGTCACTTGATGTTATCTTAGCCCAAGACAACAATGGGGGAGACCCAGATCTACTCCCGACAGGAGAGATCAAACCTAAACACCAGATTAAATCAAATGGAGTTGAAGTACGTAAGGTGTAAGGTGGAGTAAACCCTAGATCTGTGGATGACGTCACAAGGTGAAATAGGGCTTGGATCAAGGGTTTATGAGATGTGAAGTTTGATCCAAGTTAGAAACACAAGTGACCTATAAGCCTATTACTAGATCCGGGACCAAGGTACTAACAAAAGATGAAGATATCCACTACCTTGGGAAACGTGACCAATGCAGGGAGGGTAAGAATAGGATTGGGGCTATCTAGTACCACGGGATAGACTCGAAAGAAGGTATAACAGTATCAAAGTTTTTGAGCCACAAGGAAAAGATCAAATCGCAAGAGGAGGTAAAATGAAGGGTAGCGCTAGGGTTTAGAGAACAATGCCTTGGGATTTAGGCCAAATGGAGTCACTTTAGCAAAAGGTTTTTGAAGACCCACTTAGGGTTTGACCCAATCTACAAAACCCATAAATGGTTTGTCGCGAGATCAAGCAGTTTGATCTATAATATTTTTTGATTTTTAATATTTAGGGTTTTAACATGAAAATGAAGATGTCAATGGATTGAGATCTAGAAAAGAAGAACTAACCTGCAGATCTTACTTGGAAAACCTTGTAGATGCCTTAATGATGATGATCTATCCGTCTCGATTAATTTGAGAAGATTTGAAGGAAGCCTCTATGTAAAATGATTTGCCCAAGGAAGCCAATGCGCCCTCTCTCCTGCACAACAAACGTCAACCATATCAGATTTGATGCATCAAGAGAAAAGAACAAATGCTACAGAAAAATAGCAAGATGAAATCATAGATCGCAATGATACTAATGAAAACCTTCTGATACAAGCGCATCCAATCCAAGCGAGTTGAGGAACCCCTGCAAAAACGCCCAAGTTGAAGTCGCCCTCCTGTAGACAAGACAATGTTTCCAAAAAAACATAAATCTCACAACAAATACCCAAATGCTAGGAAGCAATAGATTTTCCAATCACCATTGAAGAACACCAGATGCAAAGGAGATTAAAAAAATTTCCACAAGAATAGTTTTTCTATTATCCAGATCCAAGAGCCAAAGACACCTTACAAATGAGAAGCTCTCTCCTTTAAAGAGAAATGAGAGGACCAAAATCATAACCACTTTTCAAATGGGTGGCTGATTAAAAGATAAACACATTCTAATCAACGGTTGAGATGAGCTCAACATAGAGCACATGGATCAATATAATAATATAATCTAAAAATGGACCAAATCACCCTAGGAGAGGGGATCCCATTAAATAAAAAATAAATAAAGCTCATGGTGGGTCCAGGGAGTTTTAACTAACTCTCTTAGTGTGTCCCCATGGCACAACAAAAATTATATAATTTTTTAAATGCAAAATAGTGCCTTTCTGAGGAAATCGTGAGCCTCCAAAAGCTCCAGAGAATAATAAAATATGCTGGATGGATGGATATGGGTCCATCCAAGTGCTGCAACTGTTGAAGGAGGAGTGGAAGGCATTACACTTATCATCAAAGCTCATCCCATGCCATTTCCTTGCCTTGGTAGCTCAATCGAATTCTTCAGTAGCCATTTTAATTATTTTTATTTGCCTTGAGAAACGTGATATGCCCAAAATTGCCTCCTAGGGTGCCTGGGTTATCCAATTGAGCCCACTAGGCTCTCTAGGAGGGGGGTAATATGGTAAATCAAGTGGCTGGACCACCCCCTCCTCATACAGCACCCTAGGAGAACCAAATAAATCATCTCTCTGCTCAGACAGGCCCTCTAGCAAGGTAAAAATGCACCAGAATGGTACTCTGAGCCAGATCATCCCTGTAACTGCCCGGAACTAAAAACAAGCTGTCTCATTGGACTCAGGGAGTCCAAATCCATCTAAGGTGCATACTCATACACCCTATAGATCTCTGCATGATCAAGAATAATATCCAATATGCCCAGACAGATAAAAATAATGATCTGTAAATGGTCAATAATATAGCCCAGGCTAACGTCCATTTGCTGCAAGTGTTTAAAGGTTGAGACTTGCTCTACAAATCTTTCAAATAACAATTATAACAAGTAGCAATCATTTCAACGATGATCTATCAAACAAATACAAAGGGTTTCATTTATTAATTATAACTCAGACCAGACTTTCAAGACCATACTCACTTCATAGTTGTAATCAATTTGCTAGTGAAGGGTGAAGGCTAAAATTCAAAAAGCTAGGCTGAAAGGTGACTACTAACTCAACACTGTGACACTTTGGATATGGAAAGGGGATACTCACTCTAGCATGGGCCGGACAAGCAACAACGTAGGGGATGGCAGTGTCTCACAAATGGATGAGTTACGTTCAGAGGTGCTTATTCACCTTAACAAATGTTGAAAATCCAAATTAATACAAGTGAGGCTAGCAATATTTGGATATAACTTTTAAGAACCATTGCTTTTTGGGCCTTTGATTTTCCATAGCCTTGGTCCATGTATTTATTACACGGATTTTTATTATTGAGGCTTCATGCATTCATGTATGTTTAAAAACACTACTTTTCATAAATGTTTTAAGATATTCATTTCAATGTACTTCAAAGCCAATTTCATTAGGCTTGCCTTTCATTCATGTATGTTTAAAAGCACTACTTTTCATGAATGGGCTTTTTCATAAGATATTCATTTATTTCCAAATACTTTGTATTGATGGCAGCGCTACTTGTTTCAAGTTTAGCCAACACAACCTAGGCAACTCAGAGCTGAGACACAAATAAATAGGGAAGCTTGTCCAACAAAGAGGCTCTAGTGGGGAAAGGTCCTCCATGCCACAAGTCAAGTAGTAAGTCGGGTTGGAAACACAACTGGAAGGTAATGGATGAGTGGAGATAGTGAATAATGAAACCAACAATAGCAAGCCAAAGTATGGTGGGAATGACTACCTCTATTTTCCCTAAGGAGGGTAAAACCAATGAGTATGGGTCAAGAAATTTCAGGTCTAAGTAGGGACATACATACATAATATCAATACATCCAAGTCCACATATTTATATGACCGCCAGATCATTACACTAAATGCTAATACATGTCACAAAAATGAGTATAAGAGCAATGATAACCATAACACAAGATAATATAAGCCGAGTCATAAACATGTAAATAATCCATACATCTGTCCAATGAGAAAACACTGCTGCAACTCTGGGCACTACTAACTGCTCTACAACTGGCTAAATGACTACATCAGTCCTCAAATTTGAGTGTTCTGAGACTCAATCATGGCATGGGAGAGTACTATAGTCCATCATCAAATAATGGTCCATCATAGATGTTCATCTTAGCATCTCATATGTAAGGGAACTGGCTGAAAAAGTGTACTGAAATTTGAAAAATAGAATATGGTAGCCCGACTACTATATATGTGATAACAGGGCCAATACTGTGGTTTCGGTTTTGAGAGTTTGGCCCCAGTTCTCCTGAAAAGTGATTATTATCACTTTATAATTGGCCAAATGATCAAATTTAATTACAGATGGCAGTATGTTTGGTTCTCCTAGAGCATTGCAGTGTTCCAAGGCGTATGAGTAGTCACTTATACCATTCTTCTATGTCTCCAGATCATCCAGTGCAATCAGTTTAACTCAGTTCTCAGCTTGAATGAAGTTATGATGATTTTTATTTTTTTCAGAGGATCTACCATTAAAAAATGAACTAGGAAAATCACCGAGAAAATCGATTGCTTGTGTGGTCAAAGAAATGGCAAGGGAATGCTTCCAAATGATTTATTATGGCTCTTCGGACATATCTACACTAGTTTCATCCAGTTTGATGTTCTGGATTATTTTTTGGGCTTTCACGGGGAGAATGTCCTCCATAGGGCGAAATTGGACAAAATGGCCAAAATAAAAGTGTATAAATCAAGTTGTATCTTTAGAAATATGTATGGGGAACCCCTTAATGACCCCCCATGTCCCCTGTTGCCCACCTATTTTGACTAGGTGGCAACTCCATGAACATGAAGATGTACATAGTTGTACAAATTGTACCTTGGAAAAATCTGAGGATTTTTCGCTTCTGCAGGGCAATTGCCCCTTTGTAAAACGAAATGTCCGCTCCCCTGCATGGGAAAATTAATGTAATTATATGTGTTAGTGTGGGTCATATGATATGGATGCCACACCATGGAACTGGTTGTTAGGGAAGTCCTCTCATCGAGTGTTTTTTCTCTTTCCAATTAATCTTGTTGAGTAAACGATTTTAATTGGTTTGGTTTTTCACTCAAAATCCTCCAAAGTGGTGACAGGCGTTCTAACAGTCAAGTCCATGGGGTGGCTAAGGGTTCAAAAATGTTATTCGTGACCATGCTAGACATTTGTATAGAGTCTTGCGGAGTTTCGTTATGTTGTATTTTTATTAATTTTTTCTAGTTAATTAATTTCACCCATTGGTGGTTAATTAACTAATTTTTGATGTAATAATGTAATTGCTCAAGCACTGGCATTTTGTAATAGGGGCTATGAATGCAAGGTAAAATTGCTATGAAACCCCCTAAGCCACTGCTTCGAGTCCCATGTCATTCAGATAAGGGGTTGAAGAGATAGACCATTTCTGGTTAAGCAAGGTCTATCTTTCCTAGGGAATTAATTAATTTCCCTAAGTCAAAAATTCATATTATTTGATTTTGAAGGAAAAAATCAAATAATGCCATGGTAATTTTGTTTGGGGGTTGTTAAGCCTAGGAAAATTTTATTTCAAATTTTTCCACCCCCCCATGGCCAAGATATAATTTTTTCAAGTTTATTTTTAATTTTTCCTATGTCAAAATTGGAAAAATTTAAAAATTAAATTGAAAAATTAAATCTAAGGTAAAATAAATATTTATCCTAAGTCTAAAGGTTAAATGTTTGTTTTGGAATAAATGGCTAAGGTCTAAGCCACCAAGGAAGAGCTGACCAAACCCTATTTTAGTGAGGCGTCACATGTGAAAAGACATTTAGAGGTGGGCGCTAGGGTAAACCGTAAAACCCTCACTAAAGGGGCGCATGCATATGGAAGGGCCCACATAGGGGGGTGCTACATGAAATAAAGGGAGGCGCTAGCCATTTAAAGGAAGACACCCCCAATATAGAGGAGGCGCTAGCTAAAGGAGGCGTCACATTAAAGGGGGGGCGTCTAGCTAAAAGAGGGCGTCACTACATTTGATAGAAGCGCCACATTTGGAGGAAGACACCCATTTTTAGAGGCGTCTAGCTAAATATGGAGGGGCGCCTAGGTTGGGCCCACATCTAAACATCAAGCCATCTCAAAGGAGCACTTGGTCAAAACCCTAGATCTAAGGGTGCAAAATGAATGAGGCATGGATCAAAACTTGGATTAAGTCAAATACCTAGATCTAGTGGTGGAGATTTAACCTAGATCCAGATCTAATCTCGGCCATTGATCTTCAAGGGGTTGGGGTCTTCCTCAACTATATAATGAGGGTCTCACTCCCTCATTTCACAACTTCTCTCATGCTATTGTTATGCTGCCAGAATCTTTCTCTACTCTCTTCTCATATTCTCTCAAGCATTTGGCCCAAGCCTCTTGCTCTTATTGTATTAAATCTTGTTGCCCTAGTTGGGCCATAATAGAAGAAATCTTTGGAGGGATATTATGCTGTCATCTATCATTTCATGCATCTTTTGGTGAGGTAACTTGTGTATATTTTTATTTGATCTGCATTTGTGTTAGCTTAGATAGCCCTCCACAAAGTATTTTGTGGAGGGTTTTGTAAGTAGAAGTATTTCTGCTTCCATTTGTGAGTTTTTAATAAGATTTATCAAAGTATTTTGGTAGATTTATTGGGTACTCACCTTTTTGCTTACATTTTGCAGCTCTCTCATAAGTTTATTTGCAGGTTTTCCAAGCTAAGAGGGGCTCCTCCAAGGGTTTCTTTTTGCAAAATTTCAATTCGGCCATTTTCCTTTTTCCTTCCTGAAACTGGGTTTTATTCACTGTATAGTGAATATAACCCTTGTTTTAGGGCCCCCATCCATTATATATTAGTATAAGCTTTAAATTCTGCTGTTTATATGTTATTTCAGCCCTTTAAACATCATATTTCAGTCATTTTTTCAATCAGATTTTTAACTGTAAATTAGTGATTTTTTGGGACTAATTTTTTTTGATAGTTTCTTGAGTTTTTCTGTGATTTCCAGCAAGTAAAGCTTGCTGGTTTGTGACAGGTTTTACATAGGTGAAGGGGAGGTGCCGCCCAAATTGGCCCAGAAATACCTCAACTTTCAATCGGTTCCAAAAGGGGTTCAAACCCTCACCTCTCTCTTTTCTTTTCTGATATTTGTAAACCCCAACAAGAAATTCTCTTGAGGTATTCTGCAAAAGTTTATAAAGCACTTGTAATCTATATGTAAATAGATTAGGAAGTAGAGTAGGAAGTAGAAACTAGTTGCTTAGATTCATTTCATTGCAAGTTTATTTCTGTTCACCCACCTATCTTTGTTACAGACCACCATCTCTGTAACAGAGATTGTTGTGAGGTTCGTTTAGTTTAGTTTAGTTTTATTTTCTGTTTACCCACTATCTCTGTGACAGACCACCATCTCTGTCACAGAGATTGCTGTGCGGTTAGGCATTGTTTTAGTTAGTTGTACTTTCCTTTTTCAAGTTTCATTTTTTTGTTAAAAGGGGTAATCATACAACCCATCTATCCTGTGTATCCTCTATCCACTTGTCATCTCCCTTTAGGGACTTCAAGTCGGATATGAAAAGCAGGAGAAGTGGGGGCTTAGTTAATTAAAACAACACTCTTTTTTTTTTGCTACAAATCAAACACATTTCATTTTTCAGTCCAAGATCAAGTACCGGCACCTCCCATAAGGGATACCGCTTGGTTGATCTTGTTGATCGCTTAAAATTAACCTTGTATGCTAATCGCCCGGATTAAAATTAACCCCTAAAATTAACCAACAAAAACTTCACTATTTCCTGTTCCTCTACTCGGTTATCACCCTTCAGGGTACTCGCGAGATACGACAGGGGATAGAGAAGTCTTAGTTTAATAGGCATCCATCTTGCTATCTCTCCTGTTAATTAAAAACAGTGACCTCAGGAAGCTACAAGGGGTAGTAGACAGAGGGGGGTCTCTAGGCGTTTTACGTCCTCCTTGTTGAGCACCGGGGCATTGGGGTTTGACCTGGGAGCTACGGGTGGGCTTTGCTCCCACTTTGTTGAGCACACCAGCATTCCCTCTTTGACTTGAGAAATACTGGATTGGGGTAGTCACACCACCGGTTCTAAAACTTAACTTCAAGAAGAAAAACTTTAATAAAATTTATTAAAATTTACCAAGAGACATTGCAAAACGTCCTACAAACAGGTCACTACTATTCATCTTTGCCTTGCTGTTCAAGGTTTTTACTGCAAGCACTTTCACATTTTATTTCATTGCAAGCTTTTCACTTTTCAGTTACAAGTATTTCCTTTCAGTTTCGCAAAATCTTGTGGTGACATCTTAAATTCATTTGATTAAGTAATCACGTTGTTTAATAATCTGTAGATCTTGTTTCAACAATATTTTTGGGATAACACCTAACTGTGGGTTAATTAACTTACATTTCAGTTTCATTTGTAAATTTGTAAAGTTATAATTTATCTTTAGACTCCATTTGTTAATAGGCACTAGTCTTCAATTATCTCAAGGTTTGCTTGTCATTAAAGGGAAATCTTTGCATTTGCATGGTGCCTGTCATTCCTTAGATAGTATAAAGTCTTAGCCTCACAATCTTAATAAAAGATCCCTTTAACTAATAGTTAATAAATCTGGAACTTAGTTTTCCTGTAGGGACTACCCCCCTTGGCTCTGTTGGGATCTTGCCTAAACGGAGGAGTTGTGGACTGTGGTGATAGTGGTCCCCAGCTCTCACTTGCCCCCAAAGACACACATAGCAGGTTGTGACTTTTCTGTGCCTTAAAGTGTGAATTAGGCGGCAACATCCCCTAAGTGTCAAACTTGCAAAAATAATGATTTATCATGTTGTAAAAATGGGCTTTATTAGGTAATTCGCCCCCCTCTTGACTTAGTCATCTTGATCCATGTATTGATTCATGTAAAAGTAATCTCCATCATTGGATGAAAAAGTAAGTTAGGGTTTGTGTCTCTCAAAAGCTATATAAAGGAGAGACCCCCCTCATTATATCCCATCGGGAAATTTGGCAGCATTGGCTCTTGAAAAATAATAGAGAAAATCTTTCTGGGATCTCTTGTCTTTTGTGGATGATTGAAGAATGTTCTTTGGGATTGATTGACATTATTTCTCTCTTGCGTTGGAGATCATTGGTGAATCTGTGGCATATTTTTTTCTGGATCCATTTGTTTGACAGGGAAGTCGATTTGGAGAGGGGCGCACCTGTGGGAGACATCCACCTTGCTCTTCTTTTCGGATTGGTGGATACAGGGAGTATTTCTATCTTTTCTTACTGTCTTATCTATTTACTTCTCGTCAACATTTGTCATTTCTCTTGCCGCTCTCATTGTTGTTTACTTGGCTTGGCAAGAGAAAGGGCTCATTTGGCTTCCTTGGGCGTTTTCAACAAAGCTGGATTTTCATCATTCCTTCACTTGATCTATGCGGAAATAATCTTCATCACCTCGGCATTTGTCCTCGGAGACATCATGTACGTTTTTCCCAGGTAAGATCTATCCGTTTTCTTAGTGTCTAATTGGGGCTGCATTTTTTTTTCATCAAACCCTCATTGAAAACCCTCATTTCTTTGATTTGTAGGTTCTAGTTTGCGACATGATATCAAACTTAAAACCCACCTTGGAAATAAATTATAGCCCCTTTGTTTAAATTTTCATGATCACCAGACTCCATTTGCCCATCTTAAGCTTTGGTCTGCTTCTTAGTGGAAGACGCCCTCTTTGGGAGGAGTGTGTATTTTAGAAACCGGGAACTGGGTATTGCTGGTTTTGCTTTCATTTGCTTAATCTTACATCCAACAATCAATTTGAGTATCCAATTTCGTTTAATTTCACCGTTTTGCCCTAGATCTCATTTTTTGCTTAAAACCCTAGGGTAAAATTGGGGCTTTTCACCTAGATGCTTGAAATCTCTTAGTAATTGTTTTAAACTCTAATTTACTATCCCACTAAGAGATTCCACCAAGTTTCCCTGGGTCATCTACTCATTTTCCTTATTTTAGGGCTATCTTGGTCATAGGGATGCCCCCTGGGCTTAGTATTTTCACCGAGTCTAAAGTGCCGATATCCTTGACTGGCGTGACATCCGTGTTCTTTCAGAAGTCTTCGATATCGTAGGTCATGACTTTGGTTGCCTTTTCCTCTGTCGTCCTGAATAGGATCACCTTATGGGGCAACTACAAGATTCATGATAACATTTCCTTCGGCTTTGGATGTTAGGAGAGATGCTTCTAGTACTTCTAGTGCTTCCAGGGCACTATGACAAACTCACCATTTTTGTACCACAGATTCTAGATCCACCCACCTTATACATATTTCTTCTGTATCAGATCTCTCTATACATCTCTCTTCTAGATTGGCTCTTCATCTTTGGAGTTAGCTTTTCTTGGGTTTTTGGTTCTTAGGTTAGAGACTTACCTCTTACTTTTTATAGGATCCTCCTTAGTGCTTCCACTTTGTATTGACATCATGGTACATGATCATTCTTTGGATCAAACTGATTCGGCATTTGAAATTCTCTACGACGTTATGGAAGCAAAATATCACATTCCCATTGACCTACTTCTTTGGTCATTTGTTGGACATTATTAAAATGATCTTATCTTATCTCTTGTTCATGTGTGGCATTTATCTTGCTATTGTGCTTATTTTTTGGAGATAATATTTTGCTAGCATTGTCCATGCTACTTCTCTTGAGCCATTGGAAGGGCACGATTGTCACATTGGATTGGAGTTTGGATAAGGTTTTATGTTCGATTCAGTTGAAGTTCTTGAATGGAGGGAGGTTTTTCTTTGTACTAACCCTAATCAATATTTTGCAAATCTAACCCCTTCTAGTGTAGGGTTTCACTCAAGGAAGAAAGTAATGGAGGGATTTGACCTTCCCCTTGTGATTACAAATTGAACCCCCAATACATCTATGAGGGTTGGAGGCTTAGAGGACTTACTCTTTCTAGGTGATATTTGAAGCAAGGCCCTCTAAGTTAGTGACCTATTGATTCTATTTGCCTAAGTTGGATTGGCATTGGTACATCGGGTGGGTTTCCTTGTCCTTCCATCACTCTATTATATATTTTTATACTGCAAACCTTCACTAGGGCAGCCTTTTGGAATCACCTTGCTCCTCATTGCCTTTTCGCTAGTAAAACCCTAACCATAGGGTACACTCACCCTTGAGTTGGAGAAGAGCCAATCTAAAGTGAGAAGGGGAATCGGTGTGATGACATTGGCCTTTACTCTTTGGCTCCTCTGGGCTAGTGTGCGTCTTTAGGACTTTATTCACACATGCTAGTTTGAGAGGTAACACCTTCCAAGCTCTCACATATTTGCTTACAAACAACTAGCAAAACCACTCAAAAACCTAGCAAAGAGGAGTGAAATGAGAGCAAATGAAGTCAGTGAGTATTATAATCTGCTAAACAGATCCTAGCAATGCCTAATCAAGACATTGGAACCATGCCTTGTTTCCAACAAGGTAAATAGAAAAAAAATGTGCCTAGCCTGTGGAATCGCTTAGGGAGTGTTGGGGAGCGCAATATTTGCTCCCAAGAGTGACTTGGGAGTGCTAAGGAAGTGCTCTAGGAGCGAAGCTCCCTTGTTGCTCCCTAATCGCTCCCAAAAATGCCAGGGAGTGAAATTTTTTAAGAGGGAGCATGATCCCTTAAATTTCTCCTAGAAGGGAGTGATCAGGAAGCATGCTCCCAAGAGCACTTCTTGATTGTTCTCTTAGGGAGTGTGCAAGTGTGCATTGGGAGTGAAGCAATTTGTGGGGGGGGAGAGGGGAGAGGAGGCACTCCCCTGCAGCTCAGGTCTGACAGTTGACCATAAATAGGTCAATGGGACTGCTACATACATTAGTGAAAGAATAGAAAGCGAGAGTGCAAATGCTGCTCCTAAAAAAAAAATGATAAAATTGAATCTATCCTATGTTCTACCTTATATCTATAAAAATATTAAGTTACATATGACCTAGGAGGCAAGGTCATGCCTGTAATGGTAGGGCCTGCCTTTTTTTCATGGCATGCAGAGAGCTTCATCAGCTCATAATAAAATGAAAACCAAACTATTGTTTTTTTCCCTCATCTAGTTTGTTTTTAGTAAAGTACCTTATTTTGCTTCCTAATTATTTTGAAATTTGATCCATTATAGTCCAATCTAAGGTAAAATATATGATTGTATTTACTATTTATTTTTCTAGGTTATTAATCATTGATTAGTATGACAAATTTAATGTTCTCTAAAGTCAAGTTTTGGCAAATATGTTTCTTGCAGGTGGGTACGAAGGATGGTTTCTTACTAGGAGTGCAGCGTATTCCATATGGGATCCGTGATAGGGACATTGTAAAAGTTGGGCCAAGGCCTCCAGTGTTTTTACAACATGGACTATTTCAGGTGATTCTCAATACTGCAATTACAGGTGACAGAAGTAGTCATTGATTCTTTCCAGGTCAATATTTGTGAATGGAACATTTTGTATTTAAATTTCAGCTATATAGTATCGATAACTAGAGTTGTCTAACTTGGAGGCTTGAAATTAGGTGAAGCCCTAAGGTCGCATTTGTTACTTGAACATTTAAAGAAGTAACTCTATTTTAACTTCTATTTAAAATTTACAAAAGGACCATCTCGAGAATATCCTATACAGCTATTGGAAGTTCAATCTTTTCATTTTGGGAGGTGATGGGGGGAACTAGGGAAAAGGACATAAACATAACTGATCTGAATGTGATTTTGTTCTGTGATTGTGTTGCCATTTCTTTTCTTTTGCATTTGCAGTGATGCTTCTTATTCCTTCAGTGACCTTTTGATATATGAGCAGGGTGGGGACACTTGGTTCCAGAATTCCAGAGAGGAGTCTCTAGGATTCATATTAGCAGATTCTGGATTTGATGTTTGGGTTGGAAATGTACGTGGTACACATTGGAGTCATGGTCATGTCTCTCTTTCAGAACATCACAAGGTAAATTTGTCATCAGTGGATGTATTTTTGTAAAGAGCAGCTGCTACTAAAGTTGTATACTATGACGCTAAGTGGATTATATCTCTTTCAGAATTCCCCTTTGTAGCTTCATTTTCTTAGCCTGATGCAGGCCTTCTGGGATTGGAGTTGGGAAGAATTGGCAGGTTATGATCTTCCAGCTATGATTGAGTTTATATATTCAGTAACAGAGTCAAAACTTTTTTACGTGGGCCATTCACAGGTCTGTGCTTAGAGTGCCATTCTCCAGTTCATATTTATAATGCCTCTGCTCTGTTGTAAACTTTTATGCTATTTTCCTTTTCATACATGTTTAGTGCATTTCAAACAGATGATGCTAATTTCTTATGGCAGGGTACTATCATGGCATTTGCTGCTTTTACTCAACCTGAGGTGGTAAATATGGTCGCTGCAGCTGCTCTGTTAAGTCCCATATCCTATTTGAATCATATCACTTCTAGTTTTGCCCATGCAGCTGTAAACTTGCACCTTGATCAGGTATAACTTATACCCATGTAAACAAAGTAACTTAAGTTTCACTAAACCACTCAAGAGATAGTTGTTGACTATTTCTGCGGATGTTATATAGATTATGGACTCTTTGGGACTGCATCAAATCAATTTTAGAAGGTGAAACCATCCCTTTTGTTTAAGTTTCTGTTGAGATTATTAAAGTTAAACATGGCAAACAAACTGTGACTTTTGTATTGATTGTGAGTCATGACTGAGTCAGAGATTGTTGCATGCAGTAACATAGCTGTCCAGCTAGTTGACTATGTATGTGCTTCTGGAGAAACAAACTGCGGTAACCTGCTTACATCTATTACTGGTCTCTCTCTCTCTCTTGGAGAAATCTATCCACTTATTCATATGTTAAAGATATTTTGAATGTCTTATTGGCCCAGAGGGTAAGTCGTGTGTGCTTGTACAACATGAGCCCTGGTCCCTGTGGGCCTGAAAATCTCTGTGGATTTATATACCTCAAGTGTTGTATCATGTCAGGTGCCATTCTTGAGATCCAGTATTTTGTCAGCGTACTTGTAATTTTTAGTAGGCTGTCACCAGTAATTTCCATTGTAAGGTGAAATATTGTTCAGTATTGATGATGTAAGGATTTAAATTGACTGAGCCGATAGCAGTCTGCATGCAAGGTCTTGACCATGGGCATCTAACCTGTGATAGGGCATTGGAGAAAGTCACTATTAAGTTTCTGTAAAGACATGCATCCGGTACATGTCTGGGAGTGACCACTTGCGTCACTATTATGGAGGCATTTACAATAATCCCCAGCAGCAATAGTTCAGGCAAAACCTCATTGCAACAGCTAACAAAGAACAACCTGATTGGCAGTCTGTTTTTGAGTTCTAGGGCATGGAAGGAAGTCTCTAAATTTCTCGTATCAGTTAGGTTCATTAGTGTGAGACTTTGTATGGATGCTATCTTGAAGTTTCTATTCACGGTCCACTAGGATCTTCTCTACTACCTCTTATAGAGGATTTACATATAGATGATTCTCAACATGTTTCAGTGGATTTCTCTTTTTTGTGTTGCTTCATTCTGGATACACTACATTCAGTAGCTCCATTCTCAGGGACAACTTGTGTTAATCTTTGTACCCTAAGCAGACCATCATGTTTCAATGCATTTTTCTTCTTCCACATTATGATGTTACTCCCATAATGACTGGGAAGACAGATGATGATGAGGACCTTATTGATTGGTTGTCCGGATCCCATCTTGCAAATGTTTTTTCTTCTCTGTTAAAGGCTACCTTCACCAGCTTGTGGAATCATATTGGTGTGGGAGGTAAGGTGTTTAGGGGGGATAATATGTAATGTCTTCGCTTTGTGGTCCTTCTTCAACATTAAGGGGGGATGGGAATTGTGTTGTAATGCCTTCTCTTCAAAGGCCCTTGTTCAAATTAAGGGGGAATGCTGATAATAGGGGTGAATTCTTCATATTTTGGCAACAACCGACCTTATATTGAGCTAGGTATCCATAAACCCCATCTCATATGTGTTATGCAAAATCTGTACCCAACGCACCTTCAGATGTGCCCTAGGGAGAGCCAATTTTTTTGACCAGGAGGGGTGTTTTTGAGCTGGTCATGGTTGGCCCCTTTGGTCCTTCCTTTAGGAGTACTATGGATTAATGGCACTGCTGACTGCCCTTTGTTGGGGTTTTTAACCCCGGGGTTGGTGTCTAGGGCTCCTAGGGGTTGATCACTGGGTCACATGGCCCCATATCTTGTTTGCTTGCTTTGGTGGCCTTTGCTTTAGCTGCGAGACATTCGTCTCCCTTCATTGCCACTTAGGACACCCTCCTGGCCCTTCAGCTGGTTGGCGCCTTCTCTCCCTGGCCTTATTTCCTCAGAGGAAGCGATCCTCTATGCCAGGCATTCTTGCTGCTTTGAGGAGGGTGTTGAGGGATTTTACAGCTTTCTTGGGGTTAGATGGGGTATAACGCCCTCCCTCTAGCTCACTCCAGCTTTTCGTTCAGAGTGATTCGCTTATTTTAGCACCTAGGAGAAAAATACCCCAGGTAGCCTTACCTTAAGCCCACATTATGGCTATTTTTTATTATTATCTTGTTTTAATTTTAAGTTGACATTTTATAATTTCAAATTGACATTTTAAAGGCATGTCGGCCTGGATATTTTTGTAAAAAGTGAGTGTAAGATCATATAAATATATCTCCTCACTTCATTTTTAAAACAAGACTCATGGGATAAAGCACTATGCACTTATTTTACCCTACCTAGGGTTCTTTGGAGAGATGCGCCCCTCTTGAGGAAGGTTATTTTTTGGGTTTTATGGCGAGTTCATGAAGTATCTTGGTTTTTTGCTCTTTCCCAAAGGTGAAGCTATGATTTGTTGGTGAAACACGTACATAAGGAGGTATCTATGTCTTGTTGTGGTGTCTCTTTGTTAAAAGGCTAAAGTTGATGAGTGATGTTTGTTTGTAGATGGAATGGTAGCCATTAGGTTGCATCTTGTCTCGGCTAGGTCTTCATCAACTTTTATCACCTTAGAGTAGAAGCACGTCCTTTTTAGGAGTCTTCTAGGGCTAAAAGTCCAGGTCTTTAGTTTGTCATCTAATCTAGGTTCTCCTTCTCACTAGGCAAGCCATCCTCCCTAGATGCCCTAGGTTAGGTAAGGTTTTGCTAGGGTTAGTTTCCTCTTGTCTTCACATCCCTTTGTTTTCCAAAACCTAGTCTATGGTTAGATTTAGGTTAGACCTAGGGTTATTATAGGATAGTTTTAGGTAAGTTTTAGACTTAGGTTAGGGTTAATACTAGTTTCCTTTCTCCTCACTTTACCCCGTGTTACCGGTTGAAATAGCAGTCTAAGCCATCGGTAAGCATTTAAGGGAAAGTGACCACTGTCACCTTAGTCACTTGTCCCCAACTACTTTGGAAGTCGAAACCTCCAAGGGGAGAGCCCTCTACAAAAAGACACTAAATACCAAAGAATACCTCTTCCAAGGTGATTAAAGACCAATGCCTTATTGGAGTCAAATATGAGAGTGAAATCGTCGTGTTGAGTGCGTGTAGGGAGTATGCTTCAATAATGCAACTTATTTAATGAAAAGTAAGGAAATAACATCACACTATGTATCATTCAACTAAGAACCAATTACTTTGTAAGGTTTAATGTCATAAACTAACATCATCCACAATGTATCCACCATGTAAGAGCAATTATTGATCAAGCACAAGCATTCAAAAACACATGTAGAGTAGTACACACAATTATGACAGCAGTAGTACGCCAACTATTTCATGAAATCAAGGATCCACCACCCAATTATGTTCACCCAATCTCAACGATGTGTGCAAACAACATGTATATTTCAGTGACCAGTCACTTACGACAATCATTCATATGGAATTTGATAACAAAATTTATAGCAGAATTAGCATTAGCAATAGTATTATTAGTCATAAATGAAGGAAACATTAGTCATTACTCATAACCATACGCATAGCAACATCATCAAGTCAGTAAATAAATTGCATGTAGGCAAAAGTATTAGTGCACATTTATGTAACCACAGTCATCAAATATAACACAATTAAATTAACAGTGTATGAGCCAGCCGACTAAGAGTAATGTTTGTAACCAACGGTTTGAAATTTATGTGTATTTATAAGTGCAAAAAAAAGGGCAATGTTTCATGCAAAGTGTGGGAGTAATCAGAGAGAGGGCTGCCACTGTAAAGGGCAGCCCTGTGGGGTAAAGGATCAATTAAGAGTGGCCACAGAAAGGAGACCCAAGTGTGAACAAGGGGAAGGAGACTAGGTCTGTACCAGACCTTGAGTAAACCAACAGTGTGTTGAGAGGTGTTTGGCACTTCGTAAGGAATAAACCGAGGGAGGAGTGGGCCTTGATGAGGCTGCTGAGGATGAGAGGAAGGTGACTGTTATGGCAACGAAGGTAGTGGAGAGTTAGGAAGATAGGGCAACGAGGGGTAGTTTTAGGCCTTAGGGGAGTGCAGCGAGGGTTAAGAAGACGAAGGGAGCAGTTGCGAGCTGTATGAAGAGGTAGCAAGGGTGGAAAAGAAGGATGCTATAGGGCAGCGAAGGTGGAGAGGGTTTGAAGCTAGGGTATCGAGGTATAAAGGGAGGCCAGGAGAGGGACGTGAGGATTAGGAAGGAAGTTTGAAAGGGTTGCGAGGGTAGATAAGGGACAAGCGAGGGTATGTGGATACAAGGGAGCAACAACGAGGTAAGAGGAGGATCTAGCGAAGGTAGGAAGGAAGGCTGCCTAAGGGAAACAAGGGTAGAGAAGGTGTTCGAATAAGGAGATGGGTACCAGGGATCGTTTGAATGCCTTTGTCCTAGGGCGTCTAAGGTAGAGAATGATCAAACAAAGGAGATCTAACCTAGGTAAACAATTACTCTAGAAGCCTATGGACAATCCCTAGAAACAACTCCCCCAAGGAAACGTTGTTCTTCACTTTGAGGTGACAAATGGCTAGTAAATGGCATACCCTAAAAAATGCAGCCCTAGTGCTACCATTCAATCAAGAATATGCATCACTCACCAACAATAAACAAAAAGGTAAGAAGACAGACCTTAATGTGCTTGTGTTGTGCCAACAAATCTAAGCATCACCAGAAAAACAAATTTATCCAAAAACTTCCAAAAGCCAACTTGTTTAACCAGAAAAATCCTCTTCAAGAATAGCGCATCCTCTCCAAAGGGCCCTAGTTAGGGAAAACCAGTAATATCGTAATAATCCCACTTGTCTCATGTTTCAAAATGAAAGTGAGGAGATCTATTTATATGATCTCACACTCACTGATTGTTAGATTTTTATTGTTTATTCAATATGATCTAGGATCTTATCTGAAAGAATAACAAGTACAACAAAATGCATAAGATATAAAAGATACACGAGACACAAGGATTTTCACTGGGGAAACCATAAAGGAGAAAACCCCGCAAACTTCTTCAGAATAATAAGATGATCAAAAGCAGTAATAAGAAGTATTCAACAGCTATTTATCTCTCCTCTTCTGACTGTCTCTCTCTCTCATACGCACTTGAGAGTGTGTGAGGTGTGTATAAATGAGGGATAGCGCCTCCCTATTTATACCCTTTCAAGTCACTGACCAAATATAACATTCGAGCCTACATGTCATCTAATATGGGGCCCACTTCTCCTAGAGAGACTACAAGTACATATTACATGATGTTACATTGGAGACTATTGCCTTGACTTACAACGGAGGTTGTACCTCAAGGTCTAGACACAATTTAGACATCCCGTAAAGGGGTAACACACATCCTCAATGGGGGTACAACAACATACAATGATAAAAGACATCAGAATATCTTTCGAAGTTACAAATACATCAACACTCCCTCTTAACTAGGAAGGTATTCTCTCTCTACACAGTCATCAACACATTTGGTCAGGTCTTCATCACAGTGAGTCCATATACAATTTAGACATCTCGTAAAGGGGTAACACACATCCTCAATGGGGGTACAACAACATACAATGATAAAACACATCAGAATATCTTTTGAAGTTACAATTACATCAACACTCCCTCTTAACTAGGAAGGTATTCTCTCTCTGCACAGTCATCAACACATTTGGTCAGGTTTTCATCGCATCGTCATCATCGCGGAGACATAGAGTCTTCATCATAGCTGCTGCCATCATCTTCTTATAATTTGATCATCCAACCATACTATCTGTCATCAAAAGTTTCTATAGTGCCGACCCTTTTTCATGCTGGATGTAGGCCTAGCCTCCATGTAGGTCTTCAAATCATCAAGTAGGTATCGCTCAGGATTTATTACCTTGCAAAACATGAAGGATCTCCCAGGACTGATTATATGCCTTTGTAAAACCTGAAGGATCTCCCAACACTGATTATATGCTTATGCAAAACCTGAAGGAGCATCCAAAAACTGATTATATGCCTCTGTAAAACCTGAAGGATCTCCGAGGATTGATTATATGCCTCTACAAAACCTGAAGGAGCATCCCAGGACTGATTATATGCCTCTGCAAAACCTGAAGGATCTCCCAAGATTGATTATATCCCTCTGCAAAACCTAATGGAGCATCCCAGGACTGATTATATGCCTCTGCAAAACCTGAAGGATCTCCTAGGACTGATTATATGCCTCTGCAAAACCTGAAGGAGCATCCTAGGACTGATTATATGCCTCTGCAAAACCTTAAGGACCTTCGAGGACTGATTATATGCCTCTACAAAACCTGAATCCCTTACTATCGTCTCGTCGTCTTCAGATCATCTCATTGTCACTTGGAGCACAGCCCAGATGCACACATCTCGACCACAGCTCTTACATCTGTAGCATGGGAGGACACACCTACCACCATGTGAGAATGGCTATCGTGCATCTACGTCTTCCGGACCCATCACCTCCCCTTGGGAGGAACCTCAATCTGAAGTACACCAAGCTTCTCTCTGAAGTATTCAAGCTTCACTCTGGCTAATGGCTTGGTCAACACATTGGCTATCTGTTCGTTCGTCGCAACATACTGGAGCTTCACTGCTACTCTCTGCACCATATCCCTGATATAGTGGTACTTGATCTCAATGTGCTTCGACTTGTCATGGAACACTAGGTTCTTGGACAACTTCACACAAGTTTGGTTGTAATAGAAGATACAAGTCGCCTCTAACTGGAGATGAAACAAATCAGACAGTAGCTTCCTAAGCCATACTGCCTCACAATTAGCTGAACAACCTGCAACATACTCTGCTTTCGCTGTACTCAGTGCCACGCAGGACTGCTTCCTACTAAACCAAGAGATCACACCTGATCCCATACTGAAGCAACACCCCGAAGTTCTCTTCCTATCTATGACATTGCCAGCCCAATCCGAATCAACATAACCCTGTAGGTTAACCTTTTGACTAGCGTCGTATCTGAGCCCATAATCAATTGTACCTTCTAGTTACCTCAATATATGCTTTGCAGTAACCAGGTGAACTTGTCTTGGATCCGTCAAGAACTGGCTCAAGGTGTTCACAGCAAAGCATATGTCTGGTCTCGTGTTCGTCAGGTACATCAATGATCCAATCATCTGATGATATATCGTGGCATCAACTGACTCTGATGAAGCATCACAAAGTAGCTTCAAGTTCGATGCCATGGGTGTGGCTATTGCCTTGTAGTCCATCATCCCAAATCTCTTTAGGATCTCTAATGTATACTTCCCTTGACCAAGGAAGACCCCATTTGTACTCTGCCACACCTCCATACCTAGGAAATAATGCATCATGCCCAAGTCCTTCATCTCGAACTTGACAGTAAGCTTCCTCTTTGTATCTGTAATCAACCCATCCTCACCTGTCACAAATAGGTCATCTACATATAGTAGGAGTTGTTATCACCTGATTTGCACTTAGTTGGAATTTTAACGAGCCGCCAAAGATGAACACTCACTTGTTCAATTTTTCAAGTTCAAAAGTCCTTGCAGGCCTTCTTAGGCCCCTTTTTTTTTAAATTTTTAACATGTTCATACCCCATGGGCAATTGTAATAAAATGAGTTAGCATGATGACTTTATGTAAAAGGTTTGGCTTCTTAGGACTTATTTATTAATGCATTATTCTAGGGTGTTTTTTCTTCGTTAATTATTTATTGTTTTTAAGGGATAAATAATTTTCGAGTTTTTCACCCAAACCTCCAAAGCTAGAATAATCACATTAATTAATTAAGCCTTAGGAGGTTATTAAAACCTATGTGTCGATGTATTTTACCATGCTAATAATTATTTTGAGTCATTATGAACATGTCCCAAGTCCCCCATAGGTTTTTTTTAATTTCTGGAATTTTTTTTTTCTTTTTCCGATTTTATAGGCTTACTTTTTATAAGTTAATTGTAAAAATGTAAAAAGTCATAAAAGTGTGGCTAGGAGGTTGTTTTTTGCATGGGGGTGGTCATTTTCTAACTCAGAGCACCCACTTAACCCCTAGACCCACTTTCCTAAGTTTTCGAGTAATAATTTATCTCCAAAATTAATAATTACTCGAAAAAAACAAAAAAAGACCAAAAAATTGGGAAAAATGAGAAATTCGGCAACTCACAAAAAATTGGAAACTTGAAGAAAATTGATTCCGTGAGTTGGCAAAGGTCAATAGGATTATTCCTAAAGAGTTGCAAGTCACCAAAAAGGAAAGAAATGGTTGCTAAATATCAAATTGGATTTTTTCCAAGAGAGGGGCGCTTTTCCAAGAAAGAAAGATTTGGTTTGAGGTCAAGCTTTTGACATTTTGGGTAATTGTCTTCTTTTTGCCCTAAAGCATGGAGATCCAACTCACATCCAACTCATTCCAAGCTATCAAGCTCATCCTTTAGCAAGTGCATCTCCTCATGTTGAGTTTTTCTATTTAAGAGAGCAAGTTCTCTTCATTTTACAAAAGATTTTGGCAAGGAACTTATGCTTCTGTAATTTGTAATATTTTTCTATCATTTTGAATAAAAGGCTTTGGAGGTCAAGAACTGTGTAGCGATTCTATGTATAGCGGTGGTGTTCATTTTCTTGCATCTCTTTGGTTAAGTTTGGCCTTTGAAGGAGAGTTGTATCTTGGTAGGGTAAGGTTTAAAAACTTGCTTGCTTGAAGATCTTATTGTTTATTTGTTTCAGATATCTTGGAAGTACATTTTTATTTTGTTTAATAATCTTGTTTTTTGAGTTTCTGTGGCAAGTGGCACCAAATTTCTTAACCATTTTTGTGTGCAAGTATTTTGTATTAGTTGCAGGTTACGAAGATTGAAGAAGAGGTTGAGTTTGCTTACATCTTCCTGCTCTTCAACAACTAAAGAAAGACATAGTCCCTCTTTGTTCCATTGTGAAGAACTCCATAGTCCATATTCCGACATCAAGCTTCATATCTTCTCTCATTCTACAAAAAATATTTATTTTTGTTACCGATTATTTTGATAATTGATATGTGGTTTAGTAAATAAAGGTATATCAATAACTGAATCTGATTTCATTTATTATTAAGTAGACGCAGATAAAAGAGAGAGGCACTCTAGCCAAATTTCAAAGAAACAAGCAATCCGAAGATCCCTCTTTTCACAGTTATCTCTTTGGCCATTTTTCTAAGGCCCTATATTGTAATACTTGTGCTTCCTATTCTACAAAGGAGCACAAGTAATTTCCATTTCTAAATCATTGTAAAAGAGAGAAGTAAGTGGGCAGCCAAGTGCCCACACCCCATCCCCCTAGGGGGGATTCGCACTGTTTTGGTTTTTTTTCTTTTTTTTAGATTTTCTTTACTTTTTTTTAGTTTATTTTAAGTTCCTAAAGTAAAATTAACCCAATCTGGCTGTGTTCTCGGTAACGAGAGTATCGGCATCGAGATTTAAAAAACTTAAAATATCCAAGACTTCAAGGCCCCGTATGCTCTTGTGACCACTGCAGGCCTTTGGCTGGATCGGTGGGACAATCAGAAAGGGATTGAAGTGACTAGTAAAAGCATTTAATTTGACTTTAGAGCATTAAAGTCACTTTTTGATGAATTTAAGTGGGTGAGTGAAATTGTAATGTTCCCAAAAGTGACATGCATGCAAACCCTAAAAGTGACATGCATGCAAACCCTAAAAGTGACATGCATGCGAACCCTAAAAATGACATACATGCCATCCCAGCATTATTTTAATGATGCATGCACTATTTAAGTCTCCCTCCGCATGCATGCAAGTCAACGACAAATTAGAAGATAAAGTGACATGCATGCAAGTCAACGGCAAATTAGAAGATAAAGTGACCTAATTAGGTCAAAGATTAGGGTTTTGCGCAGTTGAACTTTATAAATAGAGGAGAAAGCAAGAGGAGACTTCACTTATGATTAACCAGCAGCTTCATACTCCGGTACCCAGTGACTATCAGTTGGGGTTGGAGACGGAGTCTTCAGCTAACAGGATTTCGGCAGTGAAACATATGTCCTAGTCTTATTCCGGGTAAGCTATACTGGTTCACCACTTGTTCTTCATTTCATTCATCAGTTATATCGCACAGGGTAGAGATTGTTGCAAAGGCACGGTGCAGCTGTAAGAGGGGGTTTTCCACCAGAAAGCCCTAATCAGCTATTGGGCCTTCAGATCTCAGTTTCCTTCCGAAACTCAGGCATCATTCTCACCAGCAGCTTCATACTCCGGTACCCAGTGACTATCAGCTCCATCTGAGCTCATCCGAAGGAGTTATCAGCATTTCCAGACCACCAGGGGCGTGAGCAGCTACCTCAGAGAACCAAAACGTTTTCATACTTAGAGGGTTCAGAATTGCAGTATATTCCAGCCAATCTCTCCGGCACGCAAGGCTATCAGCCCTGCAAATCGGCGGATCCATCGGGCACCTCCTTCCTTGAGGGCGTCACCTTTTTCTCTGATTGGGAGTCTTATTGCTGGAGCATTCACCGGAGACAACAGAGATCAGTTCCTCTCCGATCTAGATCTCAGTACTTGCAGACTTTATCTGTAGCAGTTCAGCCAGTTATCAGTGGTAAGTGTGCATTCTGTCTCACAAACCCTAACCCTAATTTTTCCTAT
>LPNX011089276.1:723890-761489 GCA_001517045.1 Pseudotsuga menziesii
CGGCACGCAAGGCTATCAGCCCTGCAAATCGGCGGATCCATCGGGCACCTCCTTCCTTGAGGGCGTCACCTTTTTCTCTGATTGGGCGTCTTATTGCTGGAGCATTCACCAGAGACAACAGAGATCAGTTCCTCTCCGATCCAGATCTCAGTACTTGCAGACTTTATCTGCAGCAGTTCAGCCAGTTATCAGTGGTAAGTGTGCATTCTGTCTCACAAACCCTAACCCTAATTTTTCCTATAAAATAGGGATTTTTGCCTGGCAGTTTGTAAGCCCAGTTGTACCCGCATAATTGTTTAGAAATAGAAAATATCGGGATTTGGGATATTTCAGAAATTAATATTTTAGAGATAAAATATGAGCATTTAATTTCAGCCCTTGATCTAATCTAATCTCCACCATTAGATTAGACTCACCCTAGGGTTTTCTCAAAAAGGCATGGGAAAGGCATTTTGCCTCACTTTTGCAGATTGAAGTGAGAAGAGAGCGCTGAGAGAGAGAAGAGAGAAAGTTTCCATTTTTCCTAAGCAAGAGGAAAAATTTGCAGCACGCAAATCGAGGGAAATGACAGCAGCAAAGAGGGCATAGAAATCGAGAAGACATCAACATTTATTGCTAGTCCGTACGGTACGATTTTCGAGGCAGGGGCACACTTTTCAAGGTAGATTTTTGGGCACGAATTTCGAGATTATTTTTCTTGGGCACGAATTTCGAGGTTTGTATAGTCAGTCTGTATAGCGGCACGAAAATCGAGGAAGAAAACAAAGAAAAAAAATCTGAGTCCTGGGAACTTAAGGTCCTGGGATGCTCCTTCAGGTTTTGCAGAGGCACATAATCGGTCCTAGGATGCTCCTTCAGGTTTTGCAGAGGCATATAATAAGTCTTGGGAGATCCTTCAGGTTTTGCAGAGGCTTATAATCAGTCCTGGGATATCCTTCAGGTTTTGGCAGAGGCATATAATCATTCCTGGGATGCTCCTTTAGGTTTTGCAGAGGCAATGTAATAAGTCCTGAGCTACACCTACTTGATGACTTAAAGACCTAGATGAGGTCTAGGCCTACATCCAACATGAAAAAGGGTTGGCTTTGTAGAAACTTCCTATAACGGATAAATGCAACAGAATGGGAAAGATGAGAACAATGGCAGGAGCGAGAATGATGACTCAGTGACGATGACCAGATGTGTTGATGACTGTGGTGAGAGAATACCTTCCTAGTTAAGAGGGAGTGTTGTTGTATTTGTAACTTCGGAAGATATTCTGATATATATTATCAATGTATGTTGTTGTACTCCCATTGGGGATGTGTGTTACCCCTTTACGGGATGTCATCATTGTGTATGGTCACTGAGGTAAACCCTCCATTGTAAGACGGGGCAATAGTCCCCAGGTTAAATAAAGTTAAATGTATTTATGTGTATTCTTAGGTAGGTCGGCCCCACAAGTAACCTATGCGACCTAGTGGTTGAGTTAACTAACTCAACGGAAGAATATAAATAGAGAGGCGCCCTCCTCATTCGACACACACTTCATTTTCTCTCTCATGTGCGCTTCAGGAGAGAGAGGAAGAGGAGGGACAAAGAGCTGCTGCAGAGATATTGTTTTTGGGCTATTTTATCTTGTCATCTTATGTTTGTGACATACTATTCCGAGGAAGTTTGCGGGGTTTTCTCCTTTATGGTTTCCCCGATGAAAATCTTTATGTCTTGTGTATCTTATGTATCTTTGATGTATTGTTGTGCTTGTTATTCTTTCAGATAAAGATCCTAAGTAAATTAACTTAGAAAAACTAACAGCGGCGGCAAAATCTACAAAGGAAGCGGGAACAACTAGGTAGTGACCTCGAGACACTGTTAGGCCACACCCTTGTTGGCGTAGTGTTGAACACGTCTCTGAGACTCCAACCAGCCCACATATTCCTTGCGGGGAGCCGCATCGGATAATGGTTTTGGACATACTCTTCGTACCTTCGGGTATATTTGGAGTTCCCTTCTCCCCATAAGTTAATCAATTCATCTCCACTTTGATTTAAAACTGACCAAGAGCACTTGCAACACTCTTTTTTTAGCAATGCATCAGCATTTGTTATCTATGGACTCCATTTTGGCATTGGTTCATGATTTGATATAATCATCTGTTTCTATATGCTTTACATCTCATACATTGATCTTTATGTTGTTGTGTTTAAATTTTGTTGCAATATCTTGTGTTAGTATTTACTTTCATAAAAAAAATAATAACAACCATCACCATTACACTAAGCCTTAACAACCTTAGCAACTAATAGGGTCTACCCCCCTTGGCTTCGATTAGGAGTTGGCCTAAACGGAGGAGTCACGAACAAGGGGACAGTCTTGACTCAAGACTTTCCCTCAAGGACACACCAAGTGGCTTGAAGATTTCTGCTATGTTCCCCCTAGGTGTGTGAAAGGCGGCAACACACTTCAAAAACAATAATCCAGTTCTGAAATGATTGGAACTTAGTTTCATAATAAAACATATCTCCAAGAAACATCCATTTAAACATAGTTGTGTTTAGGGTATCCCCCCTAGTGTTAGGTCCTTATCCTATGCACTGAAGTGAAGAGAAGCTGTTATTGAGGTGACAATGGCAACACTTTAAAGAGTTTCCCTCAACCAAACCCTGGTGAAGACCTTACACTTTAGAGGTGCTAGTTTGTGTGGTAACATGTGCCACTGTTTAGTGTATCAGAAACATCACACATGCACACATAAGGTAATATATGAACCTTGGCATTTTAACATTTATGATTTTGTATGCAAAAAGATTGGTTCAAAGAGAACTATGTCTTCGAGGTTGAAAGAAATGAAACTTATATCCACCCTGCCTAGTTGATATTTGTATATGAGACTAATTTGTATTGGAGTTCATTTACTAAGATTATTGGAGATTTTTTGTGATTATCAATTTACCATGCCTTGTAAATGGATCAATGTTTCTTTTCTTCTTCATAGTTACAGTTGTTTTTTACTTTTGTTGGCTATATAGGTTTTACTCCAATAGTGGGTAGGCATTTATAGATTTTAGATTTTTGTATACAAGGAAGACTTATTTAGCATTAAGGAAACAATAACTAAGCTCTTTTTTATTTGTTCTATTTTTTGTGAGTTACAGGTCCAAATTGTTGTTTCAACAGCTCACGCATTGATTTCTATCTGGAGTATGAGCCTCATCCATCATCTACAAAGAACATTAAACACCTTTTCCAAAGTATGGTTTTGAACCCTGAAACCTATTTAATATTTTCAGAGTGATCATGCATTTATAATTATTATTCTAGACATGCTTGCAGTTATTTTTATTGTCAAGTTCAATACATTTAGACATCTTAGTCAGTTACAATTTCTAAATTTTAAACCTTGTGTGGTAGTTTCCATTATATTTCTTGATTTTTCATCTTGTCATGTGCCAATATTAAATTTGGAACATGTATGACTTTTAGCATATTGCATTCAATATCAAATATGGAACATGCAAAAATTATAGCGGTCAAACTCTGATATCCACCAACTAGGATGATATGGGTCCGTAAACCTGACAGCAGCCATCAGAATCTCAGACTGGCCTGCCAATCTCAGGATTGGCTTGCAATTAATACAAACTCACCTTGAAAACCTGAGATTAGCCCTAGAACACTGTAACAGCCTGTAACCATGGATAACCTGTCCACAAAGTCTATATATTGGCCTAAATATATGAATTTTGCCTATAAGTTGCTGATATTTACCACAATATTTATAGATGGGCTTCCTAGTTTTAAAATCCTTTGCAATTACTTCAACCAGCCTGCAATTAACTCGCACTGGCCGGCAAAACAAATTGTTGCGATGCTCACTTTGAGATCAGTCCTGCCAAATATGCGATTATGTTTTTGTTTTCCTTGAGAAGGATCAAACTGAATCATTTTCTTGGTATACTGAAATCATTCAAAATAACATTCATGCTTGAGTTCAGTTTTTCCTTTCAGATCTTCCTGGTGAGCCTTTTTTTCTGTATACAATATCCCCAACTAGAGTTACTCATGCACCATGTTATTTCTCAATTCCTAATGTGGTTTTTAATCCATCTACAAATTAAAACTTAGCAACTTTACAACATCAAGAGCCTCTTTTTTGAATCTTTTAAGCCTGGTATGAGTTCCCTTTTGCTTACCCAGTCCCACATTGCTGGATCATTCAGTCAGGAAGTTTAATCAGTTTTACTCAAACCTAGACCTTTTATGCTATCCATTTCATTTAGAAACAAATGATACATCAGATCCAATAATTCTAGAACCTTCCTTATTAGTCGTGTTTCATTAGGTAACTCTTTTCACAAGATAAAAGGAACTCAAATTGAAGAGAATTTGAGAGAATCGCTTTAGAAATATTTAACTAACCCTAAGGTTACCTTGCTACAAAATGCTTCACCATTCATCACAAACTGAAATCAGGGTCCAATGCCGCTATAGGCACCTCCCTGGGCAGGTGACATACCACTTTGTCATGATAGCTAAAAGCAAGGAAATTTGGATGTGGTGTCTAAAAGCTACCAAATATGCCTGAAAATCACCTCGTTCATGTTCATGTTCAAATTCAGTGACAAAGAAATTTGGGGAAAAATCGCCAATGCAAAAAATATGATAAACCACAAAGTATTCCCTACCCTTTAGCCTACAGGAACCTATGGGAATTGAGGAGTTTTAAGCAAGAATTGGATTGCTTGTTAAAGTCAAATTCAGTGTTTTGCCGTTGTGATGTGTTCCTCTCTCTTGGTGCACAAGCTCATATGCTTCAATTTTTGGATTTTGTAGGGTGGGATTTTCCTCGAACCCTTGTTGTTTGGGTGATTAAGTTTTCTGTTTCATGATGTACTTATTTATTCTATGAAGTAATACATGTGCATTATTAAAAACAAATGATAAAAATTGCCATTGATGTTTTCTTGATGAGTGCTCCACATGTGCACACTTTCCTAGACTGCCCTAGGTTTTGAGGCTATTTGTAGCATGCTTGTACTATTCCTAGGGTATCATTATTTAGAGTTGTTGCATTGGAGAAAGAGCTTTACCTACCATTCCTATTCTCGGAAAGAAGCACCACTGTCACCACAACGCTAATTTTCTGCTTTTAGGTCACCTCTCAAAGGCCAAGGGAGGCTTCCCTACAAGTTCAATTGGATTTGTTTTAGAGAGCTAATGGAAATGAGATCAACTTAATTACGATGTGTGTTATGTTACTTAGTTGATTTCCCAAATAAACATTTAACCATTCAAGATATACAACATTCAATGGATCAAACACTTCAAAATTCTTCAAGAACTTGAAATAGCATGAACCATGAACATTAACCATAAGACATTAACTTCATCTATTCATTGATCCATGAAAGAAAAGTAAACTCATGAGCTTTATGTAATTCCAGAAATTATAATCACTGTTAATAATTGTATGATATTTGAGCTGTAATTTATCATCCCACCAAATGAAAAATTCCAGAATATAATAAGGAATTACTTAGCCAATGTAAACTAGAACAACCACCATTAACCAAGTAAACTCAAAGTATTCTTGCTATTATGTGACTACAAATTGCATAAATTTCCAGAATTTAAATATAGCCACTAAGTCAATATCCAAAGGTGATTTAGCAAATAAAATTGATAATTAACCAACCTAAAATTTATATTCAACCAAACACAAATTTTCCAGAATTTATTAGTTCACTGTTTAGCCAATATGACCAAGGATATATACAATGTCATATCAGCATTAACCAAATACAAAACATTATTTTATCTTGCTGTTCACAAGTCATTCAATAGGACAGTAAATTCAGAATATTTCGAGCACTCATAAATTCAATTTAGTTAGCAATTTTATGTGTGAGGTTAAAATTAATAATTAACCAGAGTGCAATTTCCAGAAATAATAAATTGCTGTCCTAAAGCCTTTCTAGCCAAGACAACAAGAAAACTTGACAATTTTTAGATTTCAACCCAGAAATTTTATGCATAAATTTTTAGCCTAGAAAATTTGAAATTCTGATTTCCAGAATTATTTTTATTGCTGTTATAATTTATAGAAATCAGAATTAGCAAGTTCTGATTTAAAAAAACTACTAATATTGGCAAATAAGTCAAGATCTAATGCCCAAGAATTTTAGTAATTAGATTTAGCATTAGACCTGTTGACCACCTAACCAACTAGGTGGGAAACCATGTACCATGTGCCTTGAAGTTGAGAACAAAGTACCTAATGAAGATTTTTCAAGTGAGGCAACTCTTCTTTTTGTTTTCTTTCCATGAAATTGCCACGCCCCTGCAGGGTATATTGTAATGATATGTCAGCATGAAGGTCTAGTTTTGTATAACTTAGTTGCCTAGGAATTTTTCATTAGGGAAGTCTTTTCATCGAGTGTTTTTTTCCTTGGATGATTAAAATTTATTTTCAGTGATTTTAATTATCTGAGTTTTTCACTCAAAAATACCTTCAAAGTGGTGAAAGGTGTTGTAATGATCGAGTCCACAGGCCGACTAAGGCCTACGAATGTTCTATGTAACCATGCTAGACACTATTTAGAGTCTTGCAGAATTTCATTAGGTTTTATCTAGGATTATTTAATTTTTGGTGATTAAAAAATGTCCCTCAACATAAAATTGTCGTAATAAAAAGAGGGTGAAATGGCATTTAATGCCCACGGATTGGGGTATGGGTACTCAAAATCAATGGCATGAGTCCCTCTACATCCTTGGGTGTATTTTGAGGCAATTCAGACGAGTCTTACTAAGGTTTTGGACATTTTTTCCAAATTCAGTCAAGGAAATCAGGAAAATGGGCAATTATATAGTAAGCCAAATTTTGGAAAAGTGCCCAAAGTCACTTAGAAAGGGAAAGTTAAGTTTCTAAGTATTATGTCATGTTCCTAAGGTGATTTTAGGACCAAAGAGCCCCCCCCAAAGCAAGTGTTTGTGAAAAATAAAGTTGTCACCCAAGGGGGGCACCCTCTCTACCATGGGAAATTCAAAATCCATGAAAAATAAGGAAATGAGGGGTCCCCCTTATATTTGACCTTGCAACAACATCTAGTGCTTAAGAGAGGGGTCCCCCCCCTCATTATTTGGATCTCACACCTTAGGAGCCACCCCCTTAAGGAGGTGTGCCCCCCTTCATGCGCCCCTCTCTCTAAAAATGCCAAGTGTTGGGCATGTTGGACACACTATGTACACTGAGAGGGGGCGGGTGAATCAGTGTGTGCAGCTTTTATTACTTTTTCAATTTTAGCAATCTACAACTTATTCAGTATTATGAATTATCACATTATCATTATGTCATCATCAACATTATTATCATCATCATATCATCATCACATAAAAAGCATAGCATGATACACAGTACACCAGATTTTATGTGGAAACCCAAGTCCTGGAGGAAAAAACACGGAAGCGTTTATAATAATAATTACCCAACAACAACTGGAAGGAGGCCACAACTCCCTGATTTACAGTCTACAACCTAAAGGAAGCTTCAACTCCCTAATTCTCCGACTACAACCAGAAGGAGGCTACAACCCCCTTTCCTTGCCCCGTCCTGCCACCCTGATACGAAGATAGAAATTGTTGAACCACGCACGCACTGATCCTGTGGACCTGCTAATCAACACCTGTAGTACACTGCACAATCTGTACCACACTGCACAACCAATGCCACTACTAACAACTGCTCATCATCTAATCACTACTCATCAACTGTATCACATTGCTCATCAAGCTGTACAATCAACTTGTCTAATCAAGTTGTACCAATCAATCTGTTGCTCACACCATTCGACTCAATCAATCTCAGTCTAACCAATTGCACACCAAACTCAGTCCACCTGAGTCAAATCAACTGCTCATACAACTCAGCCAGTCTGAGTCATACCAATTGCACATAAGGCAACCTGTGCCAATCCTGCTCAATTGAACCAACCTGTACCAAGCTGCTTGTGTACCTGTGCCAAATCAATCATATACTTGTGTTAATCTAATCAAGTGCTTTGACAGTCAACCAACCCTTCTTACTTGGCCTAGTTCATCAAGTAAGAGACACATTTGAGAAACCAAGAGACTTTACATACGATCAACCAAACTTTGTCAAACACACTCAACTCAATGACACCACAACCAACCTCAATCACAGTCAAGGGATACTTGACAGTTAAACATGATAAACCTAAACCAACTAACCTCAGCTAAGAAAATAAGACTTAACCAACTATGTCAAACTTAGCCAGTCTCATAAACTCTTAGACACAAAAGGATTTTTCACTCCACTCAAATCAAGTCAATAAACCAAGCAAATATCAAGCAAATAGTCACTTACAATATTGTCAAAGGTTGTCATTAACAGTCAATAACAATCTAACTCCACTTAGGTCAAAGACACAATGATCAACACTTGTCAAACTAGTTTTCAAAGAAAACACTTAGGTTGATCAAAGAAATCACTCACAAGATCTATTACTTACATGTCAACTTCTCATTGAATACTACATTATACAATAGTCAAGATAAATACCAAAATCTATGCTAACAATATCCAAGATAATCATCAAGATCTATATCAAGATCACATCAAGATATATTCCAAGATAACCATCACCATAGCCTCCATAACATATTCAATGACTTCAAAGATATATACCAATATATAGGCTCACATACTAAGATCAAAGATGAATTCTATCAATGAGAGACATGTGCCATCACAAGAAAAACCCAGAAGCATGAACCATACCTTTTTGAAGATCACAAGATGAAGAAACAATATACAAACCAAAATAAATTCTATATCATGTTATCACATAGCCCTCGTAACAAGATTTCCAACGAGCCAAGAATTTTGTAATTCCGATTCCGTATGAGAAAGTTATGACAATTTTAGTGAAGATGCCCAAAAATTTCTCCTCCACAAAGTTTCACACTTTTCTCCAAGAGTTGCGAAATACCAAAGAGAGAATTGATTGATGAACAAATGAAATGTTTGATATTCTATTTATATAGGTCGTGGAGGAAAGTTAGTACCTCAAACTAGGCCGACATGCAATTCAAAATTACAAATAATTAATTTCTCTTTTGTTTGGTTGGCTGAACTAAAAAGGTGGGGTACACCAACTTAAAAAATTCATAACTCTTCAACCGTAAGGAGTTAGAAGATGCTCCACATATCAACATAAATGACATGACGAGGACTATCTCCCTATGATGGGTTTATTTGCAAATTCTTGGTCTAATACCCTTAAATTCTTCAATTTGTTCAGGACTTGAAAGATTCCACACAAAGGTGCCAAAGACCATGTTACCTTATGCATAAGTTCCAAAGTCAAAGGCTTCAATGGACATCATCAAAGGCATGAGGGATTCGATGGTCTTCACATCAACAAGGAGGGCTCCACCATATACCCATCATACCAAGGGTATCAAGGACCCCAACACCACCAATCAAGTGGGAACAAAGACTTTTTCAAGATTATCATCATATTCAATGTCTCCATATCATTAAAAAAATATCCAATGGTTCCACTATATATCTTCATCACCATTAGAGTACCAACACCCAAAATAGGGGTACAAAGACATCACCACTAGTTTTCAACACCTTATGGGCTTCATATGCATGATCACAAGGCTACAACATGCCAATGACCATACAACGCCCAAGGGATACCACATGCCAATGACCCGAGAGCGAAGACGGGGTGAGTTTCCCCACAACTGCTTCCTCTCTAGTGCGCCTCTTCAACCTGTAGAAAAACGGGTAAAGGAAAATTGCAAGATATATCCTGAACAATACTCAGTACATAAGAGTAGTAATGGCAATCATCAGATCATCAAATCATTTACACAATCACAGAAAGTAATCCCAGAAAAATCTCTTTATTTCAATATTCCGGTGCTAGAGCTCATGAATACAATGGTGGGGGTCACCTCTCTTAAATAGTTTGAGAGTGTGCTCACATTCTAACCAACTATCATTCGACGGTCGAGATTAAGACATCTTCGGTGGTGGAGATCACAAATACAAAGATCAATACATGGATCAAGTGATTGAGTCAACCAAGGGGGCGCACTTTGCTCAAGGACACCTATCCTAGGTGAAAGTCTCGATAAAACATAAAGTGTGACATAATAATACATGAGAGGGGGTCACTAGGGGCTTAATTCACCCTAGGCCCCTTTACAACTTCAAATCATATGATATAATAGTGAAACACATCGTTAGCCAAGTAAAGGGAGCGCCCCTTGTGGGGCTTTCCTCACTGGCTGAGCCAAAATAAAATAATCCGGACATCTGCTGACTGAAAACTACTGAAGGATTGTCCGAGATGCTGAGACACATCATCTGCCAAAATTCCAAGCCATTTCCTTAACCCAAGAGGCAAAATCGAATTTTTCAGTGAATTCTTTGCTTCATTTTTTGCTGGTACATCCTCTGAAACTGATAACAATAACCATAACTCTGTTCAGGATGAAAAGTGAGGAGAACTGGCTACTCTGGATGATCTGGAGACACAGAAGAATGGTATAAGTGACTACTCATACCCCTTGGCAACTACAAGATTCGTGATAACATGTTTGGCGCCGTTGCCGGGGAGGTAGAGGCTTACCTTGGTTCATTATATGTACCTCCGGTGTATGTGAAATCATTTACCTTTACAATCATTCATATCACATCTCGTTTTAAATCCAGTGATCACATTTCAATTACTTAATTTAACACGATCACTGTATTCTTTCTATCTCTCTTACGACATTCAATTTCGGTGAACACGACAATTCATTCACCCGACGACTCCACAACGTGACTCCACTGAGAAGCAAATCCATCCCATAAATCATAATGAACTCGAATCTATTCCTCCAATTTTTCAATGAAATTAAGGAAAATCCAACCAAGCTTAAAAGAAAGCTTCTATCTGGTCTTGACTTCTCTGAAGTATATGGGGCACCTCATCCTATCCCAAAAGGATATAGTGAAGGGTTGCCCCGGTTTTATGCAAATTCAATCGAATCAATTGAAAGCCACTTAGATGCTTTTTGGTGTTATATGGAATCCTTGGGCGCAAAGCATGAAGATGTCTATATGCGAGCCCTAGGTGAATCCTTAGGAGGTAGATTTTTGGTTATATGCGTTAGCACCTAGATCCATCACTGGATACGACATGTTCACCAAGTTATTAAGAGATGAATGGGGTAAAAATATTGACGAATCCATACAACTAGATAATGATGATGTTGTTGAGGAACAATCTGATAAAAATAATCAGGATAACCATAGTGAGATAAGTGATGATTTTCCTTGTCAAATTGATTCCTCTTCTCCTGAGCCAACAATGAATATGCCTTTGAATGACCTTTCGATACAAGAGAATGAGGATGAGGAAATGTCAACCCTTCAGGATTATGACGTTGATATTGATATAGAAGGAGAACTTATTAAAATCTTGTCATCATTATCTCAAGAAGGCACAAATAAAGAACAAAATGATTACTACCAGGACCCATCCATGGTTGATACTCTTATCTGTGAATCCATCGAAGATCCTCATTGCTTGGTTGACGATTATCTCAATTTAAATTTTGATCATATCTTGGAAGAAGATCAATCACATGATAATTACGATATGATTGTAAGTGAACCTGATAAAAAACATCCTCATCCTAATGCTATCAATAAAATTCCCTATCCAATCCTTGATCAGGATGTGTTGGTTCGATGTGTGGATACTGACATTGCCTCAAATCTTGCAATCATTCTTAGAACTCAATTGAAAACTTTTTTCTCTCATCAAATTCCGAAAACAATTATTCCAAGTCATCTGGGAGAAAATTTTCAATCCACCCTCCCGTCCCAACATTTTGAGTTTTCTTGTATGGGTTTGTGTTCTAATCAAGCTGTTACTTTTGAAATTTTTAGTCAGGAGTTTGAGAATGTGTTGATGAAATTGTCATTGATGCCAACATGGATGCCACCATTTTGCTTGAAGCCTTGGTAGACAATGGAGAAGCCCATGAGGAAGGTCAATTTGGTCTTGAAGGATTTTCAGAGGCTGCACTAATACTATTCTTGATGACTCTTGGACATTGTATGTATCCCTAACATGATTATGTTGCACCTAACTATCATGATCAAGCTTGATGCCCATGGATCACATTGTTGAAGCCTCTGGAGCCTCTGCATGCCTGATGGTATCATTGATCACTCGATGAAGCCTTGCACATGATTGAGATGCTCTTGTGCCCTTATATATTGTGGATATCTTGGACATGTTCTCCTTATCTCTTGAAGAAGCATTTGATGATCATGGTTTGTTGGTGTATCCCTTCTTGTTGCACTCATGGTATCCTTGCATGAAGCTCATGACATGATGGAGTCCTTGAAGAAGCCCTATATAGCCCAAGCCACTTGAAGTGAAGTCAGCCCAGTCAAAAGGGATAATAAACAAAAATATATCATTCTTAAGGTGTCCCTAATATATTTTGAAGAAAGGTGTACATGGGGTGAAATGAAAAAATAAAAAAAAGGGGGGATGATTTTAAAATAAAATAATTAAAAAAAATTAAAATTCAAAAGTTACTCTTCCCTATCTTATGGACATGGATCACTCAAAAGGTGTACATATTATTTCCAAATTAAAATACAAAAATATATACTTTCCTCATTTTATGGAAATCGATCACCTCAAAGGTATTTTTAAATACCTAAGCTCAAACCATCGACCAAAAAAAAAAACAGCGTGGCTAACATTAGAGCGGGGGTTTTAATTGAAGGAAATTTTTCGGTGAAGAACTCGGCATTTTTGAAGAAGACTCGGTGGCAGCAGAAAATCTTTACAGCGTGAAAATTTTAGCATGGTTTGAACAGCAGGAAGAAGCCGGCAGCTAAACTGAAGAGCAAGCGTGGAAATTTTGGGAGTAGGCGTGGATTCTGTTTCAGCACTTTCAGTGTGGAAATTTTTGGCACAGCTAGACTGAGGAAGAGTACTCGTGGAAATTCTTTTTGCAGGCTGAGCAAGTGGAGGCTATTCTAGTGTGTGGGCATCTCAAAAGTTGGACGCAGGTAGAAGGAATCGTTTTCAAGGATGTTGCAGACCTGTGTATAAGATTTATGCTGTAAAGATTGCTCTAGTGTATTATCTAGTTACGAGCTATATTATGTTGGTGTTGCATTCGTTTGTGGAATGCGTCTTCATCCTTGAAGAAATGCAAATTAATTTTTTGAAGAACATTTGAGATGAACCCTAGCTCCCCCTTCAAGTTCGTGGTGTAATCCAAGCTTTCTTCTCCTCATGAATGGTGACTGTGGGCATTCCAATAGATATGATTCTCCATCATCTGTGTTTCATGCATTAGAATTGATCAGTACTTTGGAACTGCATATTTCTTTTGAAGTGATGCGTTAGTCTCTCTCATCATCGATTGGAGTCTATCATTAATGCATTGCTGTTGCATGTGCTGTGACCTTCCTATTGTTTGGATGTCTGCATTGAAATCTTGTTCACCCCAGTGAAAACATTGGAGCTGCTGCGATTTGGTGGTTGTGACCATGAGAAGAGCTGTGAGTTGTCTCTCTTCTACATGAGAATGTGTAGCATCTGAAACTGAGGCTGCGAATTGTATCATAGTGAAGTTATTCATATTCTATTGCGTGAAGTGTTGAGGCTCTTTCCTTTGTTGAGTTGATGATGCTGTGAAGCTCTCTAGTCTGCCAGAACGGTGAACTGTTGGTTGTTCCTCAACATTATGAAATGAAAATGAGCTGTCCATTGTAAAGCTGCCTTATCCAGCGTGCATTCTTGCAGACTGCCTGTTGGTGAAGAGCCCAATGGTGAAACCCATTGCTGAACATCATGAAGACTGATGCTGCCATTATCATTGGTGCTTCCCTGTGAACCCTTGCAATGTCGCTGGCAATATTGAAGTTTGAAGACTGTTGACAGATGTTGATTTGCATAGTTCTGATTTCTCTCCATTGACAAGAGCTAGGGCTTCTGAGTCTACCTTAATCTAATTGACAACTGCAGAATTAAATGCATATTTTGAAAATCAAATGCTTGCAGAGAAGATATTTTTGAAAATTGTTTGGCTGTTGAATGACAGTTTTGGACTTCCATAAAGACTTGGGACTGATTGACAGATTGTATTGCTGGTAGTATGAAGCATTTGCAAATCTGAAACTAGTTAGTGTATAGCTGCTTAAACAGAAGAGAATTGCATCACTGTGTATTCCTGGATAACCCAGGTGAACTATGAACAACGTTCAGTTCAGATGTATAACAGCAGTGATGTCCAGTACAATGGTGTGTGAACAAGTGATGACAAGGCTTGGTTGAATAACCAGCTGATCATTAGCTCCAGTATTTGAACAATTGATTGATGACAAAGATGACAGCAGCATGACGTATTCATGCTTATGATCAGAATGATGTGCCTAACAGAATAATACTCGGGAGCAGATCTTTGTAGCAGTGGTATGTTGACTAGCAGAATATAAACAGAGAAGACTGAGAAAACTAGTGCGGCAGTGTTGTTGGTGTTACAACAGAGTTTATATGATGTGCTGAGATGATATGCAGCAGGTGATTAATTTGGTAAGTGAATTCAGTGTTTGTTGCTTGAAGTGCATAGATGTTTGAGCAGAGATTGAGACTATGACCAGCAGCAGAGATGATGCGCCAAGATGATGATCAGCCGTGATGACCAGCTGAAGATGAGCAGAGACTCATGAGCAGTGGTGAGCAGTGGTACAGAATAGTTGATGGGATGAGCAGAGAAGATGAGCAGCTTGGATGTATCAGAGATTTCTTGTGAGACACAAGTATACTGTTTGTAAAAGCAAGCTTGTCTTGCTTTTGAGGTTATGATACCTCAGTCACTTCTTAGCAGGGTCTAAGAGAACCAGGCAGGGTCCTGGATTAAGAGCAGGTGCTCTATTTATCAGTAGGTGCTGATTTCGCCTAACGGTTGTAGCCGAACAAATAATATAAAAAGATTACAAAGTCATATGATGTGTTCTTCTGTGTTATGATGATTTAACTGCTTTTGATTTATGAATGATGATCTAGAAGATGTTTTGTTTATGATAGAGTAATGAGCTAACCCTGATAAACTGTGAAAAGGTTAAAATTGACTGCACACTGATTCACCCCCCCTCTCAGTGTCTACAATTGGTATATTACGATATGATTGTAAGTGAACCTGATAAAAAACATCCTCATCCTAATGCTATCAATAAAATTCCCTATCCAATCCTTGATCAGGATGTGTTGGTTCGATGTGTGGATACTGACATTGCCTCAAATCTTGCAATCATTCTTAGAACTCAATTGAAAACTTTTTTCTCTCATCAAATTCCGAAAACAATTATTCCAAGTCATCTGGGAGAAAATTTTCAATCCACCCTCCCGTCCCAACATTTTGAGTTTTCTTGTATGGGTTTGTGTTTTAATCAAGCTGTTACTTTTGAAATTTTTAGTCAGAAGTTTGAGCATGGTCACATAATTGGAGAAAATGCGCTTCATTTCCCTTCTCTGTCATCTGTTGTGAATAATATTTTTCAATTTATAAATCTTTCTTATGGGTGGTTGGAGAAGGTGTATAAAGATCAATCTCATATTTTCAGATTTTTCCTTTTTTAAGCAACAAATGGGCTTGATCTCGTTCTCAGTTTCATTACATTACAATTTGTCTCCTTTGATTCCTCCATTTTTCTTGGAGTAAATATAATTGAATGTCCTAGTAGGGTAGAGGAGAAAACAAAGAATTGTTTGAAGTGGCTGAATTATGAGTCATATTGTCTTCTTCCATCAAGAACAAGCTCGAATTCTTTTTATGATCCTATCGGTATCTTGATGGATGAGGTTCTCAAAAGTCAATTTCAGCTTTGGCATGATTCCATTCCAGATCTTTCTTTGAATTTCAAACAAGTTAGAATGGTTTCAATTTTCATATACGTTGCTTTTAAACCATCTCTGGCTTGTTGGGTCATTAATTATAAAGAAAGAACAATCGATCATTTTAGCAAGTGGTTACATTGGATCTATCATTTTACTTAGCACTTGCCTAATTGGTTAGAGTAGGGTAGGTAGGATTGAATAAGCTCCTTTGAGCAGTAGTTGAGTCTGTCTCTCTGTCTGATTTATGCATGAGTCTTCTAGTTTCTGAATAGTGTCAGTATTTAGTTTTGTTCCGCATTTGAATTGAGTAGATTAGAATTTACTTTCAACATTTATTTCCTGTCAGATTATTTTTACACATATTTTTCCCATACATGCTACTCCAGTATTTCTTGCTTCCATGTGCGTAGGTGATAGGTAAATGTTTGGAAAGGAAGCAGAATGTTGGATGTGTTGGATTGCTTGTTGTTGATGGTGCTGCGGACCAGAGATTTCTGAGGTTCTCAAGCACTCTCTTCATTAAAGCACTTGTCCCAGTTGGAGCCAGATGTTATCACATATACATTCTGCAACTGGGCTACCATGATGCAACATACAGACTTGTCTCTTATTCTATTCCGGGCCACTTTTTACATGGGTGTTAGCATGGATTTTTACAACTTCAGTTGTTGCAGAGCCTTGTTCATAAGATTTTCTTTGCCAAGACTGAGATTTAGGAGTCCATTGAGATGCTTTTGGTGATAATCTAGTTCATTGTAGCAGAGCAGCAAATCAGAGGTGGTACATACGGTTATAGAGGGGCTTATCAGTTGGAGACATGTATATATATGGTGAGATCAGGTATACACTTTCATGGTTTGATTCTTCTCTATGATGTATGTCAGATACCTATGCTTATCATGTTAGGATGATTATGGTGACCTATGCCTATATCTATTATGCTTTAACCTGTGTTATGATTAATTGAGGAATTTGATGTGAGGACTGTTGCTCATGCCATGCTTGTACAAATTGTAAACCTAGGTGCTAGGATGGTTCCATGTCATTTGTCCCCATCCATCCACCTTCAATTTTATCCCATGACTTAGACTGATTGAGACGTGTGAGATTGAAGATCCTTTTGCCCATTGTGACCCCTATGTATGATAGACTCCATGTTGCTTTGTGTCTCTGGCTATGAAGTATGTGGCTTGGCTAGTGTGGCTGGGTTCACGGGGTAGTTCTCCATTAGTTCTCAAAGCAAGTTGTCCATCATAACAGTGTTGCTAAACACTAAAGCATCAGAACACATAAAAGCTATATCTAAAGGATGCAAAAGTTAAATGTTTAAAAGTAGTCAATGGCCAAGAGTTTGAGCACTCATTCCTTGTATAATATAAGGTTCATTCTGCCCTCCATAGGGGCGGCAGGGAGAGGCAAGCTCGTCGGAGCTATGGACGCTCGCTGGAAGCGGGGCTAGGCCGTAGTCATTTACTGGAGCCCAGAAGGCTTTCCAAGGCACCTACTCTTGTAGGCTGGCTACTATCTTGTGAAATACATTTTGAAAAGGTTGATGGTCAAAGGATGAGCACTCACTCCTTGTATAGTGTTTGACTCATGTGCCCCCACAAGGCATCAGGGTGAGACTAGCTTGCAAAGGATGTGCCTTTGTTAGTACTGGAGCCCAGAAGGCTTACAGGGCAACTGCCTTTGAAGGTTGACTTATGTTGCAAATAAAGTGCAAAGGAAAACTTGTTAGAGTCTAAGGGAAACATATCCAAGTACTTTATCCATTTGTGAGACACCTCCATTCCCTATTGCTATCTGTCATACATATGTCACCTTGGTAGACTGTATTATGCAACATTAAGATAGATCACTGAGTTAAAGTCGGTTGAAAGTTCTTCCATCCTCACGCATTTGTAGCACATTGTTTACACTTTGTAAGTATGGCATGAACAATCAGACTTCTAGAAATTTCCAAGATTTCTCAAAAGCATAGGTACATCTTATTATTATTATTATTATTATTATATGTCACCATGATTATGAATAACTAATTTACGCTTGGTTTTGATACACATTATTGGAGCATTTCTTACCTTGGATGGTTGCAGGTTTATATTGATACAGTATCTCATCTTGATTTTGGGTACTTTGACCTGGTCCACCCAGTTGACCAAGTCAATCACGGTTCCCAAGGCAGTGACTCAAAAATACAATATGGTCTATATTTGTTCCAGACATGCCTATGACCAATACTGCAGTTTCCGTTTGAGAGTTTGGCCCCGTTTCTCTAGAAAAGTGATTATTTTCACTTTATTATTGGCCAAATGATCAAATTTTATTCCAGATGGCAGTATGATTGGTTCTCCTAGAGTGAAGTAGTATTCCATGGGGTATGAGTAGTCACTTATACCATTCTTGTATGTCTCTAAATCATCCAGAGTAGTCATTTTTCCCCAGTTTGCACTCTGGACAAAGTTATGGTAGATTTATCATTTTTCAGAGATTGTATTAGCAAAAATGAACTAGGAAAATCACTGAAAAAATTGATTTGGCCCCCTGGGTCAACGAAATGGCTTGGAATTTTGACAGATGATGTGTCTTAGCATCCTGGATAGTCGTTCAACAGTTTACAGTCAGCAGATGTCCAGATTATTTTATATTGGCTCAGCCAGTGAGGAAAGCCCCCCAAGGGGCGCCCCCTCTCATGGCTAATGATGTATTTCATGATTATATCATATGATTTGAAGTTGTAAAGGATCCTAGGGTGAATTAAGCCCCTAAGTGACCCCCTCTCATGTATTACTATGTTACACTTTATGTTATATTGTGAGTTTGACTTTGGAGAGGCGTCCTTGAGCAACGTGCGCGCCCATGTTGACTCGGTCACTTAATCCATGTATTGATCTTGATATTTTTTATCTACACCATCAAAGATATTTTAAGCTCGATCGTCGGATGATAGTTGGTTAAAATGTGGGCACAGTCTCTAGCTATTTAAGAGAGGTGACCCCCACCATTGTAATTCATGAGCTTTGGCACCAAAATTTTAATAAAGCGATTTTTCTCTGGGATTATTCTTCTGCGTATCTTGTGGATGTTTTGATGATCTGATGATTGGCATTACTACTCTTCTATATTGAGCTATTAAGGATTTATCTTGCATTTTTTTCTTTACCCATCTCATCTGCAGGAAAGGGAAGCACGCTAGGAAAGAGAGAAGGTGTTTTTGTGGGGCAACTCACCTTCGTTCCGACTCTTGAGTGTTTGAATAAGGGAGTATCTTGTTCTTTATGATTTTTTATTCTCTTTTTTCTCTGTATTTTGCAGATCTCATTCGTTTGTCTGATCGATTGATTTTTCTCTGATTTGGCAGGTTGAAGTAGGTGCTAGGGTGACTGGCTGTGGAAAAATAATAAGATCTTCCTCGGAAAAGTTCATTTCGACGAGAAAATGACATTATTCATTGTTTCTCAACTTATCTACAAGATCCAGGTATGTCTCGTAGGTAAGTTTCTCTTCTTTTATTTTCTGTATATGCATTGCTCATCATTCTATTACATTAAAACCTTAAGTTTAAAGTTTCATCACAATCGGACTCCATTTTCCCATCCAAAGCACTAGCTTGCTACTTAGGAAAAAATGCCCCCCTTGGGGGAAGTGGGTATTCCACAAACCGCAAACTGGGTATTGTTGGTTTCAGTTTCATTTTCCTAATCTTACATCCAACAATCAATTCAAGTATCCAATTTCACTTAATTTCATCATTTTTCCCTAGATCACAATTTTCTGCATAAAACCCTATGGTAAATTTGAGGCTTTTCACCTGGATTGTCGAAATCTCTTGGTAATCGTTCTAAACTCTAATTAACCATCCTACTAAAAGATTCCACCAAGTTTCCCTCGGCTATTCACCTTTCTTAGTCATAGGGACGCCCCCTGGGCTCTATGTTTTCACTGAGCCTGAAGTGCCGGTATCCTTGACTGATGTGACATCCGAGTTCTTTCGGAGGTATTGGATATCGTAGGTCATAACTTTGGTTGCCTTTTCTCTGTCGTCCTGGATAGGATCACGTCACGGGGCAACTACAAGATTCGTGATAACAGTTCCGTAAGGATGGCGAACAAATTAGAGCACTTAGATTCTAGATCTTTATATGTATGTCCCTACTTAGACCTAGAAGTTTTTGACTCATACTCATTGGTTTTACCCTCCTTAGGGAGAATAGAGGTGATCATTCCCACCATACTTTGGCTTGCTAGTGTTGGTCTCATTGTTCACTATCTCCACCCATCAATTACCTTCTAGTTTTTTTTATATCCCGTCCTACTACTTGACTTGTGGCATAACGGACCTTTCCCCACCGTAGCCTCTTTGTTGGATAAGCTTCCTTGTTTATTTGTGTCTCGGATCTGAATTGCCTAGGTTGTGTTGGCTAAATATGAAACAAATAGCGATGCCATCAATACAGTGTATATGGAAATGAAATGAATATCTTGTGAAAAGCCCATTCATGAAAAGAAGTGTTTTTGAACATACATGAATGCAGGGCAAGCTTAATGAGATTGGCTTTGAAGTTTAAATGTGAAATGTGAAATGTAAAACCCATGTAGCAAGTGTTTTTAAACACGCATGGAGCATGAAGCCTTAATAAATAAAAATCTGTGTAACAAATGCATGGATCAAGGCTATGGAAACTCGAAGGCCCAAAAAGCAATGGTTCTTAAATGTTATATCTAAAGATTGTTGGCCTCACTTGTATTTGATTTGGATTGTGAGCATTTGTCAAGGTGAATAAGCACCTTTGAACGTAACTTACCCATTTGTGAGACACTGCCATCCCTTGTGTTATTGCTTGTCCGACATATGCTAGAGTGAGTATCCCCTTTCCATATCCAAAGTGTCACAGTGTCAAGTTGGTAGTCACCCTTTAGCCTAGCCTTTTGATTTTTAGCCTTCGTCCTTCACTAGCAAAATGATTGCAACTATGAAGTGAATATGGTCTTGAAAGTCTGGTTTGAGTCATAATTAATAGTTAAGAAACTCTATATATTTTGTTGATAGATCGCCAATGAAATGATTACTACTTGTTATAATTGTTACTTGAATGATTTGTAGAGCATGTCTTAACCTCTAAACACTTGCAACAGATTGATGTTAGCCTGGGTCATATTATTGATTATTTGATCATTTACAGATTACTATTATTTTATTTGTCTGGGCATATTAGGTATTGTACATGATCATGCAGAGATCATCATCATCAAGGCATCTACAAGGTTATCCAGGTAAGATCCACAGGTTAGTTCTTCTTTTCTTGGTTCCAATCCATTGGCACCTTATTTCTACTGTCAAAACCCTAACTTAAAATAATCAAAAAATTGTGTGGTTCAAACCGCTTGATAAATTGGCAAACTATTTCTAGGTTTTGTAGATCGGGTCAAACCCTAAGTGGGTCCCTCTTGGGTGACTCCATTGGGCCCAAATTCCAAGGCACTGATCTCCCAACCCTAGCGCAACCCCTCACTTGGCCAATTTCTCTTGTGTTTTGATCTTATCTCTGAGGCTTGGGTACTTTGATATAGTCATACCTTTCAGCAAGTCTATCCTTTGGTACTAAATAGCCCCAATCCCGTTCTTAGCCTCCTTACATTGGTCACGATTCCCAAGGCAGTGGATATTGTCATCATTTGCTAGTACCTTGATTCTGGATCTAGTAGTAAGACTCATAAGTCACTTGTATTTCAACCTTAGATCAATTTCACACTTCATAAACCTCTTGGTCCAAACCATAACTCACCTTGTGACTTTATCCGTAGATCTAGGGTTTGCTTCACCTTACACCTTACGTACTTCGACTTCCATTGATTTGATCTGGTGTCTTGGTCTGATCTCTCCTGTCGGAAGTACATCTGGGTCTCCCCATTATTGTCGTGGGCTAAGACAACATCAACTGAAGATTGCCTCGATTGGCGTGAAAACCATCCATTTGGGAGTCGAGGCTATCTGGGTTTCACCTCTTTGGTTTCCCATCCCTCTACCATCCATATTGGATCCATCTCATAGGGGAAACTACAAGTCTGGTGATAACAGGATTTTATACAGACATAATGCAGTTTTCCTCGTGGCGATCACTTGCAGCACACTGTGCTTACAGTAGACAGGGGCTCAATTTTACAACAAGGACATCATAGTTAAACTCTAGGGCTCCTTCACAGCGAACAGAACAGAAATGGACGATCTGCGTCTTGCCCAGACGACAGACTAATCTCTCCATTGCTACGACCCTCTGGTCTCTACTGTCTTGCTTCTTTCTAGACGAATAACAATGCACACGAGCTAGTAGTGACAAAAAGCCTTCACCTTCAGCTCTTCGCTCATCTATGAAGACCCTTTTATTTCAGATCTTGATATTAATTGCAGATCAAGACTTGCAGATCTCGACAATAATTTTTACTTGCACACCGTGGCTCCTCAGAGTGGCTCTTTCTCATACATAGTAGTGCAAATCTTTTGTCCTAGTAATGACATATCTAGATAACACATGGTTCCTTTGTGATAGCAGCTCACTCTGTGTAAGATCTTCTCTTCACTAGTGATCTTCAACTTTCACGGCAACCGTTCTCACTTTTCGGAAAACTATTCCTACGTAAACTCACGAGGTCACTGCCATGCACCAACAAAGATTCCCATGGGATCACCTCACGCCGAGACTATGCAGACCATAAAGTTCGTGGCTGTAACCTTTGACCAAACTTGCACACTCTTTCTCCCACGCAGGCAGATAGAACTAGAAAAGACTCGCTTGTTCTTTCTCCCTTCACAATCTCTTACATGCAGCAGCCACGCCCTAGGCTCTAATACCACTTGTTGTTTTTTAGAGTCTGAATAAAATTGAAACAAAAAACAAGAGACAATCACACAAATAGGAACACGAGAAATTTAACGTGGTAAAACCCCAATTTGGGAAAACATCCACAAAGGCAAAGAATTGATGTCTTATTATTCAAATGAAGATTACAAAACAAAGGCTTCTCACCATTCACTCCTTACTTCTCTCTAACACATACTTTCGAACTACACCGAAGTAAATATTCTTAATAGCAGTTACATAGTTATTAAAAAACTACCACAGGTTATGCAAAACTACCAAGTGCCGGTTATACAAACTTGCAAGGCTTAACAAACCAATACCAAGTTTTGTAAAATATTTTAGTTGACTTGGTGTTACAAATTTAACAATGTCGTGTGCGGCTACCAGGCAGAGAGGAGTTGTGGGGGTAGAGTAGGTTACATTTTTATTCTATATTCGTTCTGGACCAAGATTTATATACAATAAAGCAATCATGAGATGTACATGCGACAACTGAGTGACAACATACAAATAATTGTGTACCTCTATACAACTTAGGCTATGCACATGACAATGTGATGTTTTCATTAAAGAGATTTGTTGACAGCATTAGTGATACAAAGGAAGGGCACTAGGATCCTGAAATGTTTGGAACAGTCCCAGTGGAGAAATGGAGAAAGTCCTCACCGGGATACTTTAATATGGAAGCATGCATAAGTTATATGGTAGATACAATTTTTTCGATGTTTCAATTTCATTGTAAGAGAAAACCACTCCCAAAATTTTGGGGAGAGGAAGGAATGATTGGAGATATCTCAAAAAATTCATAATTGTATTCCGGATGAACATTATGTGCAAACATTGCTAGGAATGGAAGGTCTTGGAGGAGAAATATACCGTCTGGCAGTATCTTCACAGATTCGGGTTCAAGGATTGGGAAGGAGCATGAAAGACAGGGTTGGCGTCCTGTGACATTTAAGAATTCAGATTCCAATGTAAAACTTATAAAAGATATAAAGTGGATGCATCATGTCTATTATGAGACAGAGTCTTGAATAGAATGACGCAACAACAATGGAAAATTTCACTTGCAATGAATGCTTTTGGAATCGTGACATGGAGTCCACAAAAATTATAGAATTTTTAATCGCATACACTAATTTGTTAGCGAAAGGAGATAATACAATATATTTTTTTATATACGAAAGGAGAATCTGACGCCACGTGTTCTGGTTTGGCTCGACTTTCAATTTAGGTGTCAAATTTTCACACATGCACTGTGGTCTCGACCATTTCTACCCATGCAACACATCGATAGATGGGCAGGTTAGTCGCATAGGTACACAAAAGGCCCTAATAGAGATCGTCTTGTAATGGGCAGGTAATGTTATTACGTGGTTGACAATGTTACCAACTAGATTGTACTCTGTTAGACTTTTGAGTGAGCCGCCAAAGATGAATAAGTACTTGTTCAATATTGGAGTTCAAAAGTCCGTTCAGGCGTCCTTAGGGCCTTTTTTATTTTTATTTTTACCACATGTTCATATCCTGCAGGGAATTTGTAAAACTGTACCAGCATGGATTTTTTGTAAAGAACTTGGTCTCTTAGGACTTAAACATTAATTCGGGTACTCCAAGGTGTTTTTTCCTTGTTAATTATATGTTGTTGAGTAAACGACTTATATTCGAGTTTTTCACCTGCTCCAAAGCTGGAATGGTTGTCTTGATGGATGGGTCTTAGGAGGTTATTAAAGTTCATGTGTCAATGTATATGAACATGCTAGACCTTAATTTGAGTCATATGGATATGTGCTAGGTCTCCCTAGGATTTTTTTAAAGTTTTGAAAAAATGACTTTTTCCCGTAAAATTAAGCAATCTTTTAATAGTTTAATTGGGAAAATAAAACATGTAAAAAAGTGTGGTCTAGAGTCCGATTTTGCCGTGGGGGTGCTCGTTTTCACACTCAGAGCACCCACTTTACCCTTAGACCCACTTTCCTAAGTTTTTAAGTGATTTATTTTTCACTTTATTCACTTTTACTCAAAAAACCCAAAAGTGAGTAAAAAATTGGTTAAAATAAGAAATTTGGCAACTCATAAAAAATGAAACATGTCGGAAAATATATTTTTGAGTTGGCAAAGCAAAGCAGCAAGTATTTTAATGTTTCCGAACAACCAATTATTGCTATTATTGCAAAATCAAAGAAATAGATGTTTCCTTCTCCAAGTGGGGTGCATCTTCCAAGAGGGGGCGCATCTTCCAAGAAAAGCATGAATATTTAGGAAGTGTTTTGCGTTTTGGGAAGGAGACGCATTAGTCACTAGTTGTTTCCATTATAAAGCTCTTTCTAAACTCAGAGCCAACAAAGCAAAGCGCTCCATTTGGGCAAGTGCGCTCTCCCTTATGCTTGGCTTCATCTATTTAAACATGCAAGTTCACTTCATTTTGAGTAGAAGTGTGGAACCTCTACTGATGTATTCTTTGTAACTATTGTTGAAGTATTGAATGAAATAAAGAGGCTTTGGAGGCATACTTGCGTAGTGCATCAGTGTGTGGTGATCTTTATGCTTTATGAGGTAAAACTGTATCAACTTCTGACTATATTATTGGATGTTATAATCGGCCTTTGAAAGATTAATGATAATCAATAGGAGAGAATAAATTAGTTGTTTCTTGTTTATTTCTCTTAGTTATTGATGTGAAGAGACCATGTTGTCGCCTAATTCACACCTCGGGTCACATGGGAGAAATCCTTGTAAATTTTTCTCAAAGGTCTCCACTCGCTCTGAGAAATTTAGGATGATCAAATTGATTACAAAATTCACTAAACCAATATGCAATATTCTTTAGAACTTGTAACACATGAAGATCCCTACTCAACCAGGAAATCACAATGACACGTAAATTTACCCTGGAAACCCTAATGGGGAAAACCAACAAACAGTGGGGCTTTCTACTTCTTGAGCCCAGAGTAAATAAATAGAGATAGAAGAGATACAGAAAAGAGTTTAGATCCAAGTGGATGAACCTGAAGAGCCAAAGTCCTAGATCTGCATGCAACTACCCCAGTAGCACACCCTCACGCTGGATTTCTCAACTCTGTATTGTCAATCTCTGAAAACTGTTTTGTCTCTCTATCTTGCTGAAGAATGCATACTTAGCTATCTGCTCTGCTCTGCTCAACTCTAAAGGTGAAAGAAAGTTTCCCAACACTAAAAACGTGCCCCAGTTGTATAGCTGCATCCTCACTCCTTAGAGGCACAACTCAACATATTTGCAGTCAATCTGGCTCTGACTGATCACAGAAAGGCTTTCCTCAATCAGTGAAGAAAACTCACAAAATTTTGAGCCCTCTCGGCCCCTCAGTAGCTGTGCAGCAGCTCCCTCATGTCCCATAGGTGTGACGTGTTGCTGCTCACATCCTCCTTCAGTTGCTCACGCTACTGTTGCTGCTACTCTTCAGACACTGAAGAATCTCAGTGGAGAATCTCTCTCTCTGCATTGAAGATGGATCTTCTCACTCTTTGAGAATTTGATCTCTCAATCCCTCTGGAACACATCCCCAACTATCTCAGATGGTACGTCCTCCACTGGTCAACTGCTACTCACAGCTGCTCTGATCTCTTGATGCACACAAAAGATAATGACTTAAGCACTGCTTGTGCCTTTTTATAAGTCAACATCAAATTAGGTTACCAAAACCCTAATTTCACTTTTGCATGCATGCACTTTTGCATGTAACTGACGAAAGTGACTAGGAACACTGCATGTCTCCATTGCTGGATCCATGAACCTTGGCAGAGTGCATCTCACACTCTACCCTCCTTCCTGAGCTGATAAGTGCCTCCATGCCAGGCAGTCTCCATGAAGGACATCCTGAGTTACACCATAACTCAACACTCCCTCTTAACGAGGGATGCCCGACCCCAACCGATGCCCTAATCTAACAAGTCCTCTGCTGCAATATAAGCCCTGACTATCTCTGCTTCCCTCTGACCTGTAGTACTTTGATCCTCCTCCATCCTGATGGTTTCGAGAAGAGCCTCTTGCTCTCTGTCAGACCACATCACTGATCCTGGGCTCAAACTCCCTTTGAGTCTTTGTTGTAGTGAACCTCTGAAGCTCTCATCAAGTGGATCAACTGACCGGTACCTGACCTCCCTGTCTTGAGATGATTCAGCTCGCTCCTGAGCTAAGTCCATCTCAGTCATCTCATACCAACTCAGTCTCTGGATGGTACTAGAATAAGTATCTTGCTCATATCTTTGCTCAGTAGATTGACTGTCCAAAGGATCATCCAGACTGGGAGCTTCTTGCTCCAACCCCATCTCAGAGTCTGACGAGGCCTTTGACAACCACCTAGCTGTACGTAAAGTAGGTCTTCCTCGCACCTCATACTCACCGTCAACCCTGTGGTCCATCAGCACTGGGTCAGCTCCCTTAGGGTATGTGAATATCAATTGTCTCTGAAACACTACATAGAAACCTGCATCATCCAAAGATGATACTGAGAGTATGCTCACTCTCAGTCCTGGAATGTAAAGAACTTCAGCTACCTCTAAGAGTTCCCCATAATCCAGTAGGAACCTGACTCTTCCTACTCCTCGAATCACATACTCTGTTTCATCTTGATCTCTGAAGGTCTGCTCAGGAGTATCCTGAAGGACTATGAATGCTTCTCGCATTCCAGTCATATGACTGCAGTGCTTGTAGTCCACAAGCCATCTCTCATCACTCTGTATCTCGGGCTGATCACTCTCATGTCCCTGAACAAAAGAAGCAAGAGAGAACTCCCTCTCAAATTTGTTGGTGAACTCATCCACCTTTTCAGCTGCTGCTACCTACTCATCCCTCTTCTCCTTATTCTTCCTTTTAAGAGGGCATTGACCTGCATAATTCCCGTAATCATTGCATGCAAACATCTTACCCTACTTATGTCTTTCTTCTTCTCACCTCTCTTGAACTTCTGCTTGCCCTTCGCAACAAGTGCCACATCTTCCTCTTCTGGAGCTGTAGAAGAAGACCCCTGAATGTACCCTATTCGGGTCTCCTCTCATATGAAATCATCTCACAGGTGATCCCACTTGGGGATATTTTCTTTGGCAACAATAGACTCGACAAATACTGCCCATGATTTAGTCACACCGTTCAAGGCTTGTTGAACTAACTCTCCATCCTCCACTTTCTCCGCCACAGCTGCCAACTCGTCTCTAACCCGAGTTATACGAGTTAGATAGGTGACCATCTCCTCATCCTTGACCATTTTGATGCTTTTCAGTTTCTCACGAAGCACCATCTTTCTATTTTCATTAGAGCTTTGGTATAGCTTCTTCAGAGCATCCCACATCTCATAAGCATTGCTTTTTTTTGAGATATGTGGGATAACATGGTCTTTGATAGCATCTAGAAGAATCCTTTGAGCCTTAATGTTCTTCTTTTCTTAAGCAGCTTTTGCTATAGCATCTGAAGGAACAGTTACCGGATTTGCAACCGTGCTCTGTACAATGTCCCATAACTCACTTTCTTTTAGGAATAACACAACTTTGGCCTTCCATGCACTGAAGTTTGAGGCCCCATCCAACCGATCCTCCACACGCAAACTGCTGGCCATCACTTTGGTCAACTTGGAACAATAATCAAACTGTTAAAAACCAAATACTCAGATCTAGCCCTTACACGCCAAGATCTGGAAGATCTATCTCAGATCTAATTCCGAGCTGATATATCTAACCTCCACCAGCTTAGATTTGATACCCGCACTGTAGATCTGATCTCTATCTTGCTGAAAAACACTAGATCTATCTCAGATCTAAACCTCAATAATCAGATCTGATAGATCTGACTTCCACCAGCTTCGATCTGACACTTGCATTGTAGATCTGGGTAGATCTGATCTCTATCTGTTGAAACTGGCTAGATTTGTCTCAGATCTACACTCCAATACTCCAGATTTGATAGATCTGACCTCTACAATCACAAATCTGAACCTTGCTCTTTAGATCTGGTAGATCTGTTCACTCTCTCTGTAGATCTGAAAGTGATTGCCCTCCTCTGACCTCTAACGAGGCTCTAATACCATGTAAATTTTTCTCAGAGGTCTCCATTCGCTCTAAGAAGCTTAGGATGATCAAACTGATTCCAAAATTCACTAAACCAATATGCAATATTCTTTAGAACTTGTAACACATGAAGATCCCTACTCAACCAGGCAATCACAATGACATGAAAATTTACCTTGGAAACCCCAATGGGGAAAACCAACAAATAGTGGGGATTTCTACTTCTCGATCCCAGAGTAAATAAATAAAGATAGAAGAGATACAGAAAAGAGTTTAGATCCAAGTGGATGAACCTGAAGGGCCAAAGCCCTAGATCTGCATACAGTTGCAACTGCTGCCCCAACACACCCTCATTTTGGATTTCTCAACTCTGTACTGTCAATCTATGAACACTGTTTTGTCTTTCTATCTTGATGAAGAATGCATACTCAGCTATCTGCTCTGCTCTGCTCAACTCTGAAGGTGAAAGAAAGTTCCCCAGCACTAAAAATGTGCCCTAGCTGTATAGTTGCGTCCTCACTCCTCCTGCAGTCAATCTCACTTTGATTGATCACAGAAAGGCTTTCCTCAATCACTGAAGAAAACTCTCAAAATTTGGAGCCCTCTTGGCCCCTCAGTAGCTGTGCAGCAGCTCCCTCATGTCCCCAACATGTGACATGTTGTTGCTCATGTCCTCCTTCAGCTGCTCACGCTGCTGTTGTTACTCTTTAGACACTGAAGAATCTCAGTGGAGAATCTCTCTCTCTCTGCACTGAAGATGTATCTTCTCACTCTTTGAGAATCTGATCCCTCAGTCACTCTGGAACACATCTCCAACTATCTCAGATGGTATGTCCTCTACTGGTCAACTGCTGCTCGCAGTTGCTCTGATCTCCTGATGCACACAAAAGATAATGACTTAAGCACCCCTTGTGCCTTTTTATAAGTTAACATCAAATTAGGTTACCAAAATCCGAATTTCACTTTTGCATGCATGCACTTTTGCATGTAACTGACAAAAGTGACTAGGAACACTGCATGTCTCCACTGCTGGATCCATGAACCTTGGTAGACTGCATCTCATACTCTACCCTCCTGCCTGAGCTGATAAGTGCCTCCATGCCAGGCAATCTCATGAAGGACATCTTGAGTTATACCATAACTCAACAATCCTCAAGCCACTAGGTGCAACATTGGGGACAAGCTCGAGCCAAGTGTTGTCACCTGATACTCAGCTCCTCCGTCTAGGCCAACTCCTATCGAAGCCAAGGGGGGTGGTCCCTATAAAAATTAAAATTTAAGACTTTTATTCTACGAAAGAAAAGATTGATTCTAGGAGTTAATGTGAAATGGATAAAACATCACAACGAGCTATTGCAAGGTAGAAATTACATCAACGACATATGTAGTGTAAACCAGCATTGAAAAAGTCTTTGAAAAATCGTTGACTTTTTAAAAAGTCGCGATTTTTTCCCCAAGTCGAAAAATCAATTGAAAAAAATCACGATTTGTTAATTTTTCAAAAAGTTACGACTTTTTCCAAAAAGTCGCAATGGCTAAAATGGCAAGTCCCAACTTTTTCCAAAATGTCTCGACTTTTCCCAAAAATTCCCAACTTTTTCAAAAAAGACCCGACCTTTTCCAAAAAGTCTCATTTTTGGCTAAAATGGCTAATTTTCCAAAAATTAGCCATTTTGTTGTATACTAACACCTTTCGTCTACCGTATAAATATTTCAAAACTTTCTTGTATTTGAAGATCAAACCATGCAAGGATAAGCTATACAAAATATGTATCTATTTATCAAAGATCACAATGGTAATTGAATTACTTTTTTCACTATTAGGGAATTTTTCAAGCAAATATATTTTGAGTGATCATCATAGCACATTGTAGGAAAAGGAGAGCAATGTTTCAAGTGGTAGATGAGTTAGGGCTAAATGTGAGGCTCATGTCAGAAATTCAATTTGGGAGCAGTGAAAAATACATCTATGATCTATCACCAATACAAAACAAGAAATACATTTAATGGCTGACAACCAAATCAATAAAATATACCTTTCTAAAAATAGGTTTAAGTCATAAGATGGAAGGACAAATAAAAGCATTTATGAAAGCCTTATATAAACCTAACCATTGGAGTAGGGGAAAATATGAAGTATGAATGGAAAATATAATAAATTGTGAAGTAAAGATATAATGAAAATGAGAAACAAGTAATAAGTAAAATGGAAACTTGGGAAGAGAGCATTAATATTAGATAGCTAGATGCTAGTTTTCGTCGGATACATTTATATATGTGACGTCATGTTGTATTGGTTATCCAATTTTGAGTCGTTGATTGGACAACTATGATGTTTCAGGATATAGTATCAACTTTAATGTATCATTTTACATTTGGCATGACTACATGATGATGATATATATCAGTGCATATTTATGTTTCAATGTGTTTATCTGATGTTATTGTTGCTTTAAATGTTTAAGATTCTGAAAAAAAATGAATGTATTTTGTATTTTTTAATGTTTGTCGACTTTTCCCGATTTTTTTGCCAATGTTGCCGAGAAGTTGTATTTGGGACCTTTGCCGACTTTTTGCCGATGTCGACTTTTTCAACATTGGTGTAAACAATATTCACGACATCTTGCAAAATTTGATTTAGGCATGAAACATAATATAGACCAGTGCCAATGAATAATGGAGTGCTTGTAAAAGTGGAGTGCTGTTGTGTCGTGTAAGTATTGTAGTTGTCTCGTTGGTCAGTTTTAAAATTATTAATGAGTGATTGAGGGAATGGGTAAATTGTTGGTCGATTTTATTAAAATGGTAATGTTTTGGTTTATTAGAAAGGAGAGGGGATTCCAGATATAGCCAAGGGGTACGAGGAATATGTTCGGAATTACTTAGAGGTGGCTCTCACAACGAAATGTGGGCTAAACTAGAGTCGCAAGGGTGTGTCCAACACTACACCAATCGAGGATGTAGCCTAACGGGGCCCCGCGGTCACTGCTTAGTGGTTCCCACTTCACTTGAAGACTTTTCCCACAACTTAGTAATATTTGACAAATGTCGGATTTTCGTTTGGGGATCAATTTAAAAGATCAGACTAATTACTAGTCACTCAGATCCTTTCTGATACAACCAACTGATCAGACAAAGCTGCAGGGGAGGTACAACATACGAGGATAAGAGCTTTGTTAATTTTAAGGATTTTTGAACACGTTTGGTTTGATTAGAAATGAAAATCCAAGAATCTCTTTCCAGGTCCAGTACTCAAGCAAGGCTTTATCCGTGAACCGTACTTGAAAAAGCAAGGGGGTTTATTTTAAACATAAAAATGCAAAAATGAAAGTTTTCTAATTTACTACACTGTGTTGCCGCCTAATTCGCACCTCAGGTAACGTAGTAGAAATCTTCAAGCCATTGGGTGCAACCTTGGGGGCGAGCTCGAGCCAAGTGTTGTCACCTGATACTCGGCTCCTTCGTCTAGGCCAACTCCTAGTGAAGCCAAGGGGGGTGGTCCCCATGAAAAGTAAAATCTAAGGCTTTTATTCTACGAAAGCAAAGATTGATTCTAGGAGTTTAATGTAAAATGAAAAAATGTCACAACAAACTATTGCAAGGTAAAAAATCACAACAACAACATATGATAGTGCAAACAACATTTACGACATCTTGCAAGATTTTGATTTAACCATAACAACTAATATAGATCAGTGCCAAGAAGTAATGGAGTGCTTTGTAAGAGTGGAGTACTATTGTGTCGTGTAAGTATTGCAATTGTCTTGTTGGTCAGTTTTAGAATTATTAGTGAGTGATTAAGGGAGTGGGTAAATTTTTGGTCGGTTTTATTAATCTTGTAATGATCTTGATTATTACAGAGGAGGGGGATTCCTGATATACCGCGAAGGCACAGGGAATATGTCCAGACTCACTAAGTGAGGAGGGGGATTCTCGATATACCGCGAAGGAACAACAATCTATGAATAAAGACAGAAACTTACAATAGATTTAACAGATTAATTTAACTCAGAAATGACATGAAACAATGCAATAAGGAGTTGCAGCTGTATATTTGCTATCATTAATCAAAAGTAGTGAAGATAATTGTTACAATGCAATACAATGGCATTAATAGCCAGAAAATTCGAATCCATGAGAGGTAATTCGAATTGAGTGCATGAGAGTGGCTTAGCTGTCAATTAGACACCACTCGACACATCAGTGAACCACTTAACACAACCTTAATTGACTCTAACTGACTCAGAGGCAGTTTAGACTGAGTCTAACTGAATAGAACTCAACTGCATGTCAATCAGTAGGTGAGGGCATATATCTGACTTCAGTTAGGTGAGTTGAATAGAGCTGCACTGAACTGAGTCACCAAAAGTAGGTGGAGGCGCCTTTAATCACTCCAGTTAATTGAAATTAACCAAAAATAAGCCAAATAATGATGGAGGCGCCCATACAACTTCAGTTTAACTGAAAGGTAGGTGAAACAACCTTCAGTTAACTAATTGGGGCGCTAATGTCATGCAGATCAACCTAGATTTGCTCGTAGATTGAAGGAGACTTAGTTAGGCTCCCCGATTGAAGGAGAAGACCTAGTTAGGCTCCTGATTAAAGGAGGATGATCCAATTGATGATGTAGTCACATATTCGAGTCAAGAACTTAGGATAAGTGGTAAATTAGGATGATTTAGCCTAAGGGAGGATTATTTATCCTAATGCCCCCCTTTAATCATGACTTTGGATAACTTGGGCCCTGGTAACTAAGACCAAAGGTCACCCATTACAACTTAAATCCAAAAGTAACTGCTTAATACAACCAAGGAAACAGAGAAAAACCTCATGGGAAAATACCCCCTCTCAAACTAAGTAGTGAATCAGGAAAACAAGTTTTGAATAAAACTTTGTGAAAATTTTGCTTCAATTTGCAGCACTATGCAACAACAAATGTAGTATCTTGGTTCTTCTGTACAGCAACATCCTGAGACTGTGCATGTGAACCTCTGATTCCAAACTAAATGATTATGTCTCAAGGAATCTTCCTCTTTGGAAGAACAAGAATATGCTCAACTAAATCAGAAATATAGACAACTGCTAGATCAAAACTGGACCCATGTAGAGCAATTGAAATCAACTGATAACAAAGCAAAAGTGCTTGAGAATTCAAACCATGTGAGGAACACCCAAGCAACTGATATATTGCAGCCTTGAACATCGAACCATGTGAGGTATAATCATCTCCAAGTGTTAGGAGCATGTGTCCAGGTGAATGTAGAATGCCTCCATCTTTACTAGTTCTGTGAGGAGATGAGCATGTGAGCAAATACAAAGGTAGAGAAGCCCTGGGACTATGGAGAGCGAATGCTTGAGCTCCATAATCCGATATAGCTTCAAAAATAACCAATGATTCACAAAATACAATATCAGCAACCTCATAAGATGAAACTAACATAAAATCCCCAACAACAAGTTTGAAGAAGACTTGCAGTACTTGATTTGTCACAACAAAATTGATGAGACCAGCTACAAGCATGACTGAAGGCTTTTGGAACTTAAAACTTGAACCAACTAATATCAGATCAGATCCAAATAAGATCATATCAGATCCAAATAAGTTCATATCAGATCCAAAAGTGTGGAATAACATCAAATCCTCAGTAGCAATTTTGAAGGACACTTGCGGTACTTGATTTTTCACACCAAATTTGATGAGAACAGCTACAAGCATTACTGAAAGCTCTTGAAACTTAAAACCTGAACCAAATAAGATCATATCAGATCCAAATAGGTTCATATAAGATCCAAGAATTTGGAATAAGTCGAAGTGCCCCACCAAAATGGTAGATGCATAGTTTTCTCATTTTTCAACAAAATTCTGAATATTGGTGCATGCAATCAAGACTAAAGAGAGTGAATGGATCACTCCTACAATTTGATATTATTTCCAAAATATCCAAAGTATTACTTATCTGCACACCAACAACAACATTAGAGGGAGAGAAATCGAATTCCTCTTCACTTTTTGAAGCAATCACTAGCAAATTTTGTATAGAATTTAAAAAAGAATCATTGGAGAATGTTTGCATAGAATGGAAGGAGAGTTTTTCTTCAATATCAGAGATTCGAATGTCTTCTTCTGTATCAACCATATGAGAAGATGAGATATCAGAGATCTCATAAACTTTCGAAGCAGCAGGAGAAAGAGTCACTGCAAGGAGACTTTTTTCAATTCGAATTGACTGTGTAGAAGATGTTGATTCTTCTTCATCTTAAACAACTTCATCAGAGAGAATAGAGGCCGAGACTTGTGAATAAAGAACTCTTGTGGTGCTGGGTGTGATCTCCAAATTGCTATTATGATCCTCATTGTGCTTGCCAAAGGTTTTATCCAATTTTGTCCAGAGATCCTTTGGGTATTCAACGGAAGCAATAAGGTAGCGCAAGCTTGGAGAAAGGGCCAGCCATATCGTTCCAAAAGCTCTATCACTGTCATTTAACCAATCAATCTCATCTTCATAAGACTCTTTACCAAGTCCAATAGATACCTCATAGAGATCTTGTCTCTTTAGAGATGATATCATCTTCAACTTCCATTCTGAATATCTTATGGATGGAGTAAGAAGAGGAACTAATAATTTCAAATCCATATGAAGTTGTACCTGCAATTACACAAAACAACCAAAGTAAGGTTGAACAACCTGCACTTTTGGAGTTTGCATCAGACCTAGCTTAGCCAATCAAGCAAGCTTGATCAACAATGCTAGTTTGTCTAGGAATTATGTGGTAAACTCTCCGCTTCTGGTGCAGTGCTAGAATGTTTTTGAGCAATGTTGTTCAAATTTTTTCATAGATCTAGCAAGAAACCTGTAGAAGAATTGCCTTGTCCTGCCATGGCTATGATACCATATAAAATTAGAGGCACAACAATCTATGAATCAAGGCAGAAACTTACAATAGATTTCACAAATGAATTTTACTCAGAAATAACATGAAACAATGCAATAAGGAGTTGCAGCTGTATGTTTGCTATCATTAATCAAATGTAGTGAAGATAATTGTTACAATGCAATACAATGACATTAATAGCCAGACAATTCGAATCCATGAGAGGTAATTCGAATCGAGTGCACGAGAGTGGCTTGGCTATCAATTAGACACCACTCGGCACATCAATTAACCACTTAACACAACCTTAATTGACTATAACTGACTTAGAGGCAGTTTACACTAATTCTAACTAAATAGACCTCAACTGCATGTCAATCAGTAGGTGAGGGCGCATATCTGACTTCATTTAGGTGAGTTGAACTGAACTGCACTAAACTGAGTCACCAAAAGTAGGTGGAGGCGCATTTAATCACTTTAGCTAAGTGAAATTAACCAAAAATAGGCCAAATAATGATGGAGGCGCCCATGCAACTTCAGTTTAATTGAAAGGTAGGTGAATCAACCTCCAGTTAACTGATTGGGGTGCTTATGTCATGCAGATCAACCCAGATTTGCTCCTAGATTGAAGGAGAAGACCTAGTTAGGCTCCCCGATTGAAGGAGAATACCTAGTTAGGCTCCCTGAATGAAGGAGGATGATTTAGTTGATGATGCAGTCACATATTTGAGTCAAGAACTTAAGATAAGTGGTAAATTAGGATGATTTAGCCAAAGGGAGGATTATTTATCCTAAGAATTTTTGGGACTTCGGGGAAACTCCAGTATGTGAAAATTAAAAAATATATATATATTTTTATAAAAAAAATTACCTTTACGAAGAGGGACGGGGTAGGCATGGGTCTCCCTACTTTCTTAAGACCCTGTAGGCCTGTCCACTTCTCCCAACACAAAGTTGAGTCTTGGCTTTTGTTGGAGCCCGCAAGAGGAGAGCTTGCTGCGCAAAGGAGAGGATACATGTAGAGGAGGGGCAAGACGAGCTTAGGTTGTCTTAGACTTGCAAGGTTTGTGCTTTTAAGTTAATGACATTGCACTATCTAGCTTGGAGGGGTTGATATCTATTCTTTGACCGTTTCTTCTAGAATATTGCCTTATTCTTTTATGCAATGTTGAAAAACTCGGCCTCGGCAAAAAATCGGCGAGGGTCTTGATTACAACTTCTCGGTAACATCGGCGAAAAAATCGGGAGAAATCGGCAAAAGTCGGCAAACATTAAAAAATAGAAAATACATGCATTTGTTTTAGAATTTTAAACATATAAAGCAATAATAACATCAGAAAAACATATTGGAACATAAATATGAAGAAAGCACTGATATATATCATCATCATGTAGTCATGCCAAATATAAAACGATACATCAAAGTTGATACTGAAAGTCTGAAACATCATAGTTGTCCAATCAAGGACTCAAGAGTCAAAAGTATATAAAGTTTAAACAATACAAAATGACATAACATATATAAATGTATTTGAGGAAAACTAGCATCTAACTATCTAATATCAATGCCCTCTTCCCCTTTTACGGGAAAATATCATGGGTCTCTTGTCAGGCCTGCCCCTAGCACTAGAAGTAGCAGTAGAAGGCCCTGAGCCTGCATCTAATACTCGACGCTGAGTGATGGATGGAGGACTAGATATATCAAGCGGTGTAGAAGGTGGTGGCGATGCCTCCATGGTGCCTCCAAACACTTCCTGCTCCTCCTCCTCCTCCTCCTCCTCCACTTGCCACTCCTCTTGCGCCTCCTCTAGCCATGCAGGTGCCTCCTCCATGATAGGAGTCTCAATCTCCACCCTCCACTTCGACAATATATCAATATTGTCCAAGGAGAT
>LPNX011089276.1:762956-775067 GCA_001517045.1 Pseudotsuga menziesii
TTTCCATTTTAATTTTTTAAAACCCCCATTTACATTGGCACTGTTTTTCATTTTTTGGGGCATGGAAGTCAATGGCAAAATAGTAAAAACAAATAGCAAAGAAATAGACAAGAAATAGGCAACAAAATAGTAAAACAAATATGCAAAAAATCTTTCAAACAGTCCATGGCAAAAGATAGAAAAACAATGGATAAAATGCACATACCTTCAACACTTGCTCCACAAAAATCCTTGGTTGAGATGCTAAATGGTGTTTGAAAGCCTCCAAAGGTGTTGGTGGTCTCCTCAAGCCCTTCTCCTCCACTTCCAACAAGTTCATTTGCCAAATGAACAAAAAAAAACCAAGTTTCCCTTTTATAAGCCGCGGGTTTGACTGCCTGGGCGCTTTTTTAGGTCGACTCACGATTTTTTCCTAAAAATCGCGCTTTTTAAACAAAAATCGCGATTTTTCCCAGGCGAAAAATCGGCCTAAGGAAAGAATCGCGATTTTTACGATTTTGGCTGATTTCTCGGCGATTTTTTCAACTCTGTTTTTATGACTTTGGATTTTGTCATTTGATTTTTCTTGGCATAGTTTGTGTTTATTGTTGATCCTATGTGCAAATTGTTCCAATGTTGTTGCACAGACCGTATTCTTTTTCCTTCTTGAATGATAGAAAACCGACTTTGTTGATGTATGTGCAGACGTTTCTATGCATGTGCATATTTCTAATTTTGAAAAACCAAAAGCTCCATCAACTATTGTCATGTTTATACTTAGGTTCACATGTAGTTCCCACTTTATATCTATGATTTATGAACTTTGAAGCAATGTGCATGTTAATTGTACTTGTTACTTATTGAAATTGAATACTAGTGAAAAACAAATTGATTTAATTTTTTATTATATATATATACAGTACCCCTCACGTACCCAAGTCCCTTGTTTCAAAACGTGGCGTCCCTGTCCCCGTACCTAAGTTTCATGGCAACTTAGATATTATTTGTTATGCTTAAATCAAAATCTTGCAAGATGTCGTGAATGTTGTTTGCACTATCATATGCTGCTATTGTGATTTTTTACCTTGCAATAGTCCATTGTCACATTTTATCCATTTCACATTAAACTCCTAGAATTAGTCTTTTCTTTCGTAGAATAAAAGCCTTAAATTTTACTTTTCATAGGGACCAACCCTGTTGGCTTTGCTAGGAGTTGGACTAGACGGAGGAGCTGAGTATCAGGTGACAACACTTGGCTCGAGCTTGCCCCCATGGTCGCACCTAGTGGCTTGAAGATTTCTGCCACGTTACTCGAGGTGCGAATTAGGCGGCAACACACTGCGCAAATCTTTTCCCTTTCGCTAATTCGGTATAACGCAATGGGTTATTATTAGTATTACTTTGCAAATAAAATTTGAAATGTAAATTGAAATAGCAAAGTAACGAAGCAAACTACACAAGCAGAAACAACACCATGAAAACAAACACCGACACAAATCCCCCCGGAGGGGATGGGGAGTGGACTATGAGGAACCTATTCAAATATTTATTAATCCTTACAATGATAAGAGAAGTGCACTTTGGTCCTTGTATCTTGGATCCAAAGGCTTACAACTTGATAGAAAAAAGACTTTTTGGTGAAAAGGGAACTTCGTTGAGCTCTTAATGGTTCATTTTCTCGCAAAACGGCCAGAGTTTCCTTCTCCTATTTATTATACCTGTAGAAAATCAGCAAGCTCTCAAATGCAAAAGATGCTCAAAGAGACTTTAAGAGTGTCCTTGAACAATCTCCAAAAAATCTAAAAAAAATTCCTCGTCAAACTAAAAATAAAAGAAAGAAAAATTTAACCAAGTGAGACAAGCTAGAGGGCTTGTCTTCTTAGGATCTTTGTTTGCCTCTTTAAGAGAATGGAAAGCAAACAAGAAAGCACTAATGCTAGATCTGAAATAAAATGCATAAAACTCGTTCAACAAGCTTTATAGTTTTCAATGTTTTAAACTTATGTAAAAAGGAAAAAGTAGCCAGATCTAGGATTTAAATGAACCTTGGAAGCAAACTAGAACTAGAAAATTTTAGAACTTAGATCTACTTTTAATATAAATTTAGATGATAGATCTAACATGGAAACGTTTGTAACTAAAAGAATTTTTTTAGAAAGATGTGGATCAAAAGTTGAAGAACCCAGAGTAGAGCAAGAAATAAAGGAGAGAAAATGTCTCCTTGGTGAGATCAGAGGGACAAAGCTTATTTTTTTGAATTTATTGAAGGAAAGGTAGATCCCATTCGCTCATCAACACTTCAGCTTTGGCTTCCTGCAAAAGATTCTCAACACTTGCAATGGGGATTAAGAATACCTATGTAAACAAAAAAAAGACTACAACAACAATGTAGATCCAAACATGAAATCCTACATATACCAATTAGTATTCTATGACTTACAATAAAAGAGTAACCTATCAATAATTACCTTCTATCTTTACTAAAATACCATTTCCTTACGAAAACAAGTTAATCCCAAACATATGCAAGCATGAAAACAAATACAAGTTACCTCATTAACGTAGAGTAAACTCCATCCAAACATCCATAGATCCCACACAGAAATTGTCTCCAAAGCCTTTTATTAACAATACTCAGGAAAATATTACAATGATTGCAAGCAAAGGTTCCACCTTCTGATGCATACAATGGCTAAACTGCCTTCAATATATAGAAACTCCAGAGAGGGGGGAGGGGAATCACCACTGGGAGTTGAAGTCGAGTGATCTGAGAGTTTTTAGGGAATGAGATGGAGTTAAGTAAAGTGATAACATGGAGGAGGCGCCACCTCCCATGAGGTAGGCAACCTCCACCTACCAAGACACATCACCCATCTAATTCGCATGTGCAAATTTCCCTCACGCTACCCACAACTGTACGGAAGTATGACGTGAGCAATGGGTGAGACTTAGAATAAAACACATGGTTTGGATACATGCTTTAATGTGACGTTTTTCATAAGTGATGAGGTCACCCCTTAATCATGCTTCATTATTCCAAAGTGTCCAACCTTCAATCGGCACTCATGTGACATCACACCATGGTGGGCGCATCCACAATTCAACCATGACTCGCTAGACTCAATACCTACCTCAAACATGACGTCAATGCTAGGAGATGAAGTCGTTAACATGGGGACCACTATGCCAAGTCATCCCTTTCCGACCCCATTGATCTGTTTTGCTTGTAGACCCCTATGGGTTGAGTGCGAGCTAAGGTTGGCCTAGTTACCAAAAGTGTCCTCCCGAGGCTTGAAACAAGTTCCCCCATCCTTGAAATTGCTTGATAGCAGGAAGGGTAGGTACTCCTTGAATTAAGAGGTATTTCCTACTTACTCTAAAAAACCATTACTGTGGCAACAACTTCGCACCTATGGATGATGGTTCGCAATGGAGCTAAAGCCCTGTTGTCACTGGTTCCCGTAAGGCATCTAGGGTGATTGGCCAACTAAAGGATTGCAAAAAAATAAAGTGCTTCAAAGAATAATCAAAAGAAAGAAAATGATTCAAATTAAAAAGTATCAAAAAGTGAAAAGCGAAAATGAAAGTAAAAAATGCAAATTGTGTGAAATGAAATAAAATGGGGGCTTGCTAGAGTCAAAGGGGTACCTTGTAGCACATCATCCATTTGTGAGATACCTTGCTCCCTAGTGTTTTCCAAACTAATAAACGTTACAGAGGCCCTTGGTTTCCCTTCTCCAAGAGTAACTCAAGTCTTCCATGATCAACACCTCACTTGACTAGCCGTTGACTTGTTGGCCACCCACAAGAAGGATGATCTATGTAATGCTTTGTGATGGCTAGTTAGATGTTGATATGTAGATAAAACACTAACTACATACTCTATGTTTTGTTATACTCTTGTCTTGTGATGAAGATTATGCAAAGATTAATTGGTGATCACTTGTGTAAGGTAGAATCAATGATTTAGTTATTAGTCAATATTTGTTATTTTAATTGAGATTTCATCCTCTAGAGAATTTGGATATGGTCTTTATATTAGATTTCATCATTGTCATACTTTGACCAAGTTTTATTATTTTCAGTAGTTTGACTTGGTCAACAGGACCAACCAGCAGTATGGGATCTTCACGTTGTTATCTTTCATCATGCTCCAACCATTTAAGGTCAATTGGACCCCTTCAAAAATCATTTTGAGCTATTATGGATTATTTGGCTATTAATGGTTAATTTTTCCTAAGTTTTCAACAAAATAGCCTGAGTATAAATTTAATAATTTGGAGTAGCCAAATATAGCATATTTTAGATTTTTTTTTAGCATGGATTTGATGCATACCATGCATTTAGAGGCCAAGGAACTCATCTAAGAAATCAAATTTAAAAATTGACCAAGGAACACCAGGATCCAATTAAGGTGGAATTATTCAACAACAACCTAAAGTTAAACTAAGGTTAAAAATATATGGTAGTGGGATTCCATAATGGAAAAGTAATGACATGGGTCCTCATGAAATGGGCCCTTGGTGATTTATTTGTTATTTCTTAGTCACCACACTTCATGTATCCATTTCATTAAGGGGGGCACACTCTCTCCATGGGGGACGCACTCTCTCATTCCAACTTATGTTTGATGCTTAGGACTTGATGTGGAGTGGAAAAGACTACTAAGGGGACTCCCTAGTGACCTCGAGTTGTAACTTAAATTTATCACTTATCATTTTTATCATTGTACATGAGCTCTGTTATCACAAGTTTTGTAGTGACCCTGATATATGATGCTATCTAGGACGGTAGAGAGATATGGCCACTAAGAATGCGATATCTTAAGAATCCTACTCCCAAAGATAGATGGTTGTCAAACCAGGTAGGTTTCTTCTCTCTTTAGGCTTCCCAATTCCACTTCAGGTGGAACTAGACCAGCCACGAGAGGTGTCTCGAGCCCAGCCGAATAACTAGACCCTTTTTAAGGCAATAGTGTACTTACGCAGATTTAACTATTGATAAAAAATGATACCTTGAAGATGATTTCCTAGACTTAATACAATGACTACTCAGTGAAATTATAAGGGTCGTGTTGCCCACCTATTTCGACTAGGTGGCAACGTCATGTACATTAAAGATATACATTATTGTACAGTTTGTCCCATGGAAAAATCTAAGGATTTTTCACTCTGCAAGGGAATTTGCCCCTTGGTAAACGAAATGTCCGCTCCCTTGCGTGGGAAAATTAATGTAATTCTATATACTAGTGTGGGTCATATGCTATGGATGCCACACCATTGACCTTATTATTAGGGAAGTCCCCTTCATCGAGTGTTTTTTTTCCCTTCCGATTAATCTTGTTCTTTAACGATTTTAATTGGTTGGTTTTTTCACTGAAATCCTCCAAAGTGGTGAACGGGCATTCTAATAATCGAGTCCATGGGATGGCTAAGGGCGCAAGATGTTATTCATGACCATGCTAGACATCTCCTATAGTCTTGCGGAATTTCGTTAGGTTTTTATATTTTTATTAATTTTTTCTAATTAATTAACTTCACCATTTGCTGGTTAATTAATTGGGTTTTGATGAAATAATGTAATTTCTTGAACCTTGGCATTTTGTAATAGGGTCTATGAATGCAAATGAAAATGCTATGACACCCCCTAAGCCATTGGGTCAAGTCCCATGTCATTCTGATAAGGGGTTAAGAAGTTAGACCAATTTTGGTTAAGACAAGGTATTTTTTCCTAGAAAACTAATTTAATTTCCTGGGGTGAAAAATTAAATTATTTGATTTTGAAGAAAAAAATCAAATAAGGCCATGGTAATTAAGTTTGGGGGGTGGTTAAGCATAGTCAATTTTTATTTTTAAATAACTCCGCCTCTCCATGGTCAAAATAAATTTTTGAAGATCTTCTAAGTGGGGCGCCCCTCTTGTTTTTCCAAAAATAAAAGATAAAAGATAAAAATAAAATAAAAAATAAAAGATAAAAGATAAAAAATAAAAAATAAAAATAAAAATTTGAGTCAAAGGAGCCCCACTTTAACCCTAAAACTACTTCCAAGGTGGGTGCCTAGTCATGGAAACCCTAGATCTAAGGGTTAAGCTTCATTGTGACATGGATCTATCTTTTTGACCATTGATTTGACGAGGCGCCCTTGCTTATGATTGGTGGATAGCTTGCAAATTCAACAAACCTAGATCTAAGGGTGAAGGAGAGCTAGAGTTTAGATCTATGTTTTGGACCCTTGTGTTGACCACCAAAACCAACTAGGTCGACAACGATGTACCATGCACATGTTGGATGTGCCTTGAAGATAAAAATGAAGTACTTAATGATTATATCAAGCGAGACAACTCTTCTTCTCTTCTTCTCTCTATGAAATTTCCACATCCCTGCGGGGGATTTTGTAAGGATATGTCAGCATTGTTATCACCAACCTTGTAGTTGCCTGTGTGAGGTGGATCCAGGATGGATGGTAGAGGGGCAAACAACTAAGGAGGTGGAACCAAGACTGCCTAGACTCGCAAATGGATGGTTGTCACGCCAATCAAGGTAGCCTTCACTTTATGTTATCTAAGTCCAAGACAACAATGGGGGAGACCCGGATCTACTTCCGACAGGAGAGATCAGACCTAGACACCAGAACATATCAATTGTGGCTTTGAGGTACGTAAGGTGTGAGGTAAATGGAAACCCTACCTCTAGGGTTTAGGTACTAGCAACTGATGGAGATGACCACTGTCTTGGGAAACGTAATTGTGAAAGGGTAAGCAAGGACAGAGTTGGGACTGTCTAGTACCAAGGAGACAGACTCAGTGAAAGATAGGTAACTTGAGTTATCAATGAATGTTGGCAAAGAGAATGGGAATAAGGTCAATTTAGGGCTAGCGCTAGAGATAGGAGATTAGTGCCTTTTGTGCATTGGGCAATGGAGTCAGTGTTAGCACAACGTTTCAGTGAACCCACCTGGGATATACCCTGATCTATGGACCCAGAAAAGGATTTGGCCCACAAGATTCAGGTTTCAGGAGAATCAGCAGAAGGAGGGCTAGCGCTAGGGTTTGGAGAGGCAGATCTGCAGATCTATAGCCACCAGGAGACTATCAGCTCAACGTTGGAGGGGAAATGAGATCAGGATGGCTCGATCTACAAACCCAAGTCAGAAAATTGCAGGAAAGATCAGATCTGGAAAAATCAAAATCTGATGAGAGGGGCTAGGAGGCTAAAAGTCAATTTTTCAGATTGAGGGCAACCTGGCAGGAACTAGCTCAGTGTTGGGGGTGTTCTGGAGTGCTCAAGCCCTGATCTATCCACCTGGCCTGTTAGATTTCAGAAAAAGTAAACTCCAGAAAAGTCTAATTTTTAGTGAAGGTGCTAGGGTTGTTTCAGTTTAAAACTTAGATCTAGGTCAAACTGCCATGAATCTGGACAGCGTTGAGGATGATTTGGACTGTGTGGGACTTGATCTATCAGTCTATGAAGTCAGAAAAAAAAAAAAAAAAAGGTCAAAACCCTAGCAGGTCAAATTTTTAGTGGAGGGTTATATAGTTTTTAGGCTAAAAATCAGATCTAGGTCAAACCAGCAGGAATTTGACCAGCGTTGCAGTAGATTCAGTGAAAGGGAGGTCCGATCTATGAAACCCAGCAATGGTTTGGCCAAAGATCAGACGGTTCCTAGTTTTAGTACTTTTTAGGGTTTTTAGTATTTTAGGAGTTTTCATTAAAATGGAAGTAAAAGCAGGTACAATGGCTTCAGATCTGTTAAAGAGAAGAGAGTTACATGTTGGATCGTACCTGGAAATGCTTGTAGAAGTCTTAACAGTGATGATCTTTGCTATCCCGATCAATTCTGGAAGATCCAAGTGATTTCTATGACAGATGTAAGCTCCAAACCACCAATGCGCCCCCTACCCTGCATGAGCAAACGTCAACAATATCAGATTTGCCAATACAAGATAAAGAAACTAAATGCTATAGGAAAGTAAAAAGAAGTAATCATAGATCGCAATGAAACTAATGAAAACCCCCTGATCCAAGACGAATATAACCGAGCGAGTTGAGGCCCCCCTGCAAAAATGCTCTAGCCAAAATACCCTCCTGTAGACAAGACAATGATAGCAGAAAAAATATAGATCTCACATGAATTTCCACAATGCTAGGAAGCAGAAGACTATCCAATCACCATTTGAGAACATCAGATGCAAAGCAAATCCAGGAAATATCCATAGAAAAATCTTTCTATTATTTAAATCCAAGAGCCAAAGACCCCTTACAAATGAGAAGCTCTCTCCTTTAAATAGAAATGAGAAAACCACAATCATAACCGAATCCTAACCACTTTCAAAACGAGTGGCTAAGATTAAAAGATAAAATGTTCTAATCAATGGTTGAGATGAGCTCAACATACAATACATGGATCAATATAACCATAAAGTACCAAAGTAGACTAAATCACCCATAAAGAGGGTAACCCACTCAACAAGAAATAAATGAAGCACATGGTGGGTCTAAGGAGTGTTTGACTAACTCCCTCTAGGTGTCCCCATGGCACAATAAAAAAATATAATAATTTAATTCTTTGACTTTGTGCCTCATTGAGGAAATCGTGAGCCTCCCAAAAGCTCCAGAAAATAATATAAAAATGCCAAAAAATAGGTGTGGGCCCAATCAGGTGCTGCAACTGCTGGAGAAGGTGTGGAGGACATCACTCTCATCTTTGTGACTCATCCCATGTCATTTCCTTGCCTCAGTAGCCCAAATCTATTTCTTCAATCGCCATTTAATCATTTTTTAATCTGCCTCGGGAAACATGATCCTGCCAAAACAGCCTCCTAGGGTGCCTGCGTTGTCAAACTGAGCCCACCAGGCTCACTGGGATGGGGGTATTATGGTACAAACAAGTGGCTACACCCCCTATGCCCATACAACGCCCTAGGAGATCCAACTAAAACATCTCCCTGCTCAGACATATCAACCTGTGAAGAAAAACTGCATCAAAAAGGCAGAATGAGCCTGATCATATCTGCAAGTGCCCAGAACTAGAAATAAACTGTTTCATTAGACTCAGAGAGTCCAAATCCATCTAAGGTGTATACTCATACCCCTCACAGGTCTCTATCTGATTATCAATCATATCCAATAAACAATATAACCATCTGTAAATGATCAGACACCAATAATAACTTAGACTATCATCCATCTGCTGCAAGTGTTAAAAGGCTAAGACATGCTCTACAACTCATTCAAGCAACAATCACAAGTAGCATTCATTTCACTGGCGGTACATCAACTAATACATATATAAGGCTTTATTTATTATTACTCAGATTTAGACTTTCAGGACTATACTCACTTCATAGCTGTAGTCAATTTGTTAGTGAAGGGTGAAGGATGAAATTTACAAGGCTAAAGAAAAGGATGACTTCCTGCTCAAAATCATAATACTTTGGATAATGGAAAGGGAATACTCACTATAACCAATGTTGGACAAATAATAACACAAGGAATGGCAGTGCCTCACAAATGGGTGAGTTGTTTAGAGAGTGCTTATTCAACTTAGGCATCATGACAACATCAAGCTTGATCCAAGTTCATTAGGACCATCAATTTTATTTTCATGGCCTTTTTGGCCTATATGACCCTTTGGGACTTCACCAGTGCTTAAAAACACAGCTAATTGCAGCTTTCATCCAGGACATATTTATTTTTATAAGGTCAGCAATATTTGGATATAGCATATTTTTAACCATTGCCTTTTTTGGACCTTTTCTTATACTCTTCAAGGAGTATTTTAGCATTTCATTGCTCTTTCGCTCTTTACATATGTTAAGAAACACAGTTTTATAATTTTCATTTTCCATGGGCGCATATTCAATATTTTCAATACAGGTAGTACATGAGCTTTTAGTTTTAGCCAACAACATCTCAAGTGACTAGGGGAGTTCTGCACAGTGCCAAACATTGGGACAACCGACCAGAATGATTTAGGCATACAATCTAACTCACCAAAGGCAAGTTTTGTCACCAACTCAGAGCCAAGACACAATATAAACAGGGAGGTTTGTCCAACAAAAGTTCTAGCGGGGAAAAAGGTTCTCCATGCCATAAGTCAAGAAGTCAGTTGGGTTGAAAACTAGACTGGAAGGTAATGGATGGGTGGAGAGAATGAATGATGGAGTCAACACTAGCAAGCCAAAACAATGGTGGGAATGACTACCTCTATTCTCCCTAAGGAGGGTAAAACCAATGAGTATAGATCAGGAACTCCCAAATCTAAGTAGGGACATCAATACATAGTACAAAATACATTCAAGTCCATATAATTATGACCGCCAGATCATGATACCATAAGTTAATACATGTCACAAAAATCAGTATAAGAGCAATAATAACCATAACACAATATAAAAAGCTGAGTCATAATCATGCAATATAATCCATCTGAGACACCATCTGTCCAATGAGAAAGAACTGATATTAAACTGGGCATCAATGATTGCTCTGTAATGACATAAATGGCTACATCGGTTCTCAAATCTGAGTGTCCTGAGACTCAGTCCTGACATGGGAGAGTACAATAGTCCACTAATATAATAATGATCCATCAAAACTGCTCATCTCAGCATCTCATATGTACGAGATCTGGCTGAAAAATGTACTGTGTCTGAAAAATAGAATATGGTAGCTTGGCTACTATATATTTGATAACAAGCATGAAGTTTTAGTTTTTTGTAACTTATCACCTAAGACTTAGTCATTAGGGAAGTCCTTTCATCGAGTGTTTTTTCACCTGGATAATTAAAATTTCTTTTTAGAGATTTTAATTATTTGAGTTTTTTACTCAAAATTATCTCCAAAGTGGTGAAAGGTGCTCTAGTGATTGAGTCCATGGGGTGATTGGGGCCTAGGAATGTTCTATATTACCATGCTAGACATTATCCAGAGTCTTGCGGGATTTCATTATGTTTTGCATAGGTTTTTTTAATTTTTGGTCATTAAAAATTGTCACTCCGGACAATTTGTTGTAATGTAAAAGATGGTTACTTGGTCCTTTTTAATGTTGTATAGGGTGTGGGTACTCAAGACAAATGGCATGAGACCCCCTACACCCTTGAGCCAAGTTTGAAGTCATTCCGACAAGTATTACTATGGTTTTGGTCACTTTTTCCTAGGTCAGCCTTGGAAATAAGGAAATTGGACATTTAATTAGAGAGCCAAATTTTGGAAAAGTGACTATAGTCACTTTGGGTGGCCATGTAAAGGTTCTAATATTTATATTATGCTCCTAAGACAATTTTAAGACCCAAAGCGCCCCCCCCCAAGCAAGCATGTAACAAGTTTTGAGTTGCTGAATCTAGGGGGGTGCCCCCTTCTCTCTTTGATTGGTTGGGTGAGATAAAGTCAATGGAAAGGGCCTCATTATGGTGGTTTCCTCCCCATTTGACATAAAAATAAGGTTGGAAGCATTAAATTGGGGGTTTCTCTCCCCATATTTGAGATCTCAAACCTTGGTTTTGCCCTCCTTGAGCAAATTCGCCCCCCTCTCTTGGGCCCCCCTCTCTCCCTTGTGACACTTGTCTAGCATGCAAAGAGCCTCTCTCTTTCATTTTTCTTATTTAAGGAGGTTTCCCCTCCTCATTTAGATTACAAAAACACACACACCCACTCTCTTGCTCATGCTCTCATTCTTTCTCTTGCTCTCTTGCCCTTGCTCTTACCTGGGCCATTGTAATTTTCAGCCATTTGCCTTTTGTAATCAAAATCTTTGGAGGAATCTTGTGTCCATTGTTCCCATTGATAAGGAGCTACACAAGTTTGGTTGGCCAAGGAAGCATACTAATTTGCTTTGGTAAGATTTATGGTATTTGTATTCCATAAATTTTGTGAGTTTTCATTCTTGTAGTAAAGAAGTTCATATATTTTCTAGTTTGAAGTTTATTATTTCTTTGCTCATTATTTGATTCTCAGCTTCTAGTAGTTGTGTAGTGAAAATCTTATAAGCTGCAGGTTATTTGGATTGAAGAGTGGGATTCCTCAGTTGGATGCCCAAGGAAGCATACTAATTTGCTTTGGTAAGATTTATGGTATTTGTATTCCATAAATTTTGTGAGTTTTCATTCTTGTAGTAAAGAAGTTCATATATTT
>LPNX011089276.1:775114-811075 GCA_001517045.1 Pseudotsuga menziesii
CTTAGCTTTTAGTAGTTGTGTAGTGAAAATCTTATAAGCTGCAGGTTATTTGGATTGAAGAGTGGGATTCTTCAGTTGGATGCCCCATTGCTTCACTCTTTGAAGAACAAAAGACTAATTCTCTCTTTCTTTACATACAAATTTCTGCATTTTAATTTTAGTTTGTTGAGTGTTTTAAATCTTATTTTAACTTTTATATACTCAAGTTCTTTCAAAATTATTCATCTGGCAATTGTGTATAAATTTTGTATATATTTTGCACTAACATACTAACTTCCCCAAAGTGATTTTGGGCACATTTTATCATTTTCTGTTTGCTAGTTTTTAGCAGGTTAGTGACAAAACAAGGCAAAACTCTGTCAAATTTCAGCCATAGAAGAGTTTTAAGGCCACCCCAAAGGACGAGCTTCAAAGACATCTCAAGAAAGGGAAAAAACACGGTTTTTCTCACTCATTGTATCTCTTTCTTTACGCTGAAATTTTAGCTTTTGTAACAAGTCCAAGAGAGTCTCTTGGACTTGATTTCTTGCTTTGCATTTTTAGTTAAATCAAGTCTCATTTATTTGCCTTCCATTGTTAGCAAAAGAAGTTGGGCTTGCCCACCTTTGCATAAGCAATTGTTGATTGGCATGGGTTTTAGATTTAGTTAGAGTTTCATTTTGTTTTTATTTTTTTCTTAATTTTTGCCCACACCTTGCAAGTGATTCGGCTTTGCCATCCTTGTGAAATCGTGCTGGCTTGTATCTTTCTTACTTTCATTTTTATTTGCCCACACCTTGCAAGTGATTCGGCTGTGCCATTCTTGCAATATCGTGCTGGCTTGCATTGTCAATAATCGTTAAATTCTTCATTTCGTTTAAAATAAACCAAGCCCCGTTTTTTGCCCCGTATCCTCTACCCCCGCCGATTCGACCGATCTAGGGTGACGAGAAAGGGAAAAGATTTGTGTTGGCTAGTTTAATAGGCACCCAGATAAGTGTCTTCATTAGAAAGGAGAAAAATAAGCTTGACTTGTGGAGCTAGTGGGGTAGAGGCCGAGGGGGCTTCATAGTACTTTGTGTCCTCCAATTGAGCAGCAAGTTTCGAGTTTGACCCATGGAGCTAGGTGGGAACCTTGTGTTTCCATGTTGAGCACCCAACATTCTCTCTCTAATCGAAGGAGATAGTCTCTTGGGGTAGACATCTAGAATAATTCATTTCTTTGCAACAAACACCTTAATTCCCTAGGTCAAAGAGAGACATAAAATTTACTAAAACTTACACGACCACTTGCATAACATTGTTACAATCATTTACATTTCTCTACTTTGCAATCACCTGATTTTAACTTACTCATTTATTGGAAGTCATCATGTTCTTGAATATTTGTTGAAGTAAATGAGTTGATGCTTTAAGAAAATTATTTGAAGTTGATTATTGTGACTCCATAGCCCGAGTAGAGACGACACTGGTCATTTTGATTATTTGATTGTTTCTCTCTTTCATACATTACTGGTTGATTGTTAAAAGGTTTGCTTGACATTGAAATATTTGCATCATTGCACGCTGATTGTCATTTTTGTAATTTACAACTCCCAGAAAACATTCTTAAAAAAAAAGAATTTAGTAAGTAGGGACTACCCCCCTTGGCCTTTAGGAGTTGTGGTCTAAACGGAGGAGTTAGAACTGAGGTGACAATGGGTTCTCAACTCATAAGTTGCCCTTGGGAACACACGCAACGGTTGGGAGACTTACCCGTGTCCAAGTGTGTTTTAGGCGGCAACACCTTGATTTAGGAGTGGGTTTGGGACATCTTCAACTATAAATGAAGGTCTCCCCTCCCTCATTAGATTGTTGGTTTTCATGCTAAGGTTATGCTACTGAAATCTTTCTCTCTTCTCCTCTCATATTCTCTCAAGCATTTGCCTCAAGTCTCTTGCTATTGTTGTATTGAATATTGCCCTAGTTGGGATTAATAGAAGAAAGCTTTGGAGGAAAAATGTTGGTGTGGATCTCTCTCATTTCATGCTTGGATTAGTGAGGTAACCTTGTGGATTTATCAATTATTGTTGCATTTGTTTAGCTTGGAAGCTCTCCACAAAGTATTTTGTGGAGAGACTTGTAGGTAGAAGTACTTTTACCTTCATTTGCGAGTAGATTAAAAAGATTCTACAAAGTATTTTGTAGGATTTATTTTTGTGCTCATCTCTTTGCTTGCTTGTTGCAGCTCTAATAGATTTGTTTTGTGAGGATCTAAAGCTAAGAAGGGCTCCTCAAAGGGTTTCTTGTTTTCAGATCTGTTTTTTTTTGTTCTAGTTCTAGGGTTTCTATCATTGTATAGTGGTAAAAACCCCATTTTTATGGCCTAAATCTTTAGTATTTTAATTAAGCATTTCAGATCTGATATTTTAGTAGCATTTAGGTGGTTGGAAATGTAATGTCCTCATCTGATTAGGCATTGAGGACCAAAACCGCTAGCCTATGTGATTCCTGTGGGTTCGAGCGGTTACTGACAGTTAGGGAATCATCTAAAGACCGATGCCATCTATAGAAAATCTAGAGCATCATCATGTTATCACCATTAGGTCAAGAAGGGCCACCAAGGCCAAAGGCCACCATCATGCATGCCATCCAAGCATTATTTAATGATGCATGCACTCATTTAAGTCTCTATGCGCATGCATGCAAATCAACTGCAAATTAGAAAATAAAGTGACCTAATTAGGTCAAAGATTAGGGTTTTCGTAGTTGAAAGTTATAAAAGGAAGATAAAGTGAAAGGAGACTCCACTTTTGGATTATTATTATTTTGGAGCTCTTGAGAAGTAGCACAGCGTGCGACTACAACAGTTGGGGTTGGAGACGGCGTCTTCAGCTAACGGGATTTCGGCAGTGAGACATCTGCCCTAGTATCCTTCAGGATAAACCATCCAGGTTTGTCACTGTATCTATTACATTCATCATTATCCAGTATTCCAATATAAGTCCGAAGGTTATTGCAGATTCATCCGTACAGCTAGGGGCATTTAGCTGGGAAACCCTAAGTCATTCACCAGGACTTTGGATCACCATATTTCTTCCGCATGCAGCCTGCATCCTCACTGATAGGATCACTCTACTACATTGGGTGATATCAGCTATCAGATTGTCCATCCGGGGCAGCTAGCAACAGTTTACAAGGTTGTGGGGGCGTGAGCAACAGACTGGAAGATCAATTCGCTAGGGCATCTGGAGAGGTCAAAACTCTTACATGCTCCGGTCATCCTCTCCGGCATGGGCACACCTTCCTTCCAACTTATTTCCAGTTGAAACTGACCATCCCTTCAGCAAAAACGTCACACTTGTTTGATTCAGCTAACCGGGGTATTGTAGCAGAAAACCAGGTCATTTCTTTATCAGCTCAGCTCATATTGCATGCGTATTCTCTCTGGAGCATTTTCAGCCGGCTTATCAGTGGTAAGTGTTCATTCTATCTTGCAAACCCTAACCCTAATTTCAGCTATAAAATAGGGAAATTTTGCATGGCAGTTTGCATGCCCGGCTATTTCAGTAAAATTGCATAGAAATAGAAAATATCGAGATTTGGGATATTACAGTGGTATCAAAGCTATCTTCTTGGCCAGCTGTGGGCTTAAGAAATGAGACATAGATGAATACAGAAGGAGACCCTTTTGTAACCTATAGGAGAAGAAAGAGTAGATACACAGGGGAATTTGAGGATATCCAACTAGAGGATATCAGCTCAGACATGGAACAAACAGGTATACACTCTGATAAGGGAAAAGGAATGGGAGAAGAGGAGGATAGGATGGAGTTTCACAACTTAGTATTTGCATTGCAAGACTTAGCCAAAAGGCAAAAAGATGTACTCAACGCAATCAACAGATTATCTGCGAAACCAGAAATAGGTATCAACAGTACACCTCCCTCATCGGTAGATCGAGGATCTACAAGCAGCAGTGGAAAGGTTGCGTACACTAATATACAGAATACATTGCACATATATAGCAGACCTTCCAACAGGCCTACCTTGCCTCACTTCTTGGTAGATACAGTAGGTGGTCCAGTCATGCAGGTAGAACCTAGCGAACCTTTTGGGGCTTATTTGTAGGAATATAGAGACTTAGGGGATGAGTTTCATGCTGCCATGTTTTTTTCGGATTTTTGCAACATGAAGAGTAGGAATAGGCCCAGGAATTTCAACAAGGGATTCAATCACAACTATGAGTTGCAGAAGACCTTGGGCAGGTTGACCATCCCAAACTTTGATGGGATTCGTGGAGGTTCAGCGAGGATATGGGTTCAAAAGTTGGATACATATTTCCAACTCAATCCCATGACAGAGACAGATGCCATTAAATTGGCTACACTCCACCTAGACGGAGAGGCTCATGAGTGGTGGTACCATGGATTGGTGACATTGGGTCACAACACCATACACTCCTACGGTGAGTTCACTCAGAAGCTCATGGAGCGATTTGACAGGAAGGATCTAGAGATACATTTCAGGGAGTTGGCTCAACTCAAACAGACAGGTAGTGCAGAAGTCTTCTTCTCAGAATTCCAGAGGATAGCGGTAGTGAAGAGAGCAGGTTGACTATGTTATTCACGAGGCCCTAACAGAGCCACTACGGGGATGGGTGAAAGCCTACAAACCCCTCACTCTGCAGGATGCCATTAGCAGAGCCAGAGATCTAAGGATTCAGTCCCCAAGAACAGGTTTGCGCTTAAAACCAACTTTCCTGTGAGGGACAAGGACAAGAAACCTTTCCAGCAGGATGTTCCCAAGAAAACATGGTTAGACGAGGAGACTAGGAAAGACTTGAGGAGGAAGAAACTATGTTTCACTTGTCAAGAACCATGGGTACTAGGACACATGTGTGTAGGGAAGGCGAAGGCTCACTACATCGAGGTATATTCAGACAATGATGAGGATAACTATGAGTAGGAAGCCACAGAAGAACTACGGGTAGCTGAGGAAGAATCCCACCAGGGTGATACACCAGAGGGAGTCATTGCTACATTATTTGGAGTACCAAGATTCCATACTCTCAAGGTCAGAGGAGTAGTACAGGGTCACAGAGTAGGAGTATTGATTGATGGGGGAGCAACCCACAATTTCATTGACTCCGCTTGGGTAGCTAAGAGAGGTATTCAAATCGAGAAGTTCGAAGGATTCACTGTAGCAGTAGCCGGTAACTCCAGCATGGAGTGCAACTATTGGATTCCAAAATTGAATGTCACCTTAGGTAACTATCAGATAATAGATTCCTTCTATGTAGTAGATGTATCAGATACTCATGTAGTATTGGGTGTTCAGTGGCTTTATTCCATAGGGAGATACATTACAGACTACAGGGCAATGGAAATGGAATTCCAGGGACCAGACGGCAAACGAGTAGTTTTGAGGGGCATGAACACTTATCCCCCAAAACCAGTCTCGTCACAGAGAATGGAGGCAGTCCTCCGACAGGATGATATAGAATGGGCTGCAGAATGTTTGGTCACCTTTAGGAAACCCGCAGAAACCAGCACACAAAACCCAAGTGACATTCAGGCCTTGTTACAGAAGCATGAAAAGGTTTTTCGGGACCTTCCATCGGGTAGACCGCCAGACCGAGGCTTTGAACACATTATTGAGCTAGAGGAGGGGACACAAGCAGTCATCACCACTCCTTACCGGCATCCCAAAAGATACAAGGATGAGATCGAAAAAACAATTAAAGAATTACTGGAGCTTGGATATATTCGGCCCAGTTCTAGCCCCTTCGCATCCTTAGTATATTGGTCAAGAAGAAGGATGGTACACTGTGAATGTGCATCGACTATCAAGCACTCAACAAAAAGACCATTAAGAATAGGTATCCCATCCCTAGAATTGATGAGCTCATGGATGAACTTCGGGGAGCCAAATACTTCTCCAAGATTGATCTTCGCTCAGGGTACCATCAGATTAGAGTAAGGGACCAAGACATCTCCAAAACAGCTTTTCGTTGTCACTATAGTCATTATGAGTTTTTGGTCATGCCCTTCGGACTTACCAATGCTGCAGCCACTTTCCAGTCATGCATGAACCATACCTTCAGAGTTCAACTACGTAAGTTTTTGCTAGTATTCTTTGATGACATCCTGATTTACAGCAAAACATGGGAAGAGCATCTGAAACGCTTGGACGAAGTACTGAGCATTCTAGAAGAACACTTGCTTTACGCGAAGATGTCCAAGTGTGAATTTGGCATGAAGGAAATGCTGTACTTAGGGCACATAATCAATGAGGAAGGAGTACAGGTGGACATGGAGAAAATCCGAGCTATCAGAGATTGGCCCGTGCCAAAAACAGTCGTAGAGTTGAGGGTTTCTTAGGACTGTGCACCTATTACCGACGGTACGTTAAGGGATTCTCCCAATTTGCAGCACCCCTCACAGATCTCACAAAGAAGGGAGCATTCACCTGGACAGACTTAGCAAAGAAAACTTTCGAGGAGATGAAAGTTCTTATGAGTTCCTGTCCAATTTTAGCATTACCAAACTTCTCACAACCCTTTGTAGTAGAATGTGATGCCTCAGGGGAAGGGTTAGGAGCAGTATTGATGCAAAATTATCACCCTATTGCATTTGAGAGCTGTAAATTGAAGAACTACAAGCGCCACTACTCCATATATGACAAAGAGATGCTAGCCATCTTACATGCTCTCACGAAATTCAGACAGTACCTAGTGGGCAGTAAGTTCAAAGTCAAAATAGATCATAACAGCCTCAAGTATTTCCTGGAGCAGAAGGAACTGAATGAGCGCCAGCAGAAATGGGTCAGCAAAGTATAAGCCTACGATTTCGAGATCGAGTATGTAAAAGGTAAGAATAATGTAGTAGTTGATGCATTATCCAGGCGTCCCGCCTCACTATCTCTCAGGAGTATATCCACAGATAGGAGGGCACTTCTCTTAGTAGAATACTCCAAAAATAAATTTGCTTGCGAATTATTGGATGGACAAATTCAGGATGACAGGTACAGGATTGTTGATGACATCATCTATTACAAAAACAAGATATACCTCGTCCCAAAATCCACGTTGAGGAAAAAGATCATTCAAGGAGCACATGACTCTCTATTATCAGGACATCAGGGTTTCTTGAAGACCTACAGACAGATCTGAGAGAGGTTCTCATGGAAGGGCCTCAAAGGGGAAGTTATGCAGCACGTATGGGAATGTAGCATCTGTCAATAGAACAAGATTGAGAACATCCATCCAGCAGGGTTGCTTCAGCCACTACCAATTCCAGAACAGAAGTGGGAAAGCGTCTCTATGGACTTCATTACAGGATTGCCCAAGGTCCAAGGGCGAGATTGTTTATATGTAGTAGTTGACAGACTGACCAAGTTTGCACATGTATTTTCTATATCATCAGATTACTCTGCAGCTCAAGTAGCTGAGTTATTCTTCAGGGAGGTCTTCAAGTTACATGGGTTACCTAAGACTATTGTCAGTGATCGGGATAGCAGATTCACAGGTGGCTTCTGGCAGGAACTATTCAGATTAGTGGGGACCGAATTGGCTACCAGCACGAGTTATCATCCCCAAAGCGATGGACAAACTGAAATAGTCAACAAGTGGATTGAAGGATATCTAAGGAACTACGTAACAGGGTAGCAGCGAACCTGGATCAAATGGCCACACTTGGGGGAGTATTGCTACAATACTACCTATCACATGTCTATTAGGATAACTCCTTTTAAGGCATTATATGGCTACGAGGCCTTGGACTATGCAGATTTGGCATTTGGAGACAGTAGGGCTCCTAAGCCAAAAGATTGTATACAGGACAGTCAAGCTATTCTTAAAATCTTGAAGGAAAACTTACAGATAGCCCAGAATCAGCAGAAGTTATATGCAGACAAACACAGGATTGAGTGGAGCTTTGAGGTAGGGGATTTGGTGTACTTAAGGCTCCAACCTTACAGACAGTCTTCGCTTAAGAAGAAAGGAGCAAAAAAGTTAAAACCTCACTTCCATGGACCCTACAGAATAATCAGGAAGGTGGGAGAGGTGGCATATGAACTAGAACTACCACAGGAAAGTAAAATTGACAATGTGTTCCATGTGTCCAACCTGAAAAAGACCCTTGGGCAACACATTGCTCCACCAACAAAATTACCTCCTTTAGATGATGAAGGACTGCTGATACTGATTCTTGAATGGATCATACAGACTAGAGAAAGGAAACTCAGGAACATGGTAATTAGGGAATACTTGGTTCAGTGGAAGGAACTACCACTAGAGGATGCCACATGGGAAGGTGGATAGGTATTGCAACATCCCAGTTTGTAGTTGCTTGAGGACAAGCAATCTCAAGCGGGGAGGACTGTAATGTCCTCATCTGATTAGGCATTGAGGACCAAAACCACTAACCTATGTGATTCCTGTGGGTTCGAGCGGTTACTGACAGTTAGGGAATCATTTAAAGACTGATGCCATCTATAGAAAATCTAGGGCATCATCATGTTATCACCATTAGGTCAAGAAGGGCCACCGGGGTCAAAGGCCACCATCATGCATGCCATCCAAGCATTATTTAATGATGCATGCAGTCATTTAAGTCTCCATGTGCATGCATGCAAGTCAACTGCAAATTAGAAAATAAAGTGACCTAATTAGGTCAAAGATTAGAGTTTTCGTAGTTGAAAGTTATAAAAGGAAGATAAAGTGAAAGGAGACTCACTTTTGGATTATTATTATTTTGGAGCTCTTAAGAAGCAGCATAGCGTGCGGCCACAGCAGTTGGGGTTGGAGACGGCGTCTTCAGCTAACAGGATTTCGGCAGTGAGACATTTGTCCTAGTCTCCTTTAGGATAAACCATCCAGGTTTGTCACTGTATCTATTGCATTCATCATTATCCAGTATTCCAGTATAAGTCCGAAGGTTATTGCAGATTCATCCGTACAGCTGGGGGCATTTAGCTGGGAAACCCTAAGTCATTCACCAGGACTTTGGATCACCATATTTTTTCCGCATGCAACCTGCATCCTCACTGATAGGATCACTCTACTGCATTGAGTGATTATTAGTTATCAGATTGTCCATCCGGGGTAGCTAGCAACAGTTTACAGGGTTGTGGGGGTGTGAGCAGCAGACTGGGAGATCAATTCGCTAGGGCATCTGGAGAGGTCAAAACTCTTACATGCTCTGGTCATCCTCTCCGGCACGGGCACACCTTCCTTTCGACTTATTTCCAGCTGAAACTGACCATCCCTTCAGCAAAAACGTCACACTTGTTTGATTAAGCCAACCGGGGTATTGCAGCAGAAAACCAAGTCATTTCTTCATCAACTCAGCTTATCTTGCATGCGTATTCTCTCTGGAACATTTTCAGCCGGCTTATCAGTTGTAAGTGTTCATTCTATCCTACAAACCCTAACCCTAATTTCAGCTATAAAATAGGGAAATTTTGCATGGCAGTTTGCATGCTTGGCTATTTCAGTAAAATTGCATAGAAATAGAAAATATCAGGATTTGGGATATTACAGGAAACCTGAGTTTCCAGCCCTCTAAACATCACATTTCAGTTTTTTTTTCCAATCAAATTTTTGCCCTAAATTAGTGAATTTTTTTTACCAACCTTTTTTCTGATAATTTCTTTGAGTTTTCTGTGATTTTCAGCAAGCTTTGCTTGCTAGTTTGTGACAGGTTTTACACAGGTAAAAGGGAGGTGCTTCCCAAATTAGCCCAGAAATACCTCAACCTTCAACCGGTTCCAAAAGGGGTTCAAACCCTCACCTTTCTCTCTTCTATTTTGATATTTGTAAACCCCAAAGAGAAGTTCTCTTTGGGTATTCTCCAAAAAGTTTATAAAACATTTGTAATCTATAGGTAAGTAGATTAGGAAGAAGAGTAGGAAGTAGATTACTAGTTGTTGTTTTTCCATTTCAAATAGATCTAGATTTTTTTTTTCAGTTTTACCCACCTTCTCCTTTAGGGAGATTGTCGTATGGTTAGCATTCTTGGTTTAACTTAGTTTATTTTGAACATTTATTTTTCAAGCAAGATCTAGATTAGTTTTTCTGTTTTTTCTATAGTTTAGTTGCTCCAAGTACCTCAAGGTACCGGCACCGTGCCTTGTGGCACAAAGCACGGTTTGAGGCTTGTGGGTTATTTTATTTCTGTAATTTACTTCCTGTCATTTAATTTTGCAAAGAGTAATATACAACCTAACATTCGTCGGTGTATCATGTGCCCTCTGTTATCTCCCTTTAGGGAACTCAGATCAAGGGTATGAAAAGTGGAGGGGTTTGGGGGCTCTAGTTTAATAGGCATCCATCTTGCTATTTTTTTGGTAGATTAAAAACAATGACCTTGGAAGCTAGTTGGAGTAGAAGACCGTGGGAGTGTCTAGGCGTTCTACGTCCTCCTTGTTGAGCACCGGGGCATTGGGGTTTGACCTGGGAGCTACAGGTGGACTTGTTTCCACTGTTTTGAGCGCACCAACACTCCCTCTTTGACTTGAGAGATACTAGATTGGGATAGTCACATCACTGGTTTGAAGACTTAACTGAACATTAAGATCCCTTTAAAATTTATTAAAATTTACAAGAGACATTGCAAAACATCCTACAAACACAGGTCACTGCTATTCATCTTTGCCTTGCTGTTCAAGGCTTTTACTGTAAGCACTTTCACATTTTTTTCACTGCAAGCTTTTCGCCTTTCAGTTACAAGTATTTCCTTTAAGTTTTGCAATCTCATGTGGTGGCATCTTTAATTCATTTGGTTAAGTAATCACATTGTTTAGTAATTTGTAGATCTTGTGTAACACAATTGATTCATTTCCTTTCGGCATTTTTGGGTAATAGTTTAATAATTGTTCCATTTATTCAATCTGTTCATAAAATTTGATACAACTGTGGATATTGTTTATACTGCTTAATTGCTCATTCATTACTGTTTATGTTGTTCATAGTGTTCATTTGTCCATACTGTAATCTGGTTTGATTTAGACAACACCTAAACTATGGGTTTAATTAATGTAGATTTCAATTTCATTTGTAAAGTTGTAATTCATCTTTAGACTCCATTTGTTAATAGCCACTAGTCTTCATTTATCTCAAGGTTTGCTTGTCATTAAGAGGAAATTTTTGCATTTGCATGCTGCTTGTCATTCCTTAGATAGTGTAAAGTCTTAACCTTGCAAACCTTAATAAAAGATCCCTTTAACTAATAGTTAATAAACTTGGGAATAATTTCCTGTAGGGACTACCCCCCTTGGCTCTGTTGGGATTTGGCCTAAACGAAGGAGTTGGTAGATTGTGGTGACAGTGGTCCCCAGCTTTAACTTGCCCTCATGGACACATAAAGCGGGTTGGAGACTTCCCCGTGTCATAAGGTGTGTATTAGGCGGCAATAGGTCAGTTATGGAATTAGTTAAGTGTATTTAGGATACCCAACACAAGGAAAAGGCTCAGTAGATGAATTAAACAAAAGTCTAGGAAACTAGTGCTAAGGTCAAATAAATTCCATGTCACCCCTTTTAGATTATAATTTGATAAATAGATTGATTACTTGGGAAGAATACAAGGATGGAAAATTGATTGTTTTTAACAAAGACCCTAACACAAAAAGGTACTTGCCACACACTAGAGAAGTACCCAAGAAGAACACACAGGGTTGCAAGCAAGCAAGCATGCAAAGAATACTGGTCAACACCCATCTCAGGTGAATTAGCTAGATGATCAGTGCCTAGCTTCTGGGTGCTTAGGAGTCGAGATGAAGGCGCTATGGTTATAAATTTTCCCTAGGTGCCATATAAAATGTACACAAATGAGAAATTGACCCAATAAACTAAGCATGCTATTTACAAATTCTTTTTGTAATGGCAAGAAAATAAATGGCATAAGCAAATTAATTTTCTTTCACAAATCAACTCCTTCTCAAGATGAGCAAGTCGCCCAAGACATCCAAGTCGCCCCAAGTTGACTTGGATGAAATTGCCCTCTCTCATGCATGCGCAATAACTTGAAAATATATTTCGACAATGGAGTATTTTGAGATCTAGCAATAGAAGGAGCTCAAAAAGAAAGAAAAATCGATCATTCAATCCAAGAGACAAAGATTTGCACATGAGAAATTTTATAATAAGCATTGCTGGAATAAGCCAAGAGTCCTTTACAAATAAGGAGCTCACTCTCTTATATAGCTAGAGAGGAGAAAAATCCCTAACCAATCCTAATGTGGATGGCTGAAATTAAAAGATACAAAAATATGATCAATGGTGGAGATTTATTCTCACTTCATATTTTTAACCAAGCTAAAAATATCTATCTAGTGGAGGGGGCAAAGTACCTCCAAGGCCAATATACAATGCTCATAATGAAAGAGAGATACATCAAATAATATGTTAGGGGGCTTAATTAACCCCGAGACGATCACAATCCACTTTTACATCACATCCTAGCTCAAGATTTAAGTCACAAGATGAGAAAGTCACCCCCCAAGGAGAAAGGTGCCCCCCATGGAGATGAATGATGAGTGCTAAGTGATAACATTTTGCAACGCTAAGAAAAGTGGTCCAAAAGTGTCTAGAGGGACATCACATCATAACCCAAGCCATACTTTACCATTCACTTATCCCAAATCATACATCAAAAACCTTGGTCATCTTTTAATTTTTAATTTTTTATTAGAAAATAATAATAATCCATGAAACTACTCAAATCTAGATCTTCCCTTTCCCGAAATGCAAAATTGACTGTACGGATGGATCCATAGATATAAAAAATCATAAGATCCACTACTCATGCCCATAACAAATTTGATGCAGCCTTAATGAAGAATTCTCGAAGTCTTTTTAATAAAACAAATTAATTATTTTTCGTAAACCTTAGGAAAATAATTAATTAACCCAATAATGCTTCATATAACACTCGGAGGGGTCCATTTGGCCTCCAGTGGCAAATATATGATCAATAAAGAACCATAGTGAGATCCTGCTGCTGACTTGACCCTTTTACCGAGTCAAATCAGGGTTTGACCAAGTCAAAAAGTCAAAATTTGACCAATGCTCAAGATAATCAACTAATCAAGTTTGATGCCTGCAAGAGGTGTTAGGCCCTTATCATGAATAATATTGATAAATAACTAAATGCTAATTTATGCTATACAAGGTGATCAACCCAAAAACAACAAGAGTAAGACAATTACCTATTGCAATATAAGACAAGAGCAGCCAAGTTTATATACATACTCCTAGTCAAATTAATTACAAAATACAATGCATAGATCAATCCTCCCTCTCTTGGGTGTGTTACCGCCTGAGTTGCACTCAGTCAGACTTTCAAGTGAGTCGATAAAGATGAACAAAGCACTTGTTCAAACTCAGAGCTCAAAGGTCCATTATGCCTTCTTGGCCTTTTTATTTTTTGTACCATATGTTCATATCCCTTAGGGGAAATTGTAATAAATGTACTGTTATCCACTAATTTTGCACTTAGTTGGATTAGCTGAGGAGCCACCATTTTACAAACATGATAAATGTTTGTTTCCAATGTATCAGATGATCCACCTTTGTGCCTAGCCAGTTTTTGTTTTGAATAATTATGACCATGGCCTCGCGGGGTTTGTAATAAAATGTGTTAGTAGGGTGTTTTTGAGTGGTTCGGTCTCCTAAGACGTAGAATTTCAACTAAGATATTCCAGGGAGTTTTTTGCCCTTGACAATTATGCTTTGCCTTTAGCAGAGTATAATTGATGAGGTTTTTTCTCGCTTCCTCCAAAGCTAGAATGCCCGATTTTGAATTCTGGGCCTTAGGGGGTTATTAGAGCCCAACTGAGTATATATAAACCTACTAGACATTGCTAGAATAGAGCATGGTCATGTCCTAAGTCACTAGGACCTTTAGAAAAAATTTTACCGAACGCGTCAAAATTTTAATTTTTTAATTTTTAAAATTTTATTTTTTCCCCCAAGTTTTTAATTAAATTTTTCCATAATTTAAATGGAAAAATTCAATTTGTAATAAGTTAGTCATTCGGAACCCGAATTTAGTGATTGAAGGCTCTAACCTTAAGCCAAAAATCATTCATGATCAGCTGGCCAACTATCTCCAAGTTTTAGAAGTTCATTTGGCCTCATAATTAATAATTTTTCAAAAAAGTCATTTACGGAGAAATTATTAATTAAAATATTAAAAATGAATATTTTGGAGAAAATAAAAAACTCTCCAAAATAAATCAAATTGAATAAAATTAAAAGCTAAATGACATGGCACGGAGCATTTATGATGATTCCAATCAATATTGGTCAGTTTCAAATCAAGTATCAAAGTGTAGCAGTTGAACTATCAGTCAGAAAGTTGCCCTCTTTGGTCAAATCCGTTTTTGGTTGAAGTGTGGGTTATCTATTGGTTGGGTGATCATTACGAGGGAGGATGAGCCACCTCACCCCTCCTCATTACTCAAGCACTCAGTTACAACTCAGTTGTAGCTTAGTTCAACTCCAAATGATCATGCCGAGCTCATTCAATTACTCCGATGTTACTCTTAGTTTGGTTTTAGGGTTTTAGCCTTCTCTCTTTGTATAAATAGAGGCTCTTTGAGCTCTATTAGGATGGACTTTTGGGCATAGAAACTCTGCAAAAAATTGTAATCATTATTTATTTGAATAAAGCTTTTCAACTTTGGAGGTCTATGGGATTGTTTCTTCATTGGTGGATGTCTATCTTATGAGGTGATTTCTTTCCTTGTTTTAAATTTATTACTCATATGGTGAATCAAATAACTAGTTTTAGAAGCCTATTGTTAGAACATATGATCTTCCATTTGCAGCTGTCAATTTGGATTATTATGCAAAGTTTATCTTAACCTAGATGAGTACAAGTATTCAATTATATGAAGTATTGATCATGGTTTAAGATTCATAGCATACTAGTTATTTTGTTTGATCTCACCGGGTTTCGAGTTTGATTGTCTCAGTAGATCTTGTCGTTTGGGGAAGGGTGCGAGCTTAGTTGCATCAATCTCATCTCCATCATCATAAGAACTTTTCTAACACTGTTGTCTTTCAGGATCTACAAAGTTGGGCTTTGTCCAAAAGGAAAAAACATAAGGAGATCTTGCTCCAAAGCTCCATCTTCAAACTTCTACCTCTACCTTTCCCTTCTTCAATTTTTTTGCATTTGCTCATGAAATAGATCCAAGTTTCATTATTCATTATTCATATCTGTTTTTAGGGCTTTTGCTAGATCTAGTTTCCTTCATTAGATCTAGGAAAAAAAAATTATGCTTTGCATGTGAAAGTTTAAAAAAATTTCTACGTAAAAAAAAAAATTTCCAAATTTTTTTAAACTTTTTATTTTTGCATTGTCTTTCCTACCATCTTTTAACAATATATGCTTTTTGATTTTTTATTTCTGTGACAGGTATAGTGGAAATGCTGGCGAAATTCTGAAGAATCAAGCCCTAAAAAACCATAATTTCCCTCTTCTTCTTTCCCCTTCTGCAGATTGCTTCAAAGGCCTTCCAGGAATAAGAAAAGAAGCAAAAAAGGCAGCAAAGGAAGGCATTGTAAACAAATTAATAAAGAGCAAGAGGGATTACGGCTCCCACACCCCTCTTCCCCCATTTGGGGGAAGCTTGTATCGTCTCCTCATTTTTATGCTTTGTTTCACAATTTGTTAAAAGTAGGATAGAATAGTTTCAATTGTTAGAGTTTTTTTGATTTTTTATTAAAGTTAGATAGTTTATTTCTGAAAGGTTCATCTTGCATAAAATAGAAAAGAGTAAAAAATTTCTTTATTTACTCACTTAGCTAGTTTTAATTCTGTTCACTTTTTTTTATATAATATTGCAAAAACCCAAAAAATTACCAAAATCTCTTGAATCTCACCATAAGGTGGATCAAGAGTGCTCTTTATCGGAGAGTTGATTTTTGTTTTCTTTTGATTTGTTACTTACCCCCATGCTTTCCCGATTAGGGCCTAAAAAACCTGAAAGAGACTCTTGGGTAGTTTAGATCTTTATTTTTCTTTTAAGTCTAATCAATTAATTAATTAAGTCTCTTGAACTTGCAGTAACACAAGTCAAGAGCACTCTCTATCGGATAGCATAGTTAGAATTGCATATCCTTGCATTAGGCATTTTAGATTAGCTAAGTCTCTTGAACCGTTGTCATAAGACAAGGTCAAGAGCGCTCTCTGTTGGAGAGTTTTAATTAATCAACTTAATAAAATTTGCAACTCATTCCCCCATAATTAATTAACTTCGTTGTCTCCTTGCTGGAGTATGCTCTGACCGACTTCAAAATCGGAGTACCGAGAAACGGCATTAGATTTTTAATCTTGCAAGAGAAACATAATAAAATTTAAACCCCATAACCAACGCACCGGCGTTGTAGAGAATTTCCTAAGTTCTTCTTAGTAGAGGCGTCGAAACTCCTCGCTGTCTAAGCTTCTCAGCTAGCTGGTCAATCTTCGCGATACCAGCCTGGGATACTGGGCGGGCCATCATGTCTTCAACAGATTAAATTTGGAACATTCTCTCGACTCTTGACAAACCTTCTTTGACACCATAAGCAAGATCACCTAAAATACTTAAAACATATCAAGAGCACTTGCACAACGTAATATTCACTAGCGTTATTTCAAGACTTGCTGTTAATTTCTTAAGGCATTGCAGAGTGTTGACTGCATAAAGGCACTGATCTTTTAATCTTTGCATAATTATTATATCTGGATCACTTGTCTTTGGAACATTTTAATTTCTATCTGTGAATGAATCTTTATAAAGTCTTGAATTATTGTTCATCTTTTAATTCTCTTGATAGCAACGTGGATTGCTTTATCTTATGCATCAAGTTTATAATAAACAAACACATTTAATCACCATAAATCCTAAACAACATGCATCCACATCCGTAACCATTTAAAACACTTTAACCACATTGAGCCATAGAAAACTCTTTGTTAAGAACTACCCCCCTTGGCTTTGTTAGGAGTTAGCCTAAACGGAGGAGCTAGGAGAAAGTGACAGTACCTAGTTCTATGCTTGCCCCCAGGGTCACACCTCTCCCACTTTCCTAAGTGAGGAGACAACTTTCGGAAAGTTTTTGCTGCTGGTGTGCAATCGGCGGACAACACATACTAGCATGGCAAATTTTTGTAAGAGACTTGGCTTCGTAAGACTTAAACGTCAATCCAAGGCAACATTTAAGTGAATCAGTGGGCACAAAATTTGAGGCAACATTTAAGTGAATTAGTGGGCACGCATTTTGAGAAGGTAAAGGATAGAATTGGGCATGAATTCTTAGGTTCGTACGGTCTGATTTATGACAGTCCGTACACTGTTGGTTGGCACAAATTTTGAGACAGGTTGCACGCATTTCCAGGAAGCCTATGCACAATTTTTGATGTAGCCCTCTGATTGCTGGTTGAGATAAGTTGTACTTGGAAATTATTAATTTGTTGTACCCTACATTCAAAAGAAATAAAAATTACTCTCTCAAACAGGTTTTTCCCTTGTGGGTTTTTCTTTGGCAATTTGCCAAAAATATGATGTCTGAAATTTTTCCTGTGTCACTGTCAATAAATTTATATTTCCTACATTAGTGAATTTTTCTAGTGTTTCATGTACAATTTGTTTATGAGAAATCAATTCATCTACAACAGAAATGTTTATTGGGTTGGGCATTAAACAATGAGCAAGTGACTTGAAACCGGGGTGTAAAAATTACATAGAAAATTAACATGGTATCAGAGCTGAGTTGAAGAAAGGGACACAAATCAGATTTGTGAATTTTCAGACAGCTAGTGACTCTTCTTTTGTCAGTGAACAACCTTTGTTGGATTTTAAATTTGCATTGCAATGGCTACTGCATTAAGGTTGGAGGATAGGTTTGATGGGGATGGGAATTTTGTCCCATGGAAGACTAGGATAATGCTTATATTGGAGGAAAATGAACATTGGAATGAAGTGGTTCATAGTACACAAGCAAATCCAATTCGAGTTCTTGCTTCCACTGATGCATAGTCACTTGTTACCTTCAACAAAAAGGACATAAAAGCTAGAAGGATCATTCTAGATGCAGTTAAAGACAATGTTATCCCACACATTTCAAGCAAAGACCGTGTCTATAAGATGTGGGATGCTTTGACCATCTTGTACTAGAGTTTGAATGAGAATCCAAAAGTGGTACTACAAGAGATGCTGAAGAGCGCAAGGATGACTACATCTTAAAATTTAGCTTCTTACCTTACTAGGATATCTCAGGTGAGAGAGGAGCTTGCAACAGTTGGGGAGAAGGTAGATGGCAGTGAGCTAGTGAAGACAAAGCCATGGACTGTTTTCACGGAGGCTATAGATTCCAAGGAGAACTTTCCTTCTTGGGATTGACTGTGGGATGATTTCATGCAGGAGAAGACCCGAAGAGGTCTTGTGCAGGGTAGCTCATCAAACGGTAAGGAGGAAGAAGAGAATGTTGCCTTGTTGGCTACAAGCAAGAAGTCCAAGAAGGGCCTAAGGGAGGGGCTAAGCAACAAAGAGGTGAACGAAAGAAGGGCCTAAGCAGAGTCAGGTGTTATGCATGCAATGCATATGGCCATTATGTTGGCCAATGTCCTAATAAGAAGAGGGGAAAGCAAGAGGAGGAACAGGTTGCAGCTACAGCAAAGATCGAGAGTTACGCTGCAAATTTTGAGAAAGAATTCTCTCTTGTCACTGTTGTTTCGAGTTGTAGTAGTAGTAGACCTGTGGATGCAGGGAAGTCGATAGTTGAAAGTGTGTATTATGAGCACATGACTGGGATGCGAGATGCATTCTTCACTTTAGAGACTGTTATCACCAACCTTGTAGTTGCCTATGTGAGATAGATCTAGGATGGACGGTAGAGGGACACACAACTAAGGAGGAGGAACCAAGATTGCCTCGACTCCCAAATGGATGGTTGTCACGCCAATCGAGGCAGTATTCACTTGATGTTGTCTTAGCCCAAGACAACAATGGGGGAGACCTAGATCTACTCCCAATAGGAGAGATCAGACCTAAACACTAGATCAGATCAAAGGGACTTGAAATACGTAAGGTGTAAGGTGATGGAAACCCTAGATCTATGGATGACGTCACTAGGTGAACCAAGGCTTTGGACCAGGTTTTAGGAGATATGATATTTGATCCAAGTTGGGACATAGGTGGCCTACGAGGTAAATACTAGATCTGGGGTTAAGGTACTAGCAAAAGGTGAAGATATCCACTGCCTTGGGACACGTAACCAATGCAGAGAAGGTAAGAACAGGTTTGGGGCTATCTAGTATCGAGGGATAGACTCAAAAGAAGGTATGACAGTGTCAAAGCACCCAAGCCACAAGGAAAGAGTCAAAACGCAAGAGGAAGAGGCAACAAGAGGGGTAGCGCTAGGGTTTGAAGATCAGTGCCTTGGGATTTGGGCCAATGGAGTCACTTTTAGCCCAGGGCTGAAGAAGACCCAACTAGGATTGGACCCGATCTACAAACCCAAAAGTAGTTTTGTTGAAAAAGATCTCGTCATGAGAAAGGAAGGCCACATGGAAGATAGCACTAGGGTTTGAAGACCAGTGTTTTTCAAATCTAGGGCAATGGAGCCACTTTTAGCTTAGCGTTGAGGAAGATCCACTTAGGGTTGGACCTGATCTACAAAACCCAAAAATGGTTTTCCTCGAGATCAAGCGGTTTGATCTATAATATTTTTTGTTTTTTTTTATATTTAGGGTTTTAAGATAAAAATGGAGATGCAAATGCCAATGGATTGAGATCTGGAAGAGAAGCACTAACCTGTAGATTTTACCTGGAAAACCTTGTAGATGCCTTGATAATGATGATCCCTTCTATCCCGATCAATTTGAGAAAAACTGAGTGAGTTCTATGCCCAACGTTTTACCCCAAGAAGCCACTGCGCCCTCTCTCCTGCACAACAAATGCCAACCATATCATATTTGTTGCATCATGAGAAAAAAGAAAATGCTACAGAAAAATAGCAAGATGAAATCATAGATCGCATTGATTTTAATGAAAACCCCCTAATACAAAACACATCTAAGCCAAGCGAGTTGAGGAAACCCTGCAAAAACGCCCAAGTTGAAGTTGCCCTCCTGTAGACAAGACAATATTTCCCAAAAAAATATATAGATCTCACATCAAATACCCAAATGCTAGGAAGCAAAAGATTTTTCAATCACCATCTAAGAACACCAAATGCAAAGGAGATCCAAAAAATTTCCACAAGAAAAGTTTTTCTATTATCCAGATCCAAGAGCCAAAGACCACTTACAAATGAGATGCTCTCTCGTTTAAATAAATGAGAGAACCAAAATTCTAACCACTTTTCAAATGGGTGGCTAAGATTAAAAGATCCAAAAGTTATAATCAACGGTTGAGATGAGCTCAACATAAAGTACATGGATCAATACAATAATATAATATAAAAATAGACTAAATCACCCTAGGAGAGGGGATCCCACTAAATAAAAATAAATGAAGCACATGGTGGGTCCAGGGTGTGTTAACTATCTCCTCTAGGGTGCCCCCATGGCACAAATAAAATAATATAATTTTTGAACTGCAAAATAGTGTCTCTCTGAGGAAACCGTGAGCCTCCAAAAGCTCCAGAAAATAATATAATATGCTCGAAAAATAGATGTGGCCCCATCCAAGTGCTGCAACTGCTGGAGAAGAAGTGGAAGACATCACTCTCATCATCAGAACTTATCCCATGCCATTTCCTTTCCTTAGTAGCCCAAATCGAATTCTTCAGTAGCCATTTTAATTATTTTTTATCTGCCTCGAGAAACGTGACATGCCAAAAATTGCCTCCTAGGGTGCCTGTGTTATCCAACTGAGCCCACCAGGCTCTCTGGGAGGGGGGTAATATGGTACAAACAAGTGGCTAATGCCTCATACAATGCCCTAGGAGATCCAAGAAAAATATCTCCTTGCTAAGACAAGCCGTCCAGTATGGTAAAACTGTACCAGAAGCGTAAATTGAGCCAAATCATCTTTGCAAGTGCCCGAAACTTAAAATAAGTTGTCTCACTAGACTCAGAGAGTCCAAATCCATCTAAGGTGTATTCTCATACACTCTATAGGTATCTGTATGATCATCTACAATATCCAATATACAAAATAATAATCTGTAAATGACCATATAACCAATAATATAACTCAGGCTAGCATCCATCTGTTGCAAGTGTTCATAGGTCAAGACAGGCTCTACAAATCATTCAAATAACACTTATAACAAGTAGTAATCATTTCACTGACGATCTATCAACCAAATATAAAGGATTTCATTTATTAATTATAACTCAGACCAGACTTTCAAGGCCATACTCACTTCATAGTTGTAATCAATTTGCTAGTGAAGGGCAAGGGCTAAAATTCACAAGGCTAGGCCAAAGGGTGACTACCAACTTGACATTATGACACTTCGGATATGGAAAGGGGATACTCACTCTAGCATATGACAGACAAGCAACAACAAAGGGGATGGCAGTTTCTCACAAATGGATAAGCTACTTTCAGAGGTGTTTATTCACCTTGACAAATGCTCACAATCCAAATCAATACAAGTGAGGCCAGCAATCCTTAGATATAACTTTAGGAACCATTGCTTTTTTGGGCCTTTGATTTTCCATAGCCTTGGTCCATGCCTTTATTACACGGATTTTTATTATTTTAGGCTTCCTGCATTCATGTATGTTTAAAAACACTACTTTTCATGAATGTTTTAAGATGTTCATTTCATTGTACTTCAAAGCCAATTTCATCAGGCTTTCCTTGCATTCATGTATGTTTAAAAACACTACTTTTCATGAATGGGCTTTTTTCATAAGATATTCATTTCATTTCCAAATACATTGTATTGACGGCAGCACTACTTGTTTCAGGTTTAACCAACACAACTTAGGCAACTCAGAGTCGAGACACAAATAAACAGGGAAGCTTGTCCAACAAAGAGGCTCTAGTGGGGAAAGGTCCTCCATGCCACAAGTCAAGTAGTAGGTCGGGTCGGAAACATAACTGGAAGGTAATGGATGGGTGGAGACAGCGAATAATGAAACCAATACTAGCAAGCCAAAGTATGGTGGGAATGACTACCTCTATTCTCCCTAAGGAGGGTAAAACCAATGAGTATAGATCAAGAACTTCCAGGTCTAAGTAGGGACATCAATACATCCAAGTCCACATATTTATATGACCGCCAGATCATGACACTAAATGCTAATACATGTCACAAAAATGAGTATAAGAGCAATGATAACCACAACACAAGATAATATAAGCCGAGTCATAAGCATGTAAATAATCCATTTGAACCAACATTTGTCCAATAAGAAAACACTGATACAACTCTGGGCACTACTAACTGCTCTGCAACTGGCTAAATGGTTACATCAATCCTCAAATCTGAGTGTCCTGAGACTCGGTCATGGCATGGGAGAGTACTATGGTCCATCAATCAATCAATGATTCATCATAAATGCTCATCTCAACATCTCATATGTAGGGGAACTGGCTGAAAAGTGTGCTGGAATCTGAAAAATAGAATATGGTACCCGGCTACTATATATGTGATAACAGAGACTATTCTAGAGCAGCTCTTACAGGATGGAGAGGGCATAGTTTATGCAGTCAGAGAGATGGGACGAGTACAGTTCCAGCTAGAGTTTGGAGAGCTTCTGGAAGTATCGGGAGTGCTCTGTGTTCCAAGGCTGAGAGATAACAGACTCTCCATTCCATCCTTGGAGGGTCAAGGGTATGCAGTTGCGTTCAAGAGTGAACACATATTTATATATCTAGTGGAAGTGGATCTGGTTGATCCAGTGTTGATGGTCATCGGAAAGATGGAGAATATGTGGTGGATGGTCAACCTACATCTGGAGGATCTAGGTGGATGACAGGATCAGAGTCTGAGACATACAGAGAACGTGAGGCTCCAAGGATTGATGTGGCGTCGAGTAGCCAGTCCTTGGATTAGAGAGGAGAGCGAGATGCTTCGGAGACTGCAGTGGTACCAGGTATCTAGTCTTTGATTAAGGGGAGTATGCGAGAGGCTACTTCTTCCAATACCGGCAGGAGAGTCAACTGGTATGACTTGTCACTGATAGATGAGCGAGATGAGACTTCTCGCCATGTGGCACCAGTGTAGAGTACAGGTTTTTGTAGAGGGACAACTTCCAGACAGAGAGGGAGCTTCTACAACGGACAATGTGAGACTGGAGTGTGATTCTGGAGGAGGACAAGCCAGAAGGACGTTTCGCAAGACGCGGAAGTGGTGAGTGTTGCAGCTCAAAATGTCCTTCATGTAATGATGCCTAACATGAAGGGACATTAGATCTGACCTTTCTAGAGAGGAGTTTAGAAAGGGTGGGCATTCGTACATTGTGTGAGAAGCACATGAGTAGATTACCAGCTTTGGTGGAGAAGTAGTTTATCTTCTTCAAGAATAAGTTGGGAGTGAGGGAGAACATCTTCTTGGATAAGAGGGAGTGTTGAATTTTTGTACCTAGGGAAGTGTTCCTCTAGTGACTTTGTGCCTTAGTCACTAAAAGGGGACAAGTTACATGACCCTTGTATTAATTACTTGAGATGAGTAATTAATGCACTTTAGAGAATAAAGTGACTTTTTAAATAAATTTAAGTGAAGTTGAGAGGGAAAATATTTAATGGAGAGAAAAGTATTTTTTCTCATCCATTGATGAGAAAACACTAGATCAGATGTCGGCCCTTGATCTAGTGACCTTTCAGCTAACCTAGGAAGGTGAAATGAAAAGACAAGGGAAACAATAAAAAAGGCACCTATTCCTTTTTTTTTCATATCCAAGAGAGTTGGTGAGCATTTTGAGAGAGCAAGTCGACTTATTAAGAAGAGGAGGACGCAGCTGAGAGAGAATATCGTTGGCATGCAAATCAAGGCAGCTAGGGAAGCATTTATTGTGCACAAATTCCAAGGAGATAGTGTCAACATTAATTACCAGCATCTGGCATGCAAATCGAGGCACCGTACAACAACATTAATTGCTGTGACCATACAGCAGGTTACATGATTTTCCAGGCAGATCTGGGCATGAATTTTGAGGTAGCGTGGGCACAAAATTACAGGCAGCATTTAAGTGACTCAGTGGGCACGAATTTCGAGGTCCATACGGTCTGATTTATGACAGTCTGTACACTGCTGGGTTGGCACAAAATTCGAGACAGGTTGCATGCATTTGCACAAATTTCGATTTGCATGGGCACAAGATTGTTGGCATGCAAATCGAGACAGCTAGGGAAGCATTTATTGTGCACAAATTCCAAGGAGAGAGTGTCAACATTAATTACCAGCATCTGGCATGCAAATCGAGGCACCGTACAACAACATTAATTGCTGTGACCATACAGCATGTTACATGATTTCCCAGGTAGATTTGGGCATGAATTTTGAGGCAGCGTGGGCACAAAATTCCAGGCAGCATTTTAGTGAATCAGCGGGAAAAAATTACGAGATCCGTACGGTCTGATTTATGACAGTCAGTACACTGTTGGGTTGGCACAAATTTCGAGACAGGTTGCACACATTTCCAGGAAGCCTGTGCACAGTTTTCGAGGTGGCCTTCTGATTGTTGGTTGAGATAAGTTGTACTTGGAAATTATTAATATGTTGTACCTTTCATTCAAAAGAAATAAAAATTACTCTCTCAAACAGGCTTTCCCCTAGTGGGTTTTTCTTGGGCAGTTTGCCAAAAATATGATGTCTTAAATTTTTCTTGTGTGACTGTCAGTAAATTTCTGTTTCCTACATTAGTGAATTTTTCCAGTGTTTCATGTACAATTTGTTTATGAGAAATCAATCATCTACAATATAAATGTTTATTGGGTTGGGCATTAAACAATGAGCAAGTGACTTGAAACCGGGGTAGAAAAATTACACAAAAAATTAACAAATATACTGCCAAGGGTCAAAAAAGAAATAATCGGATTTATCGGCAAAAATGTTGGCAAACATCAGCAATATATCAGCAAACTTAAAATAATACAAAAATATTCATTTGTTTTCAAATTTTTAAACATCTAAAGCAACAAGAACATCAGATAAACACATTGCCACATGAATATGGAAAGAAAAACAATATATAAGATGTATAAGACGTCTAGTGATACATCACACATAAAAAATGAATTGTGTCGTGGATCCTGCGTCCCCAACTCATGAATCACCAAATAAATACAATCAATGTATCTCATATTGTCATTACTTCAATTGTGCTATTGATTTATATCAATTGCTTTTAATAGGGTTCCTATATTGGGATCCTATTCATCAATAGCACCCTATGCCTCCCTCCTCTAACTTGAATTGTGCTATTGATGTATCTCAATTGTCTTTCATAGGGTACCTATATTGGGATCCTATTCATCAATAACACCCTATGCCTCCCTCCTTTAGGCTCTAGTCCTTGCCTCTACCTCAAATCTCAAAGTTGATCCTCCAAGGGCATTAGTCAACGACTCAACACCTTACAATTTTGAAGAAACTTCCTAATCCAATCGTTAAAATAACGTAGAAAAAACTTCCCATGCTTAGTAAGTGATTTTGCTGGAGTGAAGAGTACATTTTTATTACGGTCATGAATGAGGAGTTCAACAATCAACACCAACAACATCAAGGTAGATGGAGCGGTTGATGTTCTTGATTAAATGTCAATCCCATACCCTCATACATGATAGAATCCAGTGGGAACTTTACAATCCTGAAAACCGTTAAGTCTGTTGAATTTTGAATGGGATCTAAAATTCTATTTTTTGCAGATGAAGTCCGATGAGGTTGGAACCACTCTCAAACATCTTGAAACAATTAATGGCAATATTAAAAATTTAAGTAAGGATATAAAATGAAAGACCTTATCTTTCATTTTCTATTCTTTAAGAATTTAATATTGCCATTTAAGATTACCCATTATTACTCCACTGGACCGCCAGTCTCAGTCCGATTCTAATAACAATGTCAAAAACCCATCCCACGGCTTTATTTCTCAAATTCCATGTATTTTTTATTAGTAGGGGGATGTTTTCCAAAACATCGCGATATTTTCTAAAATATCGTCGATTGATCGCAAAAAAATCAGCAAAAAATGGCCAAAAAATTGGTTAAAATATTGGGCAATATATCGCTGCTGGGTTAGCCTTGCAATATATCGCCGATATTTGTAACAGAGTTCCAGACCCTCAGTGATATATTCTCTGAAATGATATTTGCAACATTGGGACTCAACTTTCTAGTGCTGGTTATGTATGCTGATTTAACGTAACAGTGAGCAGATTTTGTTCAGTAAATTGAAAAGTAAACAAAAGCTAAGAGGGCAGATTTGTGGCTATAACAAATCTGCTGTTCATAAGTAATTTTTGGATCTGTTATATGTTGGCGTTTGTGCCCTTAAGGCTGTGAATCTTCTCCCCTTGAGGCTTGAAGTAGGTTGTTTTGATGTTTATTTTCTTGGACTGCCCAATGTATTTTAGTTGGATAGAAGTGAAATATATGCTGCTGTAATTTATATTTCAGATTCAGCTATAAGGCTGAAAGTTCACAGGAAATAGATCCAGGAAAGCTCAAGTTTCAAGATGAAATTCTTAGTTTGTTTTAAGCACAGTTTTCACGAAATTTCCACATGGCTGGTACTTTATGAAGGCCTTCCCACCAAGTTTAGATTGGCTTAATCCGGATTCACAGATGGTATGTGACCTCTGCTTAGAAGGCCAGAGGTAGTTAAGCGTCTAATTTGGGAGTGCCCTTTTGTTAAACTGTGTTGAAAGAATATCAATGACAGTTTCAGTCTGCTCCACCAGTGATTCATCCATTGGAAAACTGCCCTTCTTGGATTGCAGGACATTAGTTTTGAGCCATTGCATTGGTCTCTAGCATAATGTCAGTGCTTTACATGCTCGTGGCACATTTGTTTAAAATGTGTCTTTGAGGTCATGACTGTCTGTTGATTCATATAGGAGGATTGGTTTTGATTGCTTGTCTGACCATGTCAGGGAAAATGGTTATTTGCTATGAAAAGATGCCTAGGAATGCTCTGTGAGGGCTTAGTTTGACCTCATTGCTTATTTGGCAGCAGTGAGGTAAGTGAGTCTCTTTGTGTCTGTATTTTTATGTATAATATAAGAAGTGTCTTACAATAAATTACCTTTATGTGGCTGCTGCATATGCTTTTGTCTTGTGTTTTTTAGTAAGCTTGAAAGTTGAATCTGTTCCACTTAGAGAAAGGAGGGATCCAGAGAGGCCAGTACTCTTTTGGCGATACCTAAGCTTGCTTTAATTACACAACAATTGTAAGTTTGCATTATATAATTTGAAGTCTAGAGCACATTCCAGATCACTCATGAAAATTTTGTTTGCTGTAACTTGGCAGTGATTCGGAAGGGAACATTTGCAAAGTTTGACTATGGACCATTGGGGAATTTAAAGCACTATGGAAGCCTTAATCCATTGGATTATGATCTCTCTCAGATCCCAGAATCACTTCCTCTGTGGATGGCATGTGGAGGGAATGATGTTTTGGCAGATTTGGTTGATCTAAACCGCACACTTGCCAAGTTGAATAGTGAACCCGAGTTGGTCTATTTGGAATCCTATGCTCACCTTGATTTTATTCTGAGTGTACGGGCAAAAGAAGACTTGTATGATTGCATGGTAGACTTCTTTAGATCCCAGTCAAGAAAAATGTTCGAGTAATTTTAACACAGAATCTGGAGTCTAGTCCATGTGAAGAACCTATAGACCTATTGCAAGCTTCATTAAGAGCTGACAGCTTGTTTCTCTACTAAGTGCAATGGAAGAAATGTACCATTACAATGTGAAGCATTATTTGTATATAAATGTGTATCATATGGAGCATATCTTGTATATAGACATGCTCACACATGTATAGACACACACACATACACTTAGATGTATGCCTAAAAGATCAAGGTTATTTTGTGATATCTGAGCTGAGATTTTATATTGGAAAGGGAAAAACAATTGTACAATTTGCACTATGCCCCATTACATTTGTGTTCTAACTTTAATAAGAGCATTATAATTAGTGAGTGATTCAATTGTAGACAAAGCATGGTTTGATCTATTTCTTATGTTCTAGATGATTAAAATTGATGTCTTGTCTAGGACATCTATAGAGATTATATTCTTGTTTTAAGAGTGGTGTTACATGACTTTCTCAACACTGTACACTAGAACTTCATTCCAAGTGCAGCTCTTGATTTAAAAAAATGTTAAATGATTTTGAATTTTTTAGAGTTCTGCTTCATGCGTCTTTAGTCTTATTGCCTCCTTAAAGCTCCTTTGAACTAATAAATGGAAATTATAACATATGCCATATATGCATCTGACGTAAAATCAACTCAATGCAAGCTAGGATAGAATTTTCCTTCTCAAATAACTCATCTCCATTATGACTGCATTGGAACAAGAATCTTGGTAAGAATTTAATTTGCAAACTTGATAGTGTGGAATTGTGTTACCAAAAACTTGGCCAAAAGGTCTAATTCTGACTCTATTTCCATTCCTATCTTCTTTTTTTTAAAGATACTCGTTATAGATACATAAATTATTTACATGAGCAACTGAGAATAAAGGAAAAAGGAAGGGTATATACAATGAACTTCATATTCTCTTCCCAAGAGCAACTAAAACAACTATGAAGCCCGAGTAAGAGTTTGGATTTAACAACTTGCCATGTTTAATCACAACTTTGGCTAGGAGTTGCATACGTACCTCCTCACAGCGTAAATTAGAAAAAGCATCTGAAGAACTAGCCTCACTATTTTGGCCCAACCGGGCTTTTTGGAGGGCAGACCTTGATAGATCACCAACCAAGAAAAGACCCAGATCTTATAGGAAACTCTAATCAATCAAAACACGATGAAGCCGCCGAATCCATCGTCTCTTCGCATTTGCAAAAAGGACATGATCCAACTCATGTCGTTGATCCAGGATGGAGTAGAGCTTACGAGAATCATATTGGGTCAAAGGACACCTAAAACTCCATTCCTAGTCTCTCCAAAAGGGACTTGTCATATCGATATTCATTTTAAAAAGATTCTTTAGAGGAATAATCCCATTGATCTCTATAAAGGTGGGTTGGTCCATAGAAGGCAAAGCAAATTCCGTGCATATTCCCTAGCCATTGAATGTCAGTTCTTCCAAGAACGAGTGTTGGAGTCCCAAAGATCCCTTTAGAGGAAAATGCTCTTTTTGCTAAGCCCCCTTGCCTAAAAATGAGGCATTAGAGATACAAGTACCTTCCAACTTCCTACTCTAGATCGATCTCTTGGTCAAATCACAACCCAATCTAGTGCCTGACATTTTCCAACAAGCTAGAATTGCCATCCTCCTCTAGGATGCCCAAATAATCTAGTAGATGAAAGGCAATGTAATCCAAAAATTACGAGTAGGAATGATATCTCACAAACCAAACTAACCCTTGATTTTGCTAACACGAGGGGATGAAAATAATATGTGCTGCATTAAAACCTACTAATGGGATGTCCTGTCCAAACATCTAACAACCCATTTAGTTGCCAAAATAATTCCTTGAGTTTCCACATCAATCAAACTGAGGCCTCCCTCATCCTTGGGCATGATGCAAGCATCCCAAGGACCATGGGAAAGCCATAAGCTCCACCATACTTAGCCCATAAGTAAGAGCTTAGAATCTTCTCCAACTAACGAAACCGAGTCTTGCTATGGAATCAACAAGACACATAATAAATGTGGGAGGCCAGAAGAATCCTACTCATCATAGTCATCTTGCTAGGAAATGGTAGGTCCTTGCACTACCAAGCAAGTAACTTACGATGCAATCTATGCATACACCAATCCCACATAGCATCTAGAGAGAGGTCAACCCCAAAAGGAGTACCAATATATCTCCAAAAAAATATCCAAGCAATTGGAATCCATGTAGGCACATCCTCAAGACCGATGAGCTAGTAGTTCCTCTTGTTGTCATTAACAACAGTCCATGAAGCCTCACAAAACATAGAAAGAAAATCCCTAGTAGTTGTAACTGAATCTTAGTTTTCATAAACTGAAAAAAGAGAGTTATCCTCAAAGTGATTATTAACCATCTCCACCCCTTAGGGAGAGAAATGTTGAATTATTGTAACTTCGAAGTGTATTGTACCTCGATATTCCTATCGGGAGAATCATTTGTATTTCATTATGCCCCGATGTTCCTATCGATAGAATTACTAAGAGTCATGAGGAAATCCCCTCCGTTGTAAGCCGGGTCATTAACACCCTAATTAATATAATATTAGTTGTTTGAGTCCTAGAGAAGTCGACCCAGTCAGTTTTAGTGGGGCCGACTTGGTTGAGTGAAATGCAAATGAACTGAAGAATATAAATAGAGGTGAGGTGCTCCTCATTTGAACACACTCACACTCACTTGTGTAGCACATGAGAGAGAGAGAGAGAGTTGTAGCTGCAAGGAGGAGAAGGATCAGTTTGGGGTTTTATCTTTTATCTCTTGATCATCTATATTGAGGAAGCTTTTGCTGGGTTTTCCCAGGGTAAATCTGTGTTGATCTTGTGATATTGTTTCTTTCAGTGATCCTGTTTATACGCTTTTGTTAGGAAATTGAAATTGAATGCTGATAATCTAGCTTAGCATACAGAATCTTAACATGGTATCAAAGTTGACCTGAATAGGACAACTTTCACAAGGTGAAAAATCCCTCTCCCCGACAAGAAATTAGGGTTTCGGGAAAATTTTGAATTTTGAGGAACTGATTGGATGGAAAGTTGCGCCCTCCTAGAGCGCATCTTTTGAGCCTAAGATCAAAGTTTTTGAAGGAGTAGATCTTCAGGAAATTCAAACCCTAGTTTGACTTCTCGACCAGAAAACTGCTAGAAGTTGTAGTGCCGAATCTCGTAAGTCAGATTTGAAAGGTGAAGACTTAAGATCTCCAGAAACCAAGCATGTTGAAATATTGTAACTTTGAAGAATATTCTATATCTTTTGTGGTCCCCGATGGTCCTACCGAGAGAACCACTTGTATTACTTTGTACCCTGATGCTTCTAATCGGAAGAACTTATAAGAGTCATGAGGTAGTCCCCTCCAATTGTAAAGGTGGGTCATTAGCACCCCAGTGTGATTACTTTAGCCTACATGTGTAACTTGAGCCTACATGATTTAACTCGAGCCTACATGTCGAATGAGTTAGTTAAAGTGAACGGATGAATATAAATAGAAGTGTGGTGCTCCTCATTTGAAACACATACACTCTCACTTGTGTAGCGCATTAGTGGAGAAGAGAAGAGTAGCTGGAGAAGGAGGAGGATCAGGCTTTGATCTCCTTGTTTGTTTTACATTTTATCTTTTTGGGGCATCTATATTGAGGAAGCTTTTGCTGGGTTTTTCCATTTAGGGTTTTCCTAGGATAAATCTTTGTGTTCCTTTTGTATGGTTGTGCTTGTCTATCTTTCAGTGATCCTGTTTATATAATTTTGTTATGAATTCGAAATGAAATACTAATGATCTAGCTTAGCATATGAAAATTTAACATGGTATCAGAGCCACCTTGAAAGAAGACATTGTGCAGCTACAGAAGCTAGGGCTTCTTAATTTTTGGGTCTCTATCCACAATCGATCAGCAAAAGAAGGCTAGATTGACACTCCATTGAAGGGCGCATCTCTCTGTCAAAGCAGAATTCGATTCCGAGCTTTTTTAGTTTTGGTGCGGAAAATTAGGGCTTTCTACAGAAGAGGAATTTTTGAGTGAGCCCAACATAGGATTGTTCTCCTCATCAAAATCGAAGTTTAGAGACCTGGATTAAGAAATTTGGTTGGGTGAAACTCCAGGAAAGTCAAACCCTAGTTTGACCCCGAGCTAGAAAAACCCTAAATACTAAAACTGCTAAGTTTTGGTACATTCGCTATATCCTGAAATTGGAAAAGGCTCAGGAGCTGAAACTTTCAGAGGCAGAAGATAAAATCCTGATGTACTCTCTGTCCAAAATCCAGCCTCAGATTAGCTATATTCAGGGAGATATGATCCCTCCAAGTTAGGGTTCTAGCCTCTTCTAGAATTCATCCCTATACAGGACACCTGGGGAGAATTATTGTAGATTGGGCTACAGAGGTCCAAATGGAATTCCTGAAGATGTTCCAAATAGAGAACGGACTTTACTTTCTATGGTCCGAATTTCAGAACCCGAAGATGAAACAATGACACGTGGCAGGCCGTACAACTTCGTTGTTTTGAACAGTCCTGTAACAGGTCACCCTGGGAAAAGGATCATAAATCCCAATTGGTGAAACCAATTCTGATGAAACCTATGGTGTTAGATCAAGGACGTGTGAGGTTACCTCAATGAAAAATTGCAGACATAGAGGAGCAGTAATTTCGAAGATATCACAGAAACAGTGACAGGCATTTTCTGTAGAAGAAATTGGAAAACTAGGGCTTCCTGTTCCGGGAGCTTCCCTGTACTATTTTCAGAAAAGGAGTACATTGGACAGCTCCATTTGAAGAGATCTATATTCCTATCCAATCAGATCTGAAAGGTTCCAAGTTTTGAAAATTAGGGTTTCTCTAACAAACCCTAGATCAGCCAGCTCTAGAAGCAGGACAGACACCTCAAATTGGTAAGATCTAATCTTTTGCTATATGCATTTGAGGTTCTCATTTCAAAGTGATCTATCACATCAGCTTGATGATAAGCTTGATGAAGTTGACAACTTCCAAGCATGGAAGTATTTGATCTCTCTGAAGAAAATGAATTGGACACCTACATGAGTAGAGAGGTTCCAGAGGGAGATGAGGCTCAAAGCCTTACACCAGAATAACTTGGTCAAGGCCAAGAAGATCATTGTTGATTCAGTCACGGATCAACTTGTACCACAAGTGTCTTCCCTAAAGACACCGAAAGAGATGTTTGATTCCTTGACCAAGCTATTTGAAGGAAAGAACATACATCGGAAGATGACCTTAAGAAACAAATTGAAGAGGTAAAAGAAGAATGCAGAAGTGGTGATAGCCACCTTGAATGGCCTTCCAAGATCGTGGGATTCATTCATGCGAAGAATGTATGCCAGAAGGAAGTGATTACTTTCAGCTCGACTCATAAGAAGAGAAGAAGAAGATGGGAGCAATTGAAGATCAAGCTCTCACCATTCAAAGAAGATCCCTCATGCAATGAGGAATATGAAGAACTCAATTATTGAAGAACCTCTTATTCATCTTATCATTTGGATAAGAAATGATGATTTCATGAAGGAAGAAGATGATAAAGCAGAATGATCAAGATGGAGTCTACCCATGAAACAAATAAAAGATAAGTATTCAATTGTCATTTCATGATATTGTTTTGTTATACATTTGATTCAGTTGATGTGTTATGCATGATAGATTGTTTACATTAATGACTGTATACTACTAATATGCATGTGATGGGTAAATAGCCCATGGTGCTATACAACTCTCCATTGCTACTTATCTAGCCTCCTTATTGACATATTGGATTAGTGCACAATCTCAATAATGTCATGAAAGAGATGGAAGGCATCTAGAAAGTTTCTGTGAGATATGGATGAATGTTGTATTGGCTAAACAGTGGCATGATGCATAAGAATTTGTTGTTATGCATATGTTTTATGAAATAGTTCTAACCATGCAGCTAGTGCATTTGAATTGTAGGAAAGGTCCTGTACAACCTCCTACAAGAAGGATGAGACTTGTTCCGAAGAACAAGTGATGACAATTCAAGATTCACTGCAATAAAATCTGAAGCTCCCAGGGTCAGAGACACCATGACGGAAGAAAGAGCTTCAGAGAACAGTAGATCCACCTCGAAGGATGAAGACCACCATGGGTACGAGAGATAACTGAAGATGAAGAAAAGAATGTTATGAAAGAAGCTATGATCAAAGAATAACAGTTGATCATGGGGAATGATGTATACGATATGATTTCGAGACATGAAGGGAAGTATGTAGTATCCTCCATATGGATCTATAAGAACAAGTGTACAAAGCAAGGTTCGTGATTTGCCTAAGAAAGAATAGACTATGACATGACATACTCTATTGACCAGTATATATCAAGCATAGAACCACCTGTACAGAATGAAGAGGGAAGATGATACTCCACTTCAAGGGGAGTGACTACAGAAAATTATATCTGAGTTTGACATGGTACGACATGATGGATAGCTTCGTAATGGATAGAGACTTTACCAAGATTAAAGTGGGTTCCAACCTTCAAGGTTGAATGCAGAAGACTAGGATATGTTGATGACCTGAGAAGACAAACTCATAGAAGATGTTGTGATACTAGAATGATGTTTGGGATATAGTACTCAAACCAGAAAGCAAGAATGTGGTATCTTCCAAATGGATTTGCAAGATAAGATATGTTGTTGATAGAAGTAAGGTAAGACTTGTGGCTAGAGGTTTAATTCTGAAGAGACACTTACTCCAGGAAGTAAGGTACACTTCCTTCAAAACTATCATGGTAGTTTCTTCCATGATGAAGTAAAGAAAATCCTTCCTTAATGGTATGATTGAGGAAGAGTTTTACATTGAATAGTCACGAGGATTTGAAGTTGAAGACAGATGGAATCAAGTATGCAAGTTGAAGAAGGCCCTCTATGGCCTGAAGCAAGCTCCCAGAGCTTGGTATGAAAGAATAGATAGCTTCCTGATGAGCATGGGCTTTGCCAAGAGTAAAGTCGATCCTAACCTTTCCTACAAGGTTGTAGAAGATGAACCTGTCATTCTATTACTATATGTGGATGACTTATTCTTGACAGGGAATGAGAAATAGATCATGGAAAGCAGGAAGAAACTAGCAGAAGAATTTGAGATGAAAGACCTTGGGTTAATGCATTATTTCCTAGGTCTGGAAGTATGGCAAAGTTCAGAAGGAATATTTCTCAACCAGGGAAAGTATGCGGTAGAGATATTGAAGAGATTCAATATGTTGGAATGCAAAGTCATGGCCACACCCATGGACTCCAACCTGAAGCTGTTAGCTGATGACTCATTAGAGTTAGTGGATGTGACTCACTACAGACAGATCATTGGGTCATTGATGTACTTAACAAATACCAGACCAGACATTTGTTTTGCTGTGAACACTTTAAGTCAATATCTTGTTCAACCAAGACGGGTTCACCTAGTAGCTAAAAAACATGTGATGAGATATCTGAAAGGGACTATAGACTTTGGTCTATACTATGATGGTAGCCATGAGTATAGATTGTATGGCTACACAGATGCAGATTGGGTTGGAAGTATCTCAGACTGGAAAAGCACATCAGGTAGATGCTTTTGTTTGAGGTCTGCTATGAGTTCATGGTTTAGCAGGAAACAGTCAAGTGTTTCTCTTAGCACGGTTGAAGCAAAATACATAGCAGATTGCTCTACTAAGTTGTGAAGCCATATGGCTTCAGAAGCTGATATCAGGTCTCTTTGACCTAAAGATGGATACTACAATGATTCTATGTGATAACCATAGTTGTGATGACAAAGAACCCTGTGTTCCGATGTAACACATAGAAATCCGGTATTTCTACATACAAGATAAGATGTAGATGATGATACTGTAAATGTAGATGATGGCGATTCAGTATTTCTATACTGAATATAGAGATGATGATGTTTCAGTATTCCCATACTGAAGATATAGATGATGATGAGTTCAGTATTCACATACTGAAGATGTAGATGCTGATGGCTTGGATGATGATGTACTGATGAAGCCTCTGCCTCGAGTAGAGTTCGAACACTTTCGAGACAAGCTTGGTGTTGTTCGGAAAGACCTTCCTCGAAAGGGGGAGTAGTGATTTTGCAATGGGATTGTATCATCCCTGGGCATTTGCCCTAAAGTGATCCGGAGACCTCGGTCTTCGAGAATGAAGAGGGATTGTATCATCCTGGGACATCTGTCCATAATAGATCCGGTGACCTCGGTCCTCGA
>LPNX011089276.1:811446-823865 GCA_001517045.1 Pseudotsuga menziesii
GCCCTAAATTGATAGGGACTGATTCTCCCGTAATCAATCCAGTGGCTTCGGTCCTCGAGAATGTGGTAGGATTGCATCGTCCTTGGACTTAGTCCTAAAGTGATAGGGACTGATTCTCCCGTAATCAATCCGGTGGCTTCGGTCCTCGAGAATGTGGTAGGATTGCATCGTCCTTGGACTTAGTCCTAAAGTGATAGGGACTGATTCTCCCGTAATCAATTCGGTAACTTTGGTTGTCGAGAATGTGGTGGGATTGTACCATCCCTGGACTTTAAGTCCAAAAGTGATCCAAAGACTTTTTGTCTTTGAGTTGTGGATTGCAGGTTGTTGCTGATGATGATGATGCTGTACTGATCGAAAGATCAGAGTATGATGACGTACTGATAGAAATATCAGAGTATGATGATGACGTAGTGATCGAAAGATCAGAGTATGATGATGATGATGTACTGATCGAAAGATTAGAGTATGATGATGATGACATACTGATCGAAAGATCAGAGTATGATGATGATGCGCTATGATTATGATGTTTCTGATCGAAAGATCAGAGTATGTTGATGATGTTTCTGATTGAAAGATCAGAATGTGATGATGATTATGATCGACAGATCAGAATATGATTCTGAAGATGTTGCTGCTGATCGAAAGGTCAAGGTGCTGAAGATGTTGTTGCTGATCGAAAAGTCAAAGTGTTGAAGATGTTGTTGATCGAAAGGTCAAAATGTTGAAGATGTTGTTGCTGATCGAAAAGACAAAGCACTGAAGATGTTGCTGATCAAAGACTGAAGATGTTGTTGACGTACTGATCTAAAGATCAGAGTATGATGATGACGCACTATGATTATGATGTTTCTGATCGAAAGATCAGAGTATGTTGATGATGTTTTTGATCGAAAGATCAGAATGTGATGATGATTATGATCGACAGATCAGAATATGATGCTGAAGATGTTGCTGCTGATCGAAAGGTCAAGGTGCTGAAGATGTTGTTGCTGATCGAAAAGTCAAAGTGTTGAAGATGTTGTTGATCGAAAGGTCAAAATGTTGAAGATGTTGTTGCTGATCGAAAAGACAAAGCGCTGAAGATGTTGCTGATCAAAGACTGAAGATGTTGTTGATGATGAAAACTGAATATTGAAGATGAAGACTACATGATGTTGAAAAGCTTCCAATGATTTATAGATGTGTTACCCTGCTGATGTTGATGATGTCTCCTATCTCTACTCTTGTTGTTGATGTTGCTGTATAATACCCTTCTCGTTAAGGGGGAGTGTTGAAATATTGTAACTTCGAAGAATATTCTATATGTATCTTTTGGTGGTCCCTGATGGTCCTACCGGGAAAACCACTTGTATTACATTGTACCCCGATGCTCCTAATCGGAAGAACTAATAAGAGTCATGAGGTAGTCCCCTCTAATTGTAAAGGTGGGTCATTAGCACCCCAGTGTGGTTACTTGAGCCTACATGTTTAACTCGATCCTACATGTCAAATGAGTTAACTTAAGTAAACAGATGAATATAAATAGAGTTGTAGTGCTCCTCATTTGACACACACACTCTCACTTGTGTAGCGCATTAGTGAAGAAGAGAAGTAGCTGGAGAAGGAGGAGGATCAGGCTTTGATCTCCTTGCTGGTTTTATCTTTTATCTTTTTGGGACATCTATATTGAGGAAGCTTTTGCTGGGTTTTTTCCTTTAGGGTTTTCCCAGGATAAATCTTTGTGTTCATTTTTTATGGTTGTGCTTGTCTATCTTTCAGTGATCCTGTTTATATGCTTTTGTCATGAAAATGAAATGAATACTGATGTCTTAGCTAAGCATATGAAAATTTAACAAATAGAAGTGTGGTGCTCCTCATTTGAGACACATACACTCTCACTTGTGTATCGCATTAGTGGAGAAGAGAAGAGTAGTTGGAGAAGGAGGAGGATCAGGCTTTGATCTCATTGTTGGTTTTACATTTTATCTTTTTGGGGCATCTATATTGAGGAAGCTTTTGCTGGGTTTTTCCCTTTAGGGTTTTCCCAGGATAAATCTTTGTGTTCCTTTTGTATGGTTGTGGTTGTCTATCTTTCGGTGATCCTGTTTATATGCTTTTGTTATGAATTCGAAATGAAATACTAATGATCTAGCTTAACATATGAAAATTTAACAAAGCACACCAGTCAACTCGCCTCAGTCAAGCGCATCTCCTGGTAAGATCAGTTTCTCATTTTCCAGAATTTCAATTTTTTGTAATCCTCTGACGAGATGGCCCCAAGCACCAAGCTTGAGGACAAACTAGAAGGCATAGAGAATTACAAAGCATGGAAATACATAATTGGCTTCATTCTCAAGGAGAATGATCTTGAAAAATATATCAAAGATGAAGTTGCAGAACCTGAAGAGGCTGAAGCTAAAGAGAAGCACAAGAAGGATTTGATTAGGGTACAAAGGATTATTTCTGACTCTATCAAGGATCACTTGATCCCTCAAGTGTCATCTAAGAAAACTCCGAAAGAAATGTATGATTCCCTAGCCAGAATGTATGAAGGAAGAAACGTCAACAGAAAGATGAATCTAAGAGCTCAATTAAAGAGCACTAAGATGACTCATGGAGAATCCATCGAGTACTACTTCACAAGGGTCTCCCAGTACAAGGAACAACTAGAAGCCATTGGAGACAAACTTAATGAAGATGAGTTGGTTATGACTGCTCTCAATGGTCTCACTAGACCTTGGGAGTCATTCATCCAAATGATGTGTACCAGAAAGGAAAGCATGAAGTTTGATATTGTATGGGAAGATTGTATTCAAGAGGATACTAGAGTGGAAAATAGAGAGGCTCTACTGAAGGAAGATGATCAAGCCCTAGCCACTCATACTAAGAGAAGAAGAAGTCAACCCAACTTCAAGAAGGGAAACCACAAGGCGTCTCAACCTCCCAGAAGGTTCCAGAGAACAAGAGAAAGTCTCCCCAATAGGGACTACTCCAGCTTTCACTATTTTCATTGTGATAAGATAGGACATATTGCCAGAAATTGTCCTTTGAAGAGACAAGAATACAAGAAGAGGAACAACAACAACAAAAGACATCATGCACATCTAGCTGAAGATGAGGATGAAGAAGAAGAGGAGGAAGGACCCCAAAGAAAGCAAGCAAGAGAAGAAGATGCAGAAGAGTATGTACTATTCTCTGCACTCTCTTGGTCTGTAACACCTGGAGAATATACTTGGCTTATTGATAGTGTTGCTTCAAAGCACATGAAGGGACAAAAGAAAACTCTATCAAAACTTGAAGAAAAGAACTCTCCTCAGAAAGTATCTCTAGGAGATGACTATCAATATCGAATCAAAGGAATCGGTGACGCAAACTACAAGATTGATTCAGGAAATCCCCTGAAGATGAAGGAAGTTTTATATGTACCAGGTCTAAAGAAGAATTTACTTTCTATCTCAACTTTAGATAAGAAAGGATTCAGAGTGGCATTTATAGATGGCCAAGTATTCATGTGGCCCAAAGGAAAGTCAATTGAAGATGCAGTTGTCATCGGTGTAGAAGGAGGCCTGTATAAACTCAAGGGATATTCAGAAACAACCCTTGTTCATGAGTCCACTAACCCTAGTGAACTGTGGCATAGAAGGCTTGCCCATATCAATTACAAAGCACTACCTCATGTGAACAAAGTAGCGACGGGATTACCAGACTTGAAGATCAACCATGAAGGCATTTGCAAAGGATGTGCGAAAGGGAAGGATATCAAGAATCCATTTCGAAGAGTGAAACAAAAACTAAAGGTATGTTGGAATTGATTCATTCAGATGTGTGTGGTCCAATGTCCTCCACATCTTTGAGTGGTTTTGAATACTATATTACATTTATTGATGACTATTCAAGAAAGACATGGATATATTTCTTGAAAGCAATGAACAAAGTGTTTGAGAAATTCAAGGAATTCAAAGCCTTGATAGAGAATCTTTCAGACAAAAGAATCAAGACACTTCGATTAGACAATCGCAGAGAGTATACTTCAAAAGAATTTGAAGCCTTTTGTAAAGATGTTGGAATCAAGAGGGAACTAACTACTCCCTACGATCCTCAACAAAATGGTGTTGTGGAAAGAAAGAACAGAACAATCATGGAGGTAGTAAAGACAATGATATATGATCAAGATCTTCCAATGCATCTATGGGCAGAAGCAACAATAACTGTTGTCTATGTACATAATAGAATATCTCGCAATGCTCTTGGATTCAAGACTCTAGAAGAGATGTTCATGGGAAAGAAGCCTGAGGTAAGTCACCTCAAGATATTTGGTTGTCTAGTATATGTTCATATACCGAAAGAGAAAAGAACCAAGTTGGACCCCTCAAGAAAGAAGGGGATATTTGTTGGATACTGTGAAGTATCTAAGGCATTCAGAATTTACATTCCTGGATTTCATCACATGGAAATCAGTAGAGATGTAACATTCGATGAAGAAGCATCTCTCAAGAGATCCATAAAATGTCAACATGAAGAAGTGCATGAGGAAGATGCACCTCCCAGAAATGTAGAGGCTACATTCCTCCCTGAAGATGAAGCACCTAAAGATCATGATATGACAGAACCACAAGAACATCCTATGATGGAGATATCATGGAAGAGAAAGCCTGCTTGGGCAAGAGAAATTATACAAGAAGAAGAAAGATATAGAGCTCCAGAAGGTTCCACAAGGATAAGCAAGAAGCCTAAGACATTTTCCAACTATGTAGCTTTGATGCGTGATCTTGTAGATCAAGAACCTACAAACTATGAAGAAGTTGTACAGAACAAAGAATGGGTAGAAGCACTGACGGAAGATGAACCTAACCTTTACTTCAAGGTTATAGAAGATGAACCTGTCATACTATTACTGTATGTGGATGATCTATTTCTGACAGGGAATGAAAAACAAATTGTAGAATGCAAGAAAAAGCTCGCTGAAGAATTTGAGATGAAATACCGTGGTCTAATGCATTATTTCCTAGGTCTAGAAGTATGGCAGAACTCAGAAAGAATCTTTCTCAATCAAGGAAAGTATGCAGTGGAAATTTTGAAAAGATTTGATATTTTGGAATGTAAAGCCATGGCCACACCCATGGATACCAACCTGAAGTTGTTGGCCGATGAATCATCAGAACTAGTGGACGTGACTCAATATAGACAGATTATTGGGTCATTGATGTATCTAACAAATACCAGACTATATTTTTTTTGTTGTGAACACCTTGATTCAGTATCTAGTTCAACCTAGACGTGTTCCCCTGGTAGCTGCAAAACATGTGATGAAATATCTTAAAGGAACTATATACTTTGGTCTATACTACGATGGAAACCATGACTATAGATTGTATGGCTACACAGATGCAGATTGGGTTGGAAGTGTCTCAGACAGGAGAAGCACATCAGGTGGATGTTATAGTCTAGGGTCTGCTATGATTTCATGGTTTAGCAGGAAACAGTTTAGTGTTTCTCTTAGCACGGCTGAAGCAAAATATATAGCATCTTGCTTTGCTAGTTGTGAAGCCATATGGCTTCGGAAGCTGATGTCAGGTTTATTCAACCCGAAGTTGGATACCATAGTGATTCTATGTGATAACCAGAGTTGTATAAAGATGACGAAGAACCTAGTTTTCCACGATAAGTCAAAGCACATAGAAATCCAATATTTCTACATCCGAGATATGATACACAAGGGAGCCATAAAGCTCCAGTATGTGAGTACCAATGAACAAGTTGTTGATGTGTTGACAAAGCCTCTATCTCGAATAAAGTTTGAATATTTTTGAGACAAACTTGGTGTTGTTCGGAAAGACCTTCCCCGAAAGGGGGAGCAGTGATGTTGCAGTGGGAGTGTATCATCCCTGGACATTTGTCCTAAAGTGATCCGGTGACTTCGGTCCTCGAGAATGTGGTAGGATTGTATCATCCCTGGACATTTGTCCTAAATTGTATCCGGTGGCTTCAGTCCTCGAGAATGTTGTAGGATTGTATCATCCCTGGACATTTTTCCTAAATTGTATCTGGTGGCTTTGTTCCTCGAGAATGTGGTAGGATTGCATCATCCTTGGACTTATTCCTAAAGTGATAGGGAGTGATTATCCCGTAATTGGATTTGGTGACTTCGGTCCTCGAGAATGTGGTAGGATTGCATCATCCTTGGAATTAGTCCTAAAGTGATAGGGAATGATTACCCCGTAATTGTATCCGGTGACTTCGGTCCTCGAGAATGTGGTAGGATTGTATCATCCTTGGAGTTAAGTCCTAAAAGTGATCCGTAGACTTTCGTCTTCGTATTGTGGATTGCAGGTTGTTGTTGATGATGATGTTGTTGATCGAAAGATCAGAGTGTGATGATGATGTTGCTCAAAGTATTGTTGATAACGATGATGATGTTGTTGATCGAAAGATCAGAGTGTAATGATGATGTCATTCAGAGAATTGCTGATGATGATGATCGAAAGGCCAAAGTATTATTGATGATGATGCTGCTGAAGACTAAAATACTGATGATGATGTTGTCGATCAAAATGTTGTTGTTGCTGAAATTGAATATGAAGACTGTATGTCAAAGATGATGAAAAAGCGTCCAATGATTTATAGATGTATCACCTTGATGATGTTGAAGATTCTCTCTCTCCTCCTACTGTTGTTGTTGTTGTTATAGAATACCCTTCTCGTTAGGGTGAGTGTTGAATTATTGTAACTTCGAAGTGTATTGTACTTCGATGTTCCTATCGGGAGAATCATTTGTATTTCATTGTGCCCTGATGTTCCTATCGGGAGAATTACTAAGAGTCAAGAGGATGTTAGACACTAAGAGGGGGGTGAATCAGTGTGTTGATGCCTGGGAATTCGCAGGCGGCAACAGTAAGGGATTCTCCCCAATCAACGTTCCCAACTAGCCTGTTGACTGTTTGAAATGGGGAATCCGTCCGGTTTGCGGTCTGGCTACCGTAGGTCAAGGAACAAAACTAAGGCTTTACCGGTTGCGGCCTGACCCATCGAGTTTTTGCATTTTTTACCTAAAGAAATGATATGCAAGTGCCTAACTAAATGCAGAGTGATCAAGCTGCAGGGAACGGTCACAAAGTGATGCGCAGGTTCTTACCTCTCGTCTTGCGCTCGCGAGCAACCAAACCAGATATGAAAGAAAATAAGCTAACTATTTACACTATCCCTAGGGAGCAAGGTTATCATTTTGGGTGAGCAATACATTTTCACATACATAGAGAAAAATCACAGGTAACTGATCCATCTTCTAGAGCACATGAACACTTACAGATATTCAAATAACCAGGTAGCCGGTCATTTTATAACAACATCTATTACTCACAGTGAAAAAATATCCAGAAATTACTGAAGAACATTTAGCAAGAACATAGGTTCAGAATATCTAAAAAAAACTCTTACAGTAAATGAAACACAGCTGAAAACGAAATAGTTCCTCTTCAACCTTATTCATTTAGTTTGCATTGATACATTTCGCTTTCACTCTCTCCGGCAGGCAAAAATTGCAGTTCCTATGCAAAACGAAGTAGTTCATCTTACAAGTAAACCAATACAAAGTTTTCCAGGGAAAAAGCCCTTTCTCAGTGCCTGGTCCCTCTATTTAAACTACAATTACAGAAAAACGTTTTCTTTTCCAGACGCATGGTCTTTCGGTTTCCCAACTCCACACATTCCGGTCTTTTGTCATTACGTGATCATGACAACTTGGTAACTGATCCGTTTCTGGAATCACGCCTCTGCGGCCCCTGACTTCGTCTTCCATTTGCCTCTTTTCAGTCATACTTCTGCCAAATGGGTTAATCTTTCTTCCTGTCGTGACAACTTTACGGGTTGCCTGTATACTGCCTGCATTCACATTAAGAGCATGATCCAAATGACGAATATCATCAATTAACCGATCCACAAGGAAATGGCTGAGCGAACCTCCTACGGGCCTGGAAAAAATTCTATGGTCGCCGGCGGAAAGAAACGAGTTTGGGAGCCCGAAAAAAAAAAAAAACGATCAGGAAAAAACAAGTTCGGGAGCCCAGGGAAACAACCAGCCGTAATGTCGGGTGAGGTTTAAGTCACAGCTAAGTGAAACGCGGGTGGGAGATGTCGTAAGTTGGAGGTCGGGCGGTTTTAGCTTCGGAAACTGGAAGACTTCAGCAGCCGCAACGGCGGAGGGTGAGAGTTAAGGGACGCGCGGAATGGACGGGCAACTAGGTCGGACGTCGGAAAGGACTCGAATCGATAACTGACTATCCCCTTCCAGCCGCAACGGCAGGCAAGCAGAAGCTACGGACTCGCTATTAACAAACATCGGGCGTCGGACGGTTTAGGAGATCGGGCGAAAGAAAAGTCTCGGAGCCGCAACGGCGAAAGGGTTGAAACTTCGCAGCCCCGATCCAGCAGTAAAAGGGGCCCGCTTCAGGGAAACTCAAGTATTCGAGCAATGCTAAGGGTCGGCTGTAACCAAAATCACTCTTTCTTCACCAAAGATGCTCCGAAGAACAGCGAACTTACCTCTCTTATACCACATATTCACAACTCGACCCAAAGTTGAACAAAGCACACATAGACTACTGACATCCCCACCTTCAGAGAAGCGAAAGAAAACACGCTCAAGGAGCTAAAAGGTTCAACGATCAAGCCATACAAAAATAATGAGGAGGGGCCCAGAAAATTAAGTAAAATAAATTCGGGGAGAACCGTTGCGGTAGCAACGACTGGCGATTACCTGGGGAACCTGGATCTCTGGGTGATTATTGTCTTTGAGTAGCAGACTGTTTCGCCACAAATGCATTCATCAAATTCTTCCAGCTATCTAGATTTCTCATATCACCGAAGTGTGTACCTTAATCATTGCTGTTAGTCCTTTGGGGAAAAGGAAAACCGAGACCCTCAAGTCCAAATAACTATGCCGAGGCCAGAGTATGAGTTTCATTATTACCTCTGTTTTTCAGGTAGCTAACAGTGTGGATGCCACAGGGTTGCAGCACATAGCAAACAGCAGTATTCGTTTGTTCCTCATTCCCATGCCATTTTAACACTTTTGTGTCTTTGGACTTCTGTTCTTTCATCTGAGTCCTTCTGTGCGCCTTTCTTACTGAATTTTAATTCAGGATCCTCTATCCCATAGTGCCCTTTTGTGTGAGTGGTGTACTTTAAGTCCTAGCTCACGGACGGAGAGGATCTTTTGGTAATTTAGTGTTTATGCTCTAGCACTTGCTTTGATTTATGGTACTTTCTAGAAGTTTGACTCTTTAGCTTCCTCTTGGCATTTGTTTCTTGGAATAGGATCATTTATATTTAATACGCTGTTCACCTTGCTTCCTCCCATGGGTCCTTTACTGTCGCTCCTTAGAACATTTTAAATGTGACGTGGATGAAGCCCCGACATAGTACTCCAGACTCTCTGAATCCGGTTTAATTCACAAGGGTTAAGCAGGATTTCAATGCACACCATATTTTATTTGAGAAAACCGTTAGGCTGGAAGAATTCTTTAAGCAATACACAGGCTGATACTCAACATATTTGCTATTCCCCAAAGACCTTAGTATTCTCCAGTCCACCACAAGTTTGTTCCCCTTATTGAAAATCAAGACTACACATTAAAGTAAAATAAAGCGTGACTCGGAAACAACTACACAGCTTATTTATATACAAGGCAGGAACTATCAAAGAAAAACTTCAAGAAAAGTAAGGCTTGAGAACTAAACCATTTACTGGCAAGTTCTCTTCCCATCCCTGTAAATCTTGCAACTTATAAGTAGCAGGGCCAAGTTTGGCTACAATCTGGAAGGGGCCTACCCATAACTGCTGGATCTTGGTATGCTTTCCCTTTTCATCATGGGGGTGGTCCCACTTGAGGACCAAGTCTCCTACTTCAAAGTCCTTTTTTCCAGCTTTATGTTTGTCAAACCATCTTTTGACTACCTCCTGCTGTTGTCTGAAGCGTTCTCTAGCTTTGGATCTGGCTTCTTCTGCTTTTAGGAGATTATAAATTCTTATTTGCAGAACCTCATCATCCGACCCCCTAGACTCTTGAGCTAGTATGGAAGAAGGTAGCAGAATATTGGGAGGCAGGATGGATTCCTTTCCGTACACGAGGGTATATGGTGATACTCCTACGGCAGACTTGGGAGTGACTCTGTCGGCCCATAGGGCGTTGGGTAAGGCTGAGTGCCAACTTCGCTGATTTTCTATGACAGTCTTCTTCAGGATTCTAATGAGGTTTTTATTGGAGGATTCGGCCAGGCCATTCCCTTGCGGATAGTAGTTAGCAGAATAATGTAATTTTATCCCTTTCTCATGAGAAAAAGTAGTTAACTTAATGGATGAAAAGTATTTAGCATTATCAAAAACTAACGAAACTGGAACTCCAAACCTGGTCATGATATGATCTTGTACGAAGTTGATGACTTCATCCTCGTTTATCTTGCGCAATGGGATAGCCTCGATCCAGCGAGTGAAATAATCAGTTGCAGTTAGAATATACTTGTGCAGCAGGGAAGAATTTGGCTTTATTTCTCCAATGACGTCTATTCCCCATTGTTCGAAGGGCTCTGCGATCATCACTGGCTTTAGAGGTGCTGCTGCTCTAGGTTGTCTTCCACCACATCTTTGGCAAGTATCACATTTTCTGACGTGTGCGTGTGCATCCCTAAAGATTGTTGGCCAGTAGTAACCGGCTCTGAGAACCTTGTGGGCTGTAGTGTCCCCTGAGTAATGTCCCCCAGCTGGGCCATTGTGCAACTCAGACATCACTTTCTCAGCATCTTCTTTCTCCAAGCATCTCAGGAGGACCCCATCGTAGTTTTTTCTGAACAATACACCCTCTACGATTTGGTAGGAGGCTGATTTCAAACGCAGAGCTCTTCTTTGTTTGGAACTCCAATGTTCCGGTAACACCCCTGACTGCAAGTAATGCACAAGATCTCTATACCACGACTCAGGAGCTGTGAATAAAGGGCAAACATCCGTTACATGCAACTCAGCTTCGTCTTCCCATGTTTGTTTTTCATTGTTTGTCTTCCCAGTCATTAGTTTGCATAACCCTTGACCTTTTACTATAGTAGCTGGCTTGAATTCAAGATCGTATTCTTGAAGCGCTGTTACCCAATTGCCCCTTCTTTCTCCTAATTCTTTTTGAATGAGAAGGGATCTTACCGCTGGGTAAGGGACTATTACCTTGGTACGATTTTTTAGTATATAAGGCCTGAATTGCTTTACTGCCTTAAATACTGCGTATGCCTGCTTATCAACGGCTGGGTAGTTTAATTCAGCTCCTTGTAGCCCAGTGCTCATAAAAGAGATTGGGAATTCATCACCCCCTTCTTCCTTTTGCGTGAGTACCGCTGCTAATGAATCATCGGAAGCAAATGTATACATAATAAAGTCCTTATCAAAGTCTGGACTTTTCAAAGAAGGCGCATGTGCAACGGCAGTCTTGATTTTACTGAAAGCGTTCTTTTCCGTTTCAGTCCACTTAAATTGTGCGTTTTGCTTGACCATCTGCTGCAATGGTTTAACAGTCTGGGAAAAATCAGGCACAAACCTACGCACGAAGTTTATTGTTCCCATGAAGGATTGCATTCCCTTTTTATTATGAGGCATGGGGATTTGTTCGATGGCCTTGATTCTTTCTGGGTCTATAGATATACCTCTCTTTGAAACTATATGGCCCAGTAACTTGCCCTCTGTGACTGCGAATACGCACTTCTTAGGATTGAGTGAGATGCCATACTTCCGACAACGCTCAAAAATTTGTTTTAGGTGGAACGCGTGCTCCTCTCTTTTCTTAGAAAATATTGTGATATCATTAAGGTAGACCACCACACTTCGTCCAATCAGTCCACGGAAAGCTATGTCCATAGCTCTCTGAAATGTCACTCCGGCATTAATCAGTCCAAACGGCATCCTTCTATATGCGAAAGTTCCCCATTTTGTTCTGAATGTTGTCTTCAATCTATCTTCCTCGGCCACTAACACTTGGTTGTAGCCGGAGAATCCATCTAACAATGAAAACAATTCAGACCTAGAAACCATCTGTAGCAATTGCTCCATGGGGGGTACCGGATAGTTGTCTTTGTCTGAGGCGCGGTTTAAGTTTCTGAAGTCCACGCACAGTCTGATTTCTCCCGACTTCTTTCTGACCGGTACCAAATTTGACACCCACTCAGAGTGCCTTACTTTAAAAATAATCCTGGCATCCAACAATTTCTTTACCTCGCTTTGAATTAGTGGCTCCAACTTGGGGTGCATCTTCCTTAAAGGCTGCTGATATGGCTTGACGCCTGCTTTAATAGGAATGCCATGCCTGATAATGTTGGTGTCGTAGGTCTTCAGATCTGCGTATGTCCATGCAAAGACATCTTTATACTGTTCGAACAAGCGGAGGAACCTGTCTCTTTCTGCT
>LPNX011089276.1:828444-969008 GCA_001517045.1 Pseudotsuga menziesii
GCTACAACCGTGAAGTAAAATCAGCACCTATTGATGCAAAGAGCACCTACTCTGCATCCAGGACCCTGCCTGGTTTTCTTAGACCCTGCTAAGAAGGGTTTGAGGTATCCTAACCTCAAAAGTAAGACAAGCTTACTTTTACAATTAATGCTCACTGTCACGTCAACATCATTTGTTTCTTCAATCTGTTCTATTGCTGGTCAATACTGCTGATCATCTGCTCATCCCTCTCATTAACACTGCTGCAACACACTTCTCAATCTTCTCTGTTCATCAACACCTGCTCTTCAATATTGCCAAGTCATCAAGTCACATTGTCTTCATGTCTTTTGCGAAAGGTATCACTGTCACATATACCATACTCATCATATCAAAGTCTGATCACCAACAAGGTCTTTAACATCATTATATGATATGCTTCATTAAAGTGCACAAGGCATGTCATCATCAAGGTCTGTATACATCTGAACATTCAATCACAAAAGTCTGCTCATCCCTAGACTTCAAGGTTCTGCTCTTGCTGAGACTTCAAGCTCAGTGAATCTACTATCACCCAATCATATAATGATATCAAATATGCTTACATCGAACTACCCATGCCAATATACTATTCATCCATATATGCCAAACATCAAAAGAATTCATGAACTTTCTTGTCTATACACAAGTCTTAGATATTTTAGCATAATAAATGGTCATTCTTCTAGTTGCCATACAAACATTTTCCTTTGTACTCAAAACATTGAGTCACCCAATCGCTGTAACAACATTTCTTATACCTGCTAACTTTAATGCAGACTTCCTGTAGCTTTATATATAGTGTCTATTTCATTCTATTGACCTTCAGATGCTTGAACATTAGAGTGTCATGCTTCCAAAATTGAACCACATTTGCATTTTCTGAATCTCTGCATGGAGTAAATAGCCAACGAGCTTCCTCTATGATGGCTAGATACTTGTATTGGAATCTCAGACAATCAATGCATCATTTTCTTAAACAAAGAGCACATACCTGTCATGTTAACTCAATACATCTTTGCTGGCAATGAGAACCTGCTATCTGCAGACCATATATGAAGACAACTGCTATCTAAGCACAAGGACAATCTGCAATTCATCATTCATCGATGTGATATCAAGAGTCTATTCATCCCAAGTTTTTGCTCATGTCCTCTTCAGTCATATCAAGAAATCTGTCACATCCAAGATACCCAGATTTTACAAAGGTAAATTCATGTCACTGTTGCTTGTAATTTCCATGAACTGCCTCGAATTTCAGTCCTCCATAAATCACATGGACTTCACTTAGTGAACCTCTTACATAGCATGTGCGATCATGGGATATTAAAGAATACCCTTAATTTCAAGAGATATTGACCCAAAATCATTTTGTTGAAAACCCCTCCCAATACTTAAAACCTCCTCCCCAACCCCATTAGAGGAAATTTCAATTCAAAATGGGCCTTTTAACTTTGATTCAAATTCCATGTCATCATGTGTTAGCCAATGAAATTGCTTTAAATTTGAAATACCGTATAGGTCTTAAACACTTTTTTAATATAAATTTGGTGATAGGTATCATAAAAATTACTACTTTTTTTGTTTGTATTTTCAACATATCTCCCCGTGTTTTTACTCAAATTTTGATCAGGAGAGCTTGTTGGATGCGGAATTAAATTTCGCATCCAACGAGTACCCACTTGGCATACTTTTGACGAACCCCGCTACCCAAAAAATAAGAAATACCAGAAAAAATGTGATGATGATGATCGAGAGAGCTCGTTGGGTGCGGAATTAAATTCCGCATCCAACGAGTACCCACTCGGCATACTTTTGACGGACCCCGCTACCCAAAAAACAAGAAATACCTGAAAAAACGTGATGATGACATCATCATCACGTTTTTTCAGGTATTTCTTGTTTTTTGGGTAGCGGGGTCCATCAAAAGTATGTCGACTGGGTACTCGTTGGATGCGGAATTTAATTCCGCATCTAACAAGCTCTCCCAATCGAAATTTGAGTAAAAACACAAGGAGATATGTCAAAAATACAAACAAAAAAAATAGTTTTTTTTTCTTTTCTTCCTCCAAAATTAATAAATATTTTTTTATTTTTTATTTTAACTATTATTTTATTAATTCTTTTTAGGAGGCCCATTTTGAGTTATTTCCAGTAATGTTTTTATACCTCAATCCTTATAAACCACCCTACCCACCTCCACCTTAAACCCCTCATCCCCCCAATACCTGTACTATATTGGTTCAATTTTTTATAATTTTAAAACCCACAATATGAACTAACGTGATAGGATATTGGTCAACAAGTGAAGCCCCCGTGCCATAAATTCAACTGAGTGTCCACCCAAACCAACTATCATGTTCAATGAATCTTCATTGCAGAAGTGTCACAACATAAAAGGATAAGACTTAAAGATTTTCTTCTATTGCTCTATTAGTTTGCTGATGATGCCTCTATCATCTTACCATGACTTCATCTCCACGTCTTTCACACAAACCCTCTTTTTATGTCTACGGTTGCTTCAGACTTTGACTAAAAAATTACAGTCAACTTCCACCATCGAAACTCAGATTTCAGAGATCACCTACTATTTGTATCATTCCACTATGATCGAGATTCGAATTGGAGATTGTGATAGACTTCGGATGCTTGACAAGTTTTATGTCACATGTAACTTCCTTTAAAAAATTGCCTCAGACTCGTTGTGAATATACTGATGGCTAAACTCAGGTCTGTTGTCTTCAAAAGAAGAATGTTTACTGAGTCTGTTAAAAGGTGTTGACTGCCACTTGGTTCTGTTTGTTTTCCACACAAGCAGCTCTTACTTAGCAGACTTGAGAATATGTATCATGCATGGCTGAGATTGATCTTCCGTAGTTACTTTATCACTTGGATTACCTCAATGAATTTAGAGTTGCAATCAACCACCACATGAAACCATGCCCGAGATATATCTTTACTATGGTTGCCTTAGTCCTTCAACAAGTTCGCTACCTTAGTTACTCATTTTAGAGCTCACTCCTTCTCTTCACTTGATTCATATACTGCTATATTGTCAAGTCAAGTTAACCAATCAAATGCTGCAATATCAATCTTTTTCAACCACCTCGTATATATACTTTTTTATCTCAAAAATATGACTTTCCTGTACTTGAACAAATCAGCATTCATTACAGTCCTATAGCTGTCATAAGTTACTTCAGAAATAAGGTATGTTCTAATATTTCAGATCAGACAGCTGTTCATAAAATCTCAGAGAGAAAGATCACTGATATCCACAAATTTCTCCTTAGTAAGCTGCAAAAATTAGAGAGATAAGACCACACATAAAATACTTCAACAGTTGTTGCAACCTCAGGGATAGTCCAAATTTCAGAGAGGAATCATCTTTCTTCAACCCAACATCTGCTCCACGAATTTGCCTCAGTAGGCTGTCTGAATTTCAGAGCTAAATCCTTTTTTCTTCAACTATCTACTGCTGCTGCTCCTGGGCACCACTTCAGAGATGATCAAACTTAAAATTTTCACTTTTATTGTGGCTGCCTCAGACTAATCCGAAAATCACAGAGCTCTTGTCTCAATACCATCTCTTTTGAATAACAATTTCACTATTTATACTCTTTTGCCATAAAAGTTTGGAGCTGACATGTCATGTATGTTTATTTTTTTAAATTAATAATTATAATTCATAAATGTTGGCTGACTTTACAATATTATTTCATTGAATTTAATGAGTGTTTCTTTTAAATGTTTTCCCAATTTAAAGCCAACATTTGCCATACCATTTAGGATTGTTTTTTTTTAATCTTCTTTGCCATATCAAGGGCATCAAGGTCATCAACATGGGTTCTATGTCTTCCTTGTTTTCCTTTGTTTATGTCATTAAAATTACCACATTTAAGGGTATTCTCCACCTCATTAAGCCATCCAATGATGTCATTATATCATCATTTAGGGTTTGTCTTCAAGGTCACCATATATTCAAGTTCACCACAAGTGATAAGGGCATCATCATATCATGACCACATTAACCCAATCATGAAAGCAAGTGTCCAAGTGCCATCATATGTAAGTGGGTGCCAAGTCTTCTTTAGGACCATTTCCAAGGGTTCCAAGACCCCAAGTGCCCACATCATCTTTATTAAGAGTACTACCAACATTAAGCCATCAAATATGGGTTAAAAAACTTCAAGGGATTTTGTTAGAGCTTCTTCATCAGGCAAGGGGCTTCAACCACCTCAACCACACTAGGAGACCTCTAGGGGTCAAAATATCACTTGTAGGGTCACTAGCCTTCTTCTGGGGTATCATTACACCATCAGAGCATAAATGACCACATAATTGGTCATTAATGCTTCTCCTAGCCATTTAGGGCTTCTCCATCGTTTTCCAAGGCTTCAAGACCATCTCCAAGTTCTCCAATGTCTTCAGCAAGACGGTGGCTTCAAGATCCAAGCTTGTGGGTACAGGAACCTTGTCAACTGGGTACAAGGTGCTTCAAGGCACAAACCCACTTTGTAAGGGGCCAAGGCACTACAGATGGGACTTGGTGGCATCAATGACATCCTGTGGGGCCACTGGAAGTCCATGTTGGCATCAATGACAATTTCATCAATAGAGGAAATCCCCTTCGTTGTAAGTCGGGTCATTAGAACCCTAATTAATATAATATTAAGTTGTTTGAGTCCTCCTAGAGAATTTGGCCCAGTCAGTTTTAGTGGGGCCAACTTGGTTGAGTGAAATTTCAAGTGAAGTGAAGAATATAAATAGAGGTGAGGTGCTTCTCAGTTGAACACACTCACTTGTGTAGCGCATGAGAGAGAGAGAGAGAGAGAGTTGTAGCTGCAAGGAGGAGAAGGATCAGTTTGGTGTTTTATCTTTTATCTTTTGATCATCTATATTGAGGAAGCTTTTGCTGGGTTTTTCCTAGGGTGATCTTGTGATACTGTTTCTTTTAGTGATCTTGTCTATATGCTTTTGTTATGAAATTGAAATTGAATACTGATACTCTAGCTTAGCATATGGAATCTTAACAAGAAATACCTCGAAGTCGATCCTTAAAGTGGGCCGCTTCCAACAAATATCCAAGAGCATATGTTGCCAACACATAAAGATAAGGAGCCAATGGGAATCATTGCTTGATGGACCTGTGAAGATGGATGTAGAGAGTTTAAACATTATTCATTGAAACAAAAGCAGGGGCACATGCAAATATAGTTTTAATTATATTAATACATCATTGTCCAAACCAAAGGAAAGTCAACATGTCAGTAATGAATGTCCAGTAAATAGATCATAAGCTTTGTTGAAATAATTTTTAAGAAAGAGTGCATGTTGATTGGTCTCCCTGGCCCATTGGCATGACCTCCCAAGTTAACAATAATGTATCCAAAATAAATTGTCTCTGTACAAAGCTTGTCTACTCCAAACGAACAATTTTTCAGGGCACATCACATAATCTAAAAGCTATAATTTTGTAGGTGACACTCAACAAGGTGTGCAGGCTTACAATAGTGTCTCTAGCCAAATACTTTGGAATAAGCTTTATGAGGCCCTTATTAAGAGATTATGAAGGTTCCTAGTAGAAAAAAATTCTTGTGCAAGGTTAAAAAAATACTCCCCTACCATGTCTCACATCACCTTCTAAAACTCACAAGGTGAACTATTAATACTTAGGGAATTCCCATTCTGCATGGAAGACAGGGTAGCAAACAATTTATCTTTTTTGAATGCTCTATCCAACTTCTCCCAATATCTAGGAAAGATATTGTGCATAAATACTCTATAGCAGACATCCCTAGCGGCCATAACCGAATCTGACAAAGGGTAAGTAGAGAAACTAGTTTGAAAATGATCACTAAACATACCTCGTTTCTCATCTGGGTTCTCCTGAAGAATCCTGTCCATGTGTCATAGAATCAAACCCCAATTAACTACCACTTTATTCTTCAGGAATTCGAAGGGAACTTGGATCCTTCATCACTCTCTCGAAATCACTGCAATTTGGCATGAACCCGAGCCCCTCTAGCAATATAATCCTCCTTATGTACCACCATCTCACACTAGGTTTCATCCTCCTGGAGGGAGATATTATGTAGATTCTTGTCCAGAAGAATATGTACCTCTTCAAGATGCCTTCGAGTCTCCCAAAGTTTCCTCCTATGCTTCTGCGCGATCATGTGATCCCACTCCTTGATGAACTTCACAGATCGACAAAAATTCACTTCCCACCACAATATCCAACCTTTGTCTCCTTGATGTTGAGGAGCAAGATATAAACACTATGTGCCATATCACAAAAATCTGGAGATTCCAAATTGGATACATTGAGCTTGAACAAAGATGTAGGTTTGGAGTTTGCCACATGCCCTACCAAAATAGTGGTCATAATGGGTAGGTAATTTGAACTTCTAGGTGTGATTGCGCCGAGAGGCACTCTGCAACCCAGTATGGGGGATATCTTGTAACATTATGTAACGTTCCTCACATAACCTTCCTCTTGTAAATGTCATCCATAAAAAATAAAAAAATTAATTATCCTTTAAAATAGATGTCGGCCACAAAAGCAACCTAATAAGGGGGAGATGTTGTAATGTTCCTACCTAACAAAACAATAAAAAATAAAAAAATTTAATTATCAGCCAAAAAAAATGTCGAAAACAACACAATATGAGAGAGATGTTTTAATGTTCATGTTATCACATATATAGTAGTTGGCTACCATATTCTATTTTCTAGATTTCAGTGCATTTTCCAGCTAGTTTCCCTACATATGAGATGCTGAGATGAGCATCTATGATGGATCATAATTTGATTGATGGACTATAGTACTATCCCATGCCATGACCGAGTCTCAAGACACTCAGATTTGGAGACTGATGTAGTCATTTTATCTATTTACAGAGCAGTTATTAGTGCCCAGAGTTGTATCCGTGTTTTCTCATTGGACTGATGTTGGTTTAGATGGATTATTTACATGTTTATGACTCAAATTATATTATATTGTGTTATGGTTATCATTTTCTCTTATACTCATTCGTGTGACATGTATTGTCATTTAGTGTCATGATCTGGTGGTCATATAAATATGTGAACTTGGATGTATTGATATTATGTATTGATGTCCCTACTCAGACCTGGAAGTTATTGATCTATACTCATTAGTTTTACCCTCCTTAGGGAGAATAGAGGTAGTCATTCTCACCATACTTTGGATTGCTAGTGTTGGTTTCATTATTCATTGTCTCCACCCATCCATTACCTTCCAGTTATGTTCTCAACTTGACCTACTACTTGACTTATGGCATGGAGGACCTTTCCCCACTAGAGCCTTTGTTGGACAATCCTCCCCATTATCTGTGTCTCAGCTTTGAGTTGCCTAGGTTGTGTTGGCTAAACTGAAACAAGTAGCGCTTCCATCAATACAATGTATTTAGAAATGAAATGAATATCTTATGAAAATCCCATTCATGAAAAGTAGTGTTTCTAAACATACATGAATGCAAGACTAGCCTAATGAAATTGGCTTTGAAATACAATGAAAATAATATCTTAATACATACATGAAAAGTAGTGTTTTTCAACATACATGAATGCATAAAGCCTAATAATAAAAATCCGTGTAATAAAAAGATGGACCAAGGCTGTGGAAAATCAAAGGCAAAAAAAAACAATGGTCCTAAAGTTATATCTAAGGATTGCTGGTCTTACTTGTATTGAGTTGGATTGTGAGCATTATTCAAAGTGAATAAGCACCTCTGAAGTAACTCACCCATTTGTGAGGCACTGCCATCCCCTTTGTTATTGTTTGTCTATCATATGCTAGAGTGAGTATCCCTGTCCATATCTGAAGTGTCACAATGTCAAGTTGGTAGTCACCCTTTGGCTGAGCCTTGTGAATTTTAGCCCTCACCCTTCACTAGCAAATTGATTACAACTATGAAGTGAGTATGGTTTTGAAATTCTGGTCCAAGTTATGATTAAAAAATGAAACCCTATATATTTTGTTGATAGATCGCCAGTGAAGTGATTGCTACTTGTTAAAATGGCTACTGAAGAATTCGATTTGGGCTATTGAGGCAAGGAAATGGAATAGGATGAGTTCTAATGATGAGGGTGATGTCTTCCACTTTTTCTCCAGCAGTTGCATCACTTGGATGGGCCCACATATATTTTTCGGGCATATTATATTATTTTATGGAGCTTTTGGAGGCTTACAATTTCCTCAAGGAGGCACAATTTCACAATTTAAAAATTATATTATTTTTATTGTGCCATGGGGACACCCAAAGGGAGTAGACCCACCATGTGCTTCATTTATTTTTTGTTGAGTGGGATCCTCTCTCCTAGGGTGATTTAGTCCACTTTTATATTATATTATGGTATTGATCAATGTATTGTATGTTGAGCTCATTTCAACCGTTGATTATAACATTTGTATCTTTTAATATTATCTACCCATTTGAAAAGTGGTTAAGATTTTGGTTCTCTCATTCCTATTTAAAGGAGAGAGCTTCTCATTTGTAAGGGGTCTTTGGCTCTTGGATATGGATAATAGAAAAAAATTTCTTGTGGAAATTCTTGGATCTCCTTTGCATCTGGTGTTCTTAGATGGTGATTGGAAAATCTTTTGCTTCCTAGAATTTGGGTATTTGTTGTGAGATCTATATATTTTTCAGGAAACATTGACTTGTCTACAGGAGGGCGACTTCAACTTGGGCATTTTTGTAGGGTTTCCTCAACTCACTTGGCTTGGATGCGTTTTGTATCAAGGGGTTTTCATTAGCATCAATGTGATCTATGTTTTCATCTCGTTATTTTTTTGTAGCTTTTGTTTTTTTCTCATGATGCAACAAATCTGATATGGTTGACATTTGTTGTGCAGGAGAGAGGGCGCACTGGCTTCTTGGGGAAAAATGTTGGGCATAGAACTCACTCAAATCTTCTCAAATTGATCTGGATAACATGGATCATCATCATCAAGGAATCTACAAGGTTTTCCAAGTAAGATCTATAGGTTAGTGCTTCTCTTCCAAGATCTCAATCCATTGGAATTTGTACTTCCATTTTTATTTTCAAAACCCTAAATATAAAAAACCAAAAAATATTATGGTTCAATCTACTTGAGTTCTAGGAAAACAATTTCTAAGTTATGTGGATTGGGCCCGAACCGAAGTGGGTCTTCCTCAACGTTGATCTAGAAGTGACTTTGTTTCCCTAGATATGAAAAACATCGATCTTCAAACCCTAGCGCTACCTTCCATGTTTCCCTCTTTTCTCTTTTCTAGAAAAACCACTTTTTGGGTTTGTAGATCGGGTCTAAATCCAGGTGGGTCTTCCCCTTGGTACTAGATAGCTCCAATCCTATTCTCACCTGTTCTGCATTGGTCACGTTTCCCAAGGAAAAGGATATCTTCACCTCTTACTAGTACCTTAACCCCATATCTAGTATTTACCTCATAGGTCATATGTGTCCCAACTTGGATCAAATCTCATATCTTCTAAACTATGATCCAAAGCCTTGATTCACCTAGTGACGTCATCCATAGATCTAGGGTTTCTATCACCTTACACCTTATTTACCTCAATTCCATTTGATCTGATCTGGTGTCTAGGTCTGATCTCTCCTGTCGGGAGTAGATCTGGGTCTCCCCCATTGTTGTCTTGGGCTAAGATAACATAAAGTGAACACTGCCTCGATTGGCATGACAATCTAGTGAACCATCCATTTGGGAGTCGAGTCAATCTAGTATCCACCTCCTTAGTTTCTTGTCCCTCTACCGTCCATCCTGGATCCATCTCACATAGGCAACTACAAGGTTGGTGATAATAGTTCCTACTTAACAAAATAATAAAAAATAAAAATTTGAATTATCCGCCAAAACAATGTTGGTCATGTAGATGGTTTTAAAACCATGTGCAAGGCCTCCTAAACAACCCATGGTTTTATTGTACATGGTTTAGGAGGTCGTTGCAAATGGTTTTAAGACCATGTGCAAGGCCTCCTAAACAACCCATGGTTTTAGGAGTGTGTTGCACATGGTTTTAAAATTATGTATGGGGGAGATGTTGTAATGTTATTTCCTAACAAAATAAACAATAATAAAAAATATTATATGTCGGCCATAAATAGTATTAAATATTAATAATAAAAATATTATATGTCAACCTTAAATAAAAGGATGTGTCTTTTGGTCTAAATCACACAAAAGTTGATAGTTGATTGCAATACTTAAGAAGATGTTTGCACCTCCAAATATTCGATCCCTCTCGATGCTTGATAGAGCCTAGGATTTGGATCTATGCTGGTTAAAACTTCAATTGGATGCATAGTACTAGAGACGGAAATTTTATCCCCTTAGGCCATAAATATGATCCAATCTAGCCCAAACTCTGGTAGATCCTTATGTAAAATTACACCAAGTGAACCATTAACCATAGTATAGACCTTTCTTCCCTCAATTTGGGTTAAAATAATGGAGAGAGAATTTACACTTAGAGACCACACATGCTTATTCAAACCACTGATCACAAAACCAACACCTCCTCCCCTGTCACCATCCCGAGTCGACCATGGTAAAGTCTCCATCAACAATCCATTTCGCATTTGGAAGAGATGCCTTCATCCATGTATGGAGATGAGTACGCTCAGACCTAAGGTTTGGTGCATATACAAAACAAAACCCAAGTAATCTCTTCTGAAACATAATGGTGATCCACACACATATGTTACTTTGGTTATTCACAAAGGTTGTGAGAAAAATATGCAAAGAAGGTGAAATGGATAACATCACCCCTCTTCTTGATTGATCATGTACTGTGGTCTAGAAGGGGCCATATCGAACATAACTCTTTGCAGATAGGACAACTAGGCTTATCTGTCATGTAGGAGACATGATCAGATTCCCCAATCATAAATGACAAATGGAGGAGTAAGAAACTTGAAGTGATAGCTGAACTGAAAGTGTACACTGAGACATGAGTATCGGAAAGTTCAGAGAGTGCTATGTTCAAGGAGGACATGCTGCCACCGACTGAAACCCTAAAAAGAAAACTACTTTCTTATCTTTCCTGTTAAATTTTAATGAGTCCAGGAAAGTCAACTCAGGTCTCTCTTCATTTTTTACAAGCTTGAAGAGAAGAGGGAATAATACTTGATAATGTTACCTATTCATGAATTTTACGCGCCCGCACTAGTACATGCTCATTTGGTATTTTCATGTTTAGAGATTCTAAAAACTCCAAAGAAGACTCCAGGGGGGGTCCTTTTTCGTCCAATTTAGTCTCCTGAAGCCGAAAAAGTATAAAACATACCTCAGAAGAACTCTCTTAACTTCCGAAGAAGAAAAGGCGAACCTTTTTCGTACTTAGTCAGGGAGGTTCGAAAAAGGTTAAATTACCACCTACCCAACGCTCCTTTAGAAGCAGCATATAGCTTGAGTTTTACAAGTGTGAAGGGAAGCAAGATCACTCGGAAAGATCCATTTGATTATGAGGAATGGGGGTTACAACAGTAAACTCGATGTTTTGTTCTTGGTGTTTAACGAGCATGACAAAGACATAAAGTACACTTAGAATATTTTTCATGTTTAGGTCTAGAGCATGAAAAAGAGAAAACTAAGTTCATACCGGGTATTCATTTTCCATAAATTTAGTCCCTCAGATTCAGAAAAGCGATAAACATATGCCTGAGAATACTCTTCTCAATTCCATAGAAAAGAGAGTGATCATTTCTTGTATTATTCCACATGGTCCGAGAAAGAGATAAACTACCACCAATGTCGATGCCCATTCACATATTCTTAACGAGCCTGAATGGACAAGTTTACTCGGCAGTCAAGTCTATTTTAAGGAGTTAGACTTGGGCCTAAAGAAACTCCATAAAGGCGGGGAGACTTATAAAGGGGATAGCTTGTAAAAAGAGACAAAAATGAGGCTCACTTTAGTGTAAAAATTAGCTAAGAAGGCTCCCCTGAACCTACGGCAAATGCAGTATGAGTACCAAAAGACAATGAATGTGTTATAAGCTAGGGTACTCATGGAAGGAAAGCCCTCTATCCATGGAAGAACAATGGTATAGACAAGGTAATAATGGTTGAATACCATAGTCTGTGGTCAAAAGTAGTAATCCTAGGATCAAGGCAGATTATGTATAAATGCAAAAATGCATGTGAATGACCAAAATCCTACCCTATATGAGTGAAAAACAACTTTAAGTGACCTTGGACTTGTTACATTAGGAAAAAAGACATGGTATTAGTTTGATTTTGATAAAAATTAAAAACTATAGGTTAAAAACCCACTTTTTGAAATTATTTCTATAAATAGTGCCAAAATAGAAATAAAAATCACCATTTCACAATTTTACCCAATATAGACAAGTTTTACCTCTGCCTTCAACTGCTCGGTGTGGACAATCCAGTGGACGATTTTCAAATCCGCAAGTGTTAGGTAAATCTGCTCTTCATGCTCTTTCATTTCATCCAAACAAATTTTTAATTTATGTAAATTTTTGATGTTTTAAACCGTTTTTAGGAAGTTCGCGCTGTATACGCGGGTATGCAACATAGACAGTCACGTACACGTGTTTTATACGTGACTTGCCCAAAAGAAACCCGCATATGATACGCGACATGCCCAAAGGATAGTCGTGTATACTGCACGACATAGGAAAATAATATTTAGGGCCAAAATCAAAGTTTTTTGAATGGTTTTAATGTTTGAAAATGGCTTTATGAACAAGATAAAACATGGTGTTGGAGTGGAGGGAGCGGGAACATGAAACCATGGACCAAGATGCACTTCGAAATTCCCCCACGGTGCATGCATTACGACAAAGTGGGTTGTTGAAGTTCTTTTGTACCTCACCTATGCAATCTAATATATGTTTACTGGAATTTTTTTATCAACTATCGGGATCATGATCTAGGTGCATTTGACCTACAAGGTGAGATTCTAGAAATTGCACTAGAAGATGTCTATTTTATCTCGGGTTTGTCACAACTGGGAGCTCTTGTCAACTTGGAAGGTATTGATAGGGGCGGTGACCTTCTAAGTGTTCAAAACTACATTGACACTTACTGTGCTCCTGGCACTCAGAAAAGGGGAACATGCATCCTTATTGCACATATCCGCAGCTTTCCATTACAAGTATTGGTAAGTACAATAGTAAGGGTTGCAGGATCATCATCACTTCATCTTGCAACTCGAAACCAAATGAGAATTGCGGTGGAATGTCTACATGGAGCTTTATTTGACTGTTTCTCAGGAGTAATCCCAATAATGAAGAAGAAACTCGCTGACTGCAAGAGAGCCCAACGGAAGAACTTTGGTTATAGTAGCATATTAGTGGTATTTTTCTTTGAGAGAGTACCTGGTCTGAGCCCTGCAGTTCCACTACCGAATCTCTCTCCTCGTCAGTCTAGACTGAGTAGGTGGGGAGAAATATTTCTCCGCTAGGGTGGCAGTGGATCGGTTCAAAGTGTGTACGATGATGACTTCTACCTATGGTGGGAGCGACCGTTTCCAGCACTGGAGCAGTTTCCATATGCTGGGATGGATTTCTGGGGTGACAATGACCTTGTCCTCCTTCTTGGAGGAGCATGGGGAGCGTTAGGTATTTTTGTTTTTCAAGTTTTTAATATTTTTATGAATTTTTAGTCATTAAGATATATACATATATATACAAGTTTTTAATCTTGTAAATGTTTTAAAATGCAGATATTGGACCAATCCTCCTTGTTGGGAATCCTCGTATGTATGTGCGACCTGTGGCAGGAGAGGATCATGGTTTGATTAGGGTTCTTGAGGGGAAGTTGACCAAGCTTACCCAAAGAGTACCTACTTTACGTATTGAGCAGATCCCTGTCGTTATGCAGGAACTAGTGGTTGGTATCCCACCTATCTAGATACGCCTTATGAGAAGGGTAGCTAGAGAAGTGCTTTTTTACATAGATGCCGCTAAGGCTGTTGCAGCTGAACAAGCTGAAGAAGCCCGAGAGCAGGATGCCCAGGATGATCAGGGTGACCAGGGTGGTCAGGATGACCAGGGTGGTCAAGATTAGACCTAGGGGCATTTTATGGATTACGATCCAATTTTTGTATATTTTTTGTATATTATATAGTTATGACTGGATCTGAGGATTAAAAACTCGACCTATCTATATGGACAGATATTCACACATATATATATTTCCGATTTATTTACATGTGTTTTTTGCAATGCATCTGTTGTGTATTTTTATGAAATATGTGTTAAGTGCCAATCCAAGATATAATTCTCATATGCATCAGTTAATGAATTTTGATTTCTTGGAATATGATTAAATGTAATAAAATGAAAATTTCTTTCCAATAACCAAACTTGCATAAACTGGAGTAATAAAATAGGGTTCCACACCTGATAAGCTCGATTGAGCTGGGAGTCAAGTCTGACTTCCAGCTGAGTGATGCCACATGACAAGGCATCCCATAAAAGCTCAATGGCGGCCCTGTATTCAGCCACATTGTTGGTAGCAGGACCTAGGCAAGCGCCTCCAGAGGCAACTAGCTGTCCTGAGGGTGAGTAAATAACCCATGCGGCTGAAGCCAGGTTGCAAGTGTGACGACTAGCGCCATCTGCAAAACCTACGAACCACTCAGAAGACATCTGTAACAATCAACAGATGATATAAGAACACAAACCGGTGAACTATTGTACATAAAGCTACATACATTAAAAATACAAGAAAAAGTGCTAGGCCTAAGCATAGTATTTCTTCAGGTAGATCCCATTTCTAGGCTCAAGCAACTTATTCCCCTCGAAATTAGTTAATTCATATGCACCTTTTTTTAGAACTTTTGACACGACATAGGGTCCTAACCACATAGACCTAAATTTCCCTGCCCCCCAGGGTTCTTTATCCTGATCCCAGAGCAAGACAAGCTCCCCTTCAGAAAAAATTCTAGGTTTGACCGATTTATCGTATTGATTTTTCACCCTATTTTTGTGAGTCTCGTTTGTTGTCAGCGCATCCCTACATTGTTCATCTAGATTTTCTAAGTGTAACAAACATTCTTCAAGCTCAATCGTATTAGGTAACACATGAATGACAATTTTTAAGGATGGGATTTCGCATTAAACTGGGGTTACTGCTTCCACCCTGTGAACGAGTTGGAAAGGAGAAAACCCTGTGGCAGTTTTCACATTGGTCTGATAAGCCCAAAGTGCTAGATACAACATGATGTGCCAATTTGACCGGGCTGCATTAATAGTACGCTGGAGAATAGTCTTCTAGGTCTTATTTACTGCCTCGAGTTGACCATTCACTTACAGGTAGAAAGAAGATGAATGTTCTTATTTAAACCCTTGTATAGTGGTCAATTGAGCCATCATGTTGTTTTGTAAGTGACTGCCATGGTCAATGACAATCTCTTTAGGAATACCGAAACATACGATAATTTGGTTGAAAACGAAAAAAGATATAGTTTCCCCGTCAGCTTTATAGGTGGGCATTGCCTCTGCCCATTTTGTGAAGTAATCTACAACGACAATGATGTATTTGTGCCCCCCAGCTAAAACTGGGTTGCACGTCATGTAGTCTATCCCCCACTTAGTGAAGGGGCCCATTGAGATGGCGGGAAATAATGGAGCAGGATGCGGCCGCATCTTTCTGGTGTAAAGCTGACATGGATGACATCGATTCATGGCTTCCACACAATCTTTAAATATCGTGCGCCAAAAATAACCGACATGTAAGATCTTCTGGGTCGTTGCTAATCCAGATAAATGACCCCCACACACTCCGCTATGGGCATCATTTAGGACAATATTGGCCTCTTCGTGGGTAAGGCATCAACACAAAATAGAGTCTACCTGTCTACGATATAAAGTATCTCCAATAATGAGGTAGTTTTTTGCATGTAAGTGTAATTTGCGCCGTTCTTCCCACGAAAAGGTTGCAGGGCACTTCAGAGTTTGGAGATAGAAAAGTATATCTCTGTACCAAGGGTCAGAGGTGGAGATCAAAAAGATGTGCTTGTCTGGGAATGAGTCTTCTTCAATGGCTACATCTTCCTCAACTGAAAATTCTGCAATGAGCTCCGCAAAAACTAAGGATTTTTCATATTTGGCGGATTGAAAATCTAAGTCAAACTCCTGGAGAATGAATATCCATTTGTTGAATTTGCCTCCAACTATCCGTCGAGACAAAACATACTGGAAAGGATTAGCATCCGCCACTATTGTCATAGTCCTTAGTAAGATGTAGTGATGCAACCTCTGACAAACATACACAACTGCTAATGCCAACTTTTCGACGTGGAAATACCTGAGTTCAGGGCCAGCTAAAGCATGGCTAATATAGTAGACGACATGCTCTTGGAACTTATCATCCTCTTGGACTAGTACGACCCCTATGGTTGACTCAGATGCGGCCATATACAATATAAAATCTCGAGAGTAATTTGGCAGATGCAGTAAAGGTGTCGACAACAAAGCTTTCTTTAATGCCTCGAACACAAGTTGTGCAGTTTCATCCCATACAAATGTGGTGTCCTGCTTCAATAGGCGCATGAAACCTTTAGTGATCTTGTCATAATTCATGATAAAATGTAGAAGGAAGTTGGACTTCCCTTGCAGGCTTTGAAGCTGCCTGATGGAATGAGAAGGAGGTAGATTTATTATGGCCTCGAATTTCAAAGGATCCATCTGAATACCTTTGTTAGAAACAATGAACCCGAGCAACCTACCTGACTCGACACAGAAAACACATTTGTGGGGATTCAAACGTATTTTATAATGTCTGCATCTTTAAAAAATTAAACACAAGTGATCTGGGTGATCAATCCTCTTTTGAGAATGTGTTGGCAGATCATCTAGGTAGGGTTTGACAATAGACTTGACGTCATGAAAGGAAAAATTCATTGCCCGCTAAAAGGTAGCCCCTGCATTTTTCAATCCAAAAGGAATTTTCTTGTACGCAAATGTACCCCAAGGACAAATGAAATTTTTTTTATGTTGGTCTTCTGGTTTAATTTGAATCTAATTATACCCGGAGAAACCATCCATAAACGAAAATACTTCACTCCCTGCACAAGCATCAATGATTTGATCTATGAATTGTGTGGGGTAGTTATCCTTAGGACATGCTTTGTTTAAATTGTGAAATTCAGTACAAACACGTATTGTCCCTTGCTTTTTGTCGACAGGAACAAGGTTGGATACCCATTCTGTCAAAGCTATTGGGTAAATAAAATCAGCTTTCAACAGTTTTTCAACTTCAACCTTAACAGTTGCTACTTTACACAGATTGACAGGTCTAAGTTTTTGTCGAACTGGTTTGGCATCAAGATAAGTTCGTATTTCATTTTCGACTATTGATGGATCTATTCCTGGCATCTCCTCATATGACCAGGAAAACACATCGTGGAACTCCTTAAACAAGGATGTATAGATAGCAATATCCTCCAAAGAGCAGTTTGCGCTAATATATACATTTTCCACAACGTTGGTATTTGCAGAGATGTTGATAGGAATAGTAATGGAAATGTTTTCCATATTCCCTCCCTAGGTAAGGGATTAATCGGTGTATCAACATCACCTTCCAATCTCATATGGAACTCTTGATTTTCAATCCTGCTTAACTCTGGAAGAAAATAGGATCGATGGTGAAGATCTTTGCAGATTTTATCTCGTCCACACATAGCTTCCATAATTGCTTCGTCAGATGGCAAAACCATATCTAAGCAGTCTTCAGTATGCAAAGAGTTCTCTGGCCAAGCAGGAAGATAGGATTCTTTCGGCTCCTCTGAGATTGTGAGAGGGATTGGAATGGGATCAACAACGGTATGAATGATATCTTGATAAGATACTTCCGTTGCCGATAAGGGAACTTCAGGTTCATAATGGGAAGGAAGAACCTAAGGGTCCGTTCTATCAACAACCGTTGCAATAGACTTCCCTACACTAGTAGAACCTAAATAATTAATCGGAGCTGGAAAATCGAATGTTCCCATCAATGATGAATACATTCAAGCCCCTAAGCTCTCTGAAGTAGGTTTAACCTGATCAACCAATGGTATGGTGGACTCATTAGTTTCCATGCGGCCCTTCCGAGTAAAACTGAGTTGGTATACAGTAACCAACTTCCCTTCGTGTGGAAACAATACTACCCGAAGAACGGTCGATGCAATAGCAGACATGGCATAAGTCCAACTTCTCCCTAGAAGCAAGTTATAATCTAATGGTGCATCAATCACCTCTACCTCAACAAACACTACCTTCCCTGCCAACTTTATCTCGAAAGTTGGTAGGATACCATGCGGACAAAATGACCTTTTGTCGAAAGTATTAAGTAGGGTGTTCGATGGAACTAGCTCTGGAGACCCTAGAGCCTTCCAGCAAGACACAGACATGATACATGTAGAAGCACCTTCATTGACAACTACCCTTCCAATGGTTTTTACGCCATGGATGACATCTATCAATAAAGCTACATGGTATGGCAAGCGAATTTTGACATCAAAAAAATTAAACTTCGCCATTAGGCTCGATGAATCCATACTACCTAAGGCTGCTAAGAGCGCATCCCGCTGGGAGGGACAACTCTGTAACACCTCTAAATCCAACATCGCACAAGGGGTTTGGGCTAAATATTCAACTACTGAGTAATTGGTTGTAGCCCTAGCATTAGGATTGTGTAATTTTTTCTTGAAGACACCTTTTGGTATCTTGGGTATAGTTTCGATAGGTTTTTCAATTGTGAGAGGGTTAGAAGTTTCACCTATAGACTTACCCTTCTTTGGAGCCTTTGTCTCATAGTTCTTGTTCCTAGTCTAGAGTAATGTCTAGGATCGAACCATGTTGATATAATTTGGTTCAGGGGCATTTGGGGTGCCCCCTGCTACATTTGAAGTTGAAGCCAAATTTTGTCCTTGGGGAAAAGGATCTGTTAAAATTCCATATGCTTAGCTAAAACATCAGTATTTCATTTCATTTTCATAAGAAAAGCATATAAACAGGATCACTGAAAGAAACAGTATCACAAGAACAAAACAGATTTATCTTGGGAAAACCCTAAAGGGAAAAACCCAACAAAAGCTTCCTCAATATAGATGCTCCAAAAGATAAAAGATAAAACCAAAAAGGAGATCAAAGCCTGATCCTCCTCCTTCTCCAACTACTTCTCTCTTCTCCACTAATGCGCTACACAAGTGAGAGTGTGTGTTCCAAATGAGGAGCGTCACACCTCTATTTATAATCATCCGTTCACTTCAATAATTAAATCTTACATGTAGGCTCGAGTTAATCATGTAGGCTCAAGTTACACATGTAGGCTCAAGTAACCACACTAGAGTGCTAATGACCCACCTTTACAATTAGAGGGGACTACCTCATGACTCTTATTAGTTCTTTCGATTAGAAGCATCGGGGTACAAAGTAATACAAGTGGTTCTCCTGGTAGGACCATCGGGGACCACAAAAAGATACATATAGAATATTATTCGAAGTTACAATATTTCAACACTCCCCCTTAACGAGAAGGGTATTCTACAACAACATCAACAACAACAATAATAGGAGAGAGATAGAGGACATCATCAACATCATCAGAGTAACACATCTATAAATCATTGGAAGCTTTTCAACATCATATAGTCTTCATCTTCAATCTTCAATGACAACAACTCTTTAACCTTTCGATTAGCATCAACATCTTCAGCATTTTGACCTTTCAATCAACAACAACATCTTCAGCAGTTTGACCTTTCGATCAGTAACATATTCAACACTTTGACCTTTCGATCAACAACAACATATTTAGCACTATACTTTGATCTATCGATCGGAAACATCATCATCATCACACTCTGATTTTTCGATCAGAAACATCATCATCATCACACTCTGATCTTTCAATCAGAAATATCATCATCATCAAACTCTAATCTTTCGATTAGAAACATCATCATCATCAAAACATCATTATAATCAAAACATCATCATCATCAAAACATTAACATGATCCTTCCTTTCGGAATTACGGGATCATGAACAACACATCTATGGTACTCAGATGATCCTTCCTTTCGGAATTACGAGATCAAGTCTTTACGGAGCTACCAATGATACTTCCTTTCGGAATTACAGGATCAACATATCTATGGTACTCAGACGATCCTTCCTTTTGGAATTATGGGATCAAGTATTTACGGAGCTACCAATGATCCTTCCTTTCGAAATTACAGGATCAACACATCTGTGGTACTTAGACAATCCTTCCTTTCGGAATTACGGGATCAAGTCTTTACGGAGCTACCAACGATCCTTCCTTTCAGAATTACAGGATCAACACATCTGTGGTACTCATATGATCCTTCCTTTCGGAATTACAGGATCAAGTCTTTACAGAGCTACCAACGATCCTTCCTTTCGGAATTACGGGATCAAGTCTTTACGAAGCTACCAATGATCCTTCCTTTCAGAACTATAGGATCAACACATCTGTGGTACTCAGATGATCCTTCCTTTCAGAATTATGGGATCAAGTATGAGGATGATTAGTCCTACCACGTTCTCGAGTACTGGAGTCACTGGATCACTTCTGGACATATGTCCCAGGATGATACAATCCCTCTTCATTCTCAAGGACCGAGGTCCCCGGATCACTTTAGGGAAGGTGCCCAGGGATGATACAATCCCACTACAATATCACTACCCCCCCTTTCGGGGAAGGTCTTTCCAAACCACACCAAGCTTGTCTTGAAAGTGTTCAAACTTTACTCGGGACAAAGGCTTTGTCAATACAACAACAACTTGTTCATCAGTACTCACATACTGGAGCTTTATGGTTCCTTTCTGCATCATATCTCAAATGTAGAAATACCTGATTTCTATGTGCTTTGATTTGTCATGGAACACAGGGTTCTCTGTCATCTTTATACAACTTTGGTTGTCACATAGAATCATGGTAGTGTCCAATTCCAGGTTGAATAATCTTGACATCAGCTTTCGAAGCCATATGGATTCACAACTAGTAGATCAAGATGCTATATATTCTGCTTCAACTGTGCTTAGAGCAACACTGGATTGCTTTCTGCTAAACCATGAAATCATAGCAGATCCCAGACTATAACATCCACCTGATGTGCTTTTTCTGTCTGAGATACTTCTGGCCCAATATGGATCTGTATAACCATACAATTTATACTCATGGCTATTATCATAGTATAGACCAAAGTCTATAGTCCATTTCAAATATCTCATCACATGTTTTGCAGCTACCAGGTGAACCCGTCTAGGTTGAACTAGATATTGGCTTGAGGTGTTCACAGCAAAACAAATGTTTGGTCTGGTATTTGTTAAGTACATCAATGACCCAATGATCTATCTGTAATGAGTCACATCCACTAACTCTGATGAGTCATCAGTTAACAACTTTAGGTTGGAATCCATGGGTGTGGCCAAGGCTTTGCATTCCAACATATTGAATCTTTTCAATATCTCAACTGCATACTTTCCCTAGTTGAGAAAGATTCCTTCTGAACTTTTCCATACTTCTAGACCTAGGAAATAGTGCATTAACCCAAGGTCTTTCATCTCAAATTCTTTTGCTAGTTTCTTCTTGCTTTCCATAATCTGTTTCTCATTCCCTGTCAGGAATAAGTCATCCACATATAGTAGTAGGATGACAGGTTCATCTTCTACAACCTTGAGGTAAAGGTTAGGATCAACTTTACTCTTAGTAAAGCCCATGCTCGACATGAAACTATCTATCCTTTCATACCAAGCTCGAGGAGCTTGTTTAATACCATACAAGGCCTTCTTCAACTTACATACGTGAGTATGTCTATCTTCAATGTCAAATCCTTGTGGCTATTCTATGTATACTTCTTCTTCGATCACACCATTCAGAAAAGTTGTTTTCACATCCATCTGGTGTAAGTCCCACTTCATCATGGATGCAAGTGCCATGATTTCTCTAATCGAAGTATACCGTGCTACTGGGGAAAATGTTTCTTCATAATCAATTCCCTCTTTCTAAGAGAACCCTCTGGCCACAAATCTTGCTTTATACTTCTCGATACTTTCATTAGCTGCATGCTTTATTTTGTATATCCATTTGGAGGATACTATACTCTTTCATTTTGGTTTGGGATCTATATCCCATACATCATTCTTCATTATTGACTAGTATTCTTCAATCATTGCTTCTACCCATTCTTTCTTCTGTACCGTTTCTTCATAGTTTGAGGGTTCTTGATCTACAAGATTGCACATCAAGGCTACATAGTTGGAAAAATTCTTAGGTATCTTTCTTTCCCTTGTGGAGCCTTCAGGAGCTCCATATCTTTCTGCCTCTTGTATAATTTCTCTTGTCCAAGCAGGCTTTCTTTTTCTTGATATCTCCATCATGGGAGGTTCTTGTGGTTCTACTATGTCATGTTCTTTAGGAGCTTAATCTTCAGGGAGACATGTAGTTTCTTTATTTCTAGGAGGTGTCTCTTCTTCATACACTTCTTCATGTTGTCACTTCCTGGATCTCTTGAGGGCTGCCTCTTCATCCAATGTCACATCTCGACTGATTTCCATGTGATGGAATCCAGGGATGTAGATTCTGAATGCTTTGGATACTTCACAATATCCAACAAATATCCCCTTCTTTCCAGAAGGGTCCAACTTGGTTCTTTTCTCTTTTGGTATATGAATACATACCGGACAACCAAATATCTTGAGGTGACTTACCTCAGGCTTCTTTCCTGTGAAAATCTCTTTTGGAGTCTTGAACCCAAGAGCACTATGAGATATTCTATTTTGTACATATACAACAGTTCTTGCCGCCTTTGCCCATAGATGCATAGGAAGATCTTGATCATATATCATTGTCTTCACTGCCTCCATGATGGTTCTGTTCTTTCTTTCCGCAACTCCATTCCATTGAGGATTGTAGGGAGTAGTTAGTTCCCTCTTGATTCTGACATCTTTGCAAAAAGCTTCAAACTATTTTGAGGTATACTCTCCACCATTGTCTGATCGGAGTGCCTTTATTTTCTTGTCTGAAAGATTCTCTATCAAGGCTCTGAACTCGTTGAATTTTTCAAACGCTTCACTCTTTGCTTTCAAGAAGTATATCCAGGTATTTCTTGAAAAGTCATCAATAAATGTGATATAATATTCAAATCCACTTAAGGATGTCGAAGACATTGGACCACATACATCTGAATGAATCAATTCCAACGTACCTTTGGTCTTTGTCTCTCTTTTTGGAAATGGATTCTTGATGTTCTTTCCCTTCGCACATCCTTTGAAAATGCCTTCATGCTTGATCTTCATATCTGGTAATCTCGTCACTACTTTGTTCACATGAGGTAGAGCCTTGTAATTAATGTGGGCCAGCCTTCTATGCCATAGTTCACTAGGGTCAGTAGACTCATGCACAAGGGTTGTTTCTGAGTGCCCCTTGAGTTTATACAAGCCTCCTTCTTCTTCACCAATGATGATTGCATCTTCAATATTCTTTCCTTTGGGCCACATGAGTACTTGGCCATCTATGAAAGCAACTATGAATCCTTTCTTATCTAAAGCTGAGATAGAAAGTAAATTCTTCTTTAGACCAGGTACATATAATACATCTTTCATCTTTAGGGGATTACCTGAATCAAGTTTGTAACTTGCTTCACCAAATCCTTTGATCGGATATTGATAGTCATCTCCTAGGGATACTTTCTGAGGAGAGCACTTTTCTTCAAGTTTGGACAAAGTTTTCTTTTGTCCCGTCATGTGCTTTGAAGCACCACTATCAATAAGCCAAGTGTCTTCTCCAGGATTTATAGATCCAGAGAGTGCAGAGAATAGCACATATTCTTCTGCATCTATTCTCTTGCTTGTTTTCTTGGAGGTCCTTCTTCTTCTTCTTCTTCTTCTTCTTCTTCTTCATCTTCATCTTCTGCTAGATGAGCATGATGTCTTTTGTTGTTGTTGATCCTCTTCCTATATTCTTGCTTCCTCATAGGACAATTTCAGGCAATGTGTCCTATCTTACTACAATTAAAACATTCAAAATTAGAATAGTATCTAATAGGAGGATTTTATCTTACCCTTTGAATTCTTCTGGGAGGTTGAGACTCCTTGAAATTAGTTTGGCCTCTTCTTCTTTTGGTGTGAGTGGCTAGGGCTTGATCATATTCTTTTAGTAAGGCTTCTCTATTTTCCACTCTAGTCTCTTCTTGAATGAAGTCTTCCCATACCATATCAAACTTCATACTTTCTTTTCTGGCACACATCATCTGAATGAAGGACTCCCAGGGTCTAGTGAGACCATTGAGAGCAGTCATAACCATTTCATCTTCATCAAGCTTATCTCTAATAGCTTCTAGTTGCTCTTTGATCTGAGAAACCCTCGTGAAATAATCTTGGATGGATTCTCCATGACTCATCTTGGTGCTCTTCAGTTGAGCTCTTAGATTCATCTTTCTGTTAATGTTCCTTCCCTCATACATTCTGGATAGGGCATCAAACATTTCTTTTGGAGTCTTCTTGGATGACACTTGAGGGATCAAGTGATCCTTGATGGAGTCAGCAATAATCCTTTGTGTCCTAATCATATTCTTTCTGTGCTTCTCCTTGGCTTCAGCTTCTACAACTTCTTATTTGACATACTTATCAAGATCATTCTCTTGGAGAATGAGACCAATCTTGTATTTCCATGCTCAGAAATTCTCTATGCCTTCTAGCTTGTCCTCAAGCTTAGTGCTTGGGGCCATCTTGTCAGAAATCACAAAAATTGAAATTTTGCGGAATGAGAAACTGACCTTACTAGGAGATGCGCTTGAATGAGGTGAGTTGACTGGTGTGCTTGGATTCTAGAGATTTCAACTCTTCACCTTTCAAATCAGACTTGCAAGATTCAACTTTTGCAGCTTTCTGGTTCAGCAGTTTTCTGGTGCAACTGTCAAACTAGGGTTTGACTTTCCTGGAGACTCACACATCCAAAAAAGTTGATTCCAAGCTCAAAAGATGTTCTTTGGGAGGGCGCAACTTTCTATGCAAGCAGTTTTCTGAGACTCAGTTTTTTTTCCTGAAACCCTAATTTCTTTTGAGGAGAGAGAGAGAGCTATTTCACCTTGTGAAAGTTGTCCTATTCAGGCTAGCTCTGATACCATGTTAAAATTCCATATGCTTAGCTAAAACATCAGTATTTCATTTCATTTTCATAACAAAAGCATATAAACAGGATCACTGAAAGAAACAGTATCACAAGAACAACACAGATTTATCCTGGGAAAACCCTAAAGGGAGAAACCCAGCAAAAGCTTCCTCAATATAGATGCCCCAAAAGATAAAAGATAAAACAAAAAAGGAGATCAAATCCTGAACCTCCTCCTTCTCCAGCTACTTCTCTCTTCTCCACTAATTCCCTACACAAGTGAGAGTGTGTGCTCCAAATGAGAAGCGCCACACCTCTATTTATATTCATCCGTTCACTTCAATAATTAAACCTGACTTGTAGGTTCGAGTTAGTCATGTAGGCTCGAGTTACACATGTAGGCTCAAGTAACCACACTGGGGTGCTAATGACCCACCTTTACAATTAGAGGGGACTACCTCATGACTCTTATTAGTTCTTCCGATTAGAAGCATCAGGGTACCAATTAATACAAGTGGTTCTCCCGGTAGGACCATCGGGGACCACAAAATGATACCTATAGAATATTCTTCGAAGTTACAATATTTCAACAGGATCCTTTAGGACAGCTGGTTATTGGATTTTGAGTAGCTTCTGAGCTTGGTCCATAAGGGGGCATTGATAGGTCAGGTGATCTTCCTGGCACAACTTAAATGGAAATTTCACCTTTTTCTTCTCTTTTTTGCCCCCATCAGCATTGTTTGTTGGTTTTGGCTTGTTTTGGCTTCCCTCACCTTTCTTCCCCTTTTTCTTTTTCCCACCGAGCTGTTGATTTCCCTTTTGGGAGGATTGTACAAAAACATTTGCATTCTAGGGTGAGGGGGCATCCTTTGTTTCCTTAGTCGTAGAGTGTTTCACAAACAACTCATGGAGTTGTTTAGCCAAAGACTCCACAGTGGGATATTTCACTGAACCAACCACACCATAGGAATGGGGTCCAGGCTTAGGTTTTTTCGACACTATGGGTTGGTCTCTGTGCATCAGGGATGATTTCATATAGAATCCCAAACTGAGAATATATCAAATCTAATTGCTGGGCCCTGAGGATAGCCTCTTCCTCATTAGTTACTCCCGAAGTGGACATGTCTTTAGATATATATGGCAATAAGGACTTAAGGAACCATTCTAGTAAAAAATCAGGAGGGATAGTGGCCTAAATGAACCTCTTCCGCCTTCTCCACTTTTAGATGTGATCCAAAATATGAGTGGCTTTGTACTGCCGAAAGGTGGACAATAAGTCTGTCTCGGCATCATACCAGACAAGAACTTGAAAATGGTTAAGGAACACATTAGCTAAGTCCCAAAAACTACCAAATGCAGCAGAGGGTAGTTCAATATACCACTTTGCTGTGGCATTATTAAGAGTTTGAGCCAAATAATTATTCGCTCGCACAATGAATTCACCAAAATACTTGGTAAATCAAATAAGCCATAAGGCAAGTATATATTAATGATAAGATAAGAGATGATAGGGTATTACAACATAGCTCACCTTTAATATGGATTGAGCGTTCATAATGAAGGGTTATGCCCCTTCACATTAAGAGATAACTACTATAATAATGATTTAATTATTACCCTAATAATGTTTGTTACATTGCCACTCTCTTTAGAAAGGCTTTGTCCTCAAATCCTTATAATGTTGTCGCGTCGTTCTTTGTGATGTTGTGGCTGATGAAACATGTCGATACAAATTGCGAAGTATAGAGCATAACTTTCGATATGTGGATGGATGAATCCATCCTAAATTGATTTGTTGTTGACTGTTGGGATTCCCTACTGATCCGTCGTCAGGATCTTTGATCATATTAGTATCATTATCTTTTGACATTTCCCACTTTTTAGAATTTCGGTTTTTATGGTTGGGGTGTTGATAGGGAATTTTCACAATGTCATTTTCTTTTATGAGTGTGGTATTTTGAGCATTGATGTGAGTTGGAAGTTGTATTTTCATTCCTTAAGGTTTTAAGGTTTAATTCGGTATCCTTTCCAACTTGTTTACCAACTGCACGTAATCATTTTGAAACTTCTTAATCACTTCTACTTGCACTTTTTTGTCATCTTCAGACTTCTTAAGTTGTTCCTTAAGATCTTTGTTATGACTTCTGATGCAACTATTTTATTTCTGCTTATCTAGAAATTTCCCTTCAATGTCTTCCGTAGATTGTTCTATCTTTCGACTACTTTTCAACTTCTTAATTTTTGTGATTAGTGTTTTGTTATGATTCTGTAATCTAAAACTTTCTTTGGAATTGTTGGATAGTGTTTTATTACTTTTTGCGATATCAGACTTATGAGTCTTTTTAGAGTCGTCATTTTGTTGTTGAATAACTTTTATCTATTGTTGATACTGGTCAATCACTAATTCTTGATTTTCTAATTTATGCAGTATCTACGTTAGTTCTTCATCCTTGTCGCTAACGATTTTGTTCAACCGTTTTGTTTCCACTTCGTAAGCGTTTATTTCTTTCTTTATATCTTGATTTTTCAATCTCTGATTAAAATTGTTTTCATCTTTTAATTTCTCAATTTGGACAGACAATTTTTCTATATGATTTTTCTTGTTGAATTTTTTTTGTTCCTTGAGCTCTTTTTGCATCTCATGTATTTTAATTATTACTTCCGAGTTCGTATTCGTGTCTCGTAATTATTCATTGTCTCTTCGATAATGCTTTAACTTGGCTTCTAATTTCTCTATTTGTAGTCGCAAACCAACTTCCATGGTCTCTGATTTCTTCGACACTAGGTGGTCATCTGGACTATAGATGGTCTTCGATTTTCTTTGATTTTGTTTTCTTTGTATTAGGTTAAATAATTTTTTTTTCTTTTTTTTCCAAAAATAATAATTATTTAAAAAAAATTATTATTATTATTATTATTTTTCTTTGACTCTTTTTTTATATAATAATAAATATTAATTCAATTATTATTATTATTATTATTATTTTAAAACTATATAATACTCGGTCTATAGTTTTTTTTTTAGTTTTAAAAAATAAATATTATAATATAATAATAATATATTATTATTATATATATTATTTGTTTTTTATTAAATATTGTTTTTTTTGCAGGTTTTTAGGTTTAGCGTGGAAGAGATGGTAGGTTGGCGCAGGTGGAGATGACCGAGCGTGAAAGGGGATGGAGGTAGCAGCAGCTGAGCGATAGGAAGATCGCATGTGGAATCTGAGTGGAGTGTGGAGGTGGATGATTTGAAGGGCTATGTGGAAGTGGGCGTACGTGGGTAGGAGAGGAGCAGTAGCGAGCAGGGGAGGATGGTTTGCGGGGTGAATTGCAGGAGAAGAAATGGATGGGTTGTATGGAAAAGGAGTGGCCACAGGAAACTATGGGGTATGGGACTGGTGCACGAGCATGAGGGTTTGAAGAGGCCGAAGAGACAGTGATGAGCGCAGACGTGGGTGTGGATGTGGAGGTGAGGAGAAGGGAAAACACAATAGTTAGAAGGTAGCGTGGAGGTGCAGGCAGGTAGTGAGGGACGTGAGGAAGAGTGATGTGTGGGGAATGGAATGCGATGGGAATGGAGATGGTGGAGCAGTGTTGGAAAACTCAAAGAAACTCTGAAAATACTCAGACACACTTTGAAATTTTGGTTAAAATATAGAATGAGCACAAGCCTGAGAAAGGGTTGGATCTGATACCAAATGAGCCAAATAATTATTCCTTCACATAATGAATTCACCAAAATACTTGGTAAATCAGATAAGCCATAAGGAAAGTATATATTAATGATAAGATAAGAGATGATAGGGTATTACAACATAGCTCGCCTTTAATATGGCTTGAGCGTTCATAATTAAGGGTTATGCCCCTTCACATCAAGAGCTAACTAGTATAATAATTATTTAATTATTACCCTAATAATGTTCGTTACAAAGTTCTTTGGAACAATCTCAACCGAATGGTGTCATCGTTCAGTGAGTTGGAGGAGCACCACAAAGTGGTGATTCTTCACCAACTTTTCCTTCGAATTTTGGGATATTCGAGGGTAGCTTGGTAGGAATAGGTGGCCAAGAGGCATCATGTCTCACAAAATCATTCATTATCTTGGACAAATCTGGAAAATTCAAAGTTGCTAGGAAAGGAAGCCTAGGCCTAATTGGAGCATGAAAAGTAATAGCTTGGGAAGTAGAAGGGATTTCCCCCAGGTTTCCAAATGTGAAGGCGGGGTTTCCCCCAACTACCGGTTACGAAGTAGTCGAACCGCTTTGGAAAGGATTCCACCCATAATCCAGTGGATTATGTGGTGTAGTGTATGAGGTTCGAGCTGCCCCAGTTGAAACTGGAGTTTGGAAAACAAGAACAGGTATCCCTCCGCTAAAAAGAGAAAAAGGAGAGCTCATGAAGGGGGATGAAACTGGCGTTTGGAAACCTTGACCATAAGGGTTAGTGTTTCCGAACTGCACTCCTACATATGCAGGTGTTGGACCTACATATGGGGCCGATGGATGAATGTGCCCCCCATTCCAAGGGAAACCCTGGACAAATGAAGAGGATCCAACTGGACCACTCTGAGTAGTGTGTGCAAAAGAAGTTGAAGCAAAAGGTACATTAGGGATCCCAGTGACCACTCCACCAGGAGTGCCTACTACATTTGTTGAAGCTGGTGGTTGAACCACTCGACTAGATGGAGTTAAAGGAGTAGTATGTATATTTTTTCTAGGGGCACCAACTGGGGGAGGTGGTACTCCTTCAGATGGAGCGAATGATGTGGAGGTAGAAGTACTTTCTCCTGCACTGGAAATTAGTCTGCCGACAGGAACACCAATCACAGGTGAATTGAATGGACGAACCTGGATGATCACTGGATTGTTTAGGTCAGTGAGAGATGAATTAAAGTTTCTCGCAAACTCGTCAGTATGCAAGTCTTCTATCTCTACTATGGTTGTGTCAACCTGGTTTGTCCTAAGTTTTGGTTCACCTAGGAACTTCACTAATTCCTACCGGTTCGAAAGAACCGTTTATGTCTAATCTCCACCTTTGAGGGGGCGGTGGAAGTTCCACTGGAACAAGCAGAGGAAGGTTTTGCAACCTTCTTGACCTTCTGAGAGGTGGGTCCTCCATAATTGAAAATTTGACTCTTCACACCCTAAGGCCGACTAAACACAAACAAACCACATAGAAATCACTACAAAATCTCCTAAAGTCACAACAAACACAAGGGGTATAAGATATGCTTTACAGAAGAAAGCTGTGATGACGACGTCCTTGAAGATGTTCTTAGGCACAAGCGGAGGAATCACCCACCTCCCTCCCACACTTTCCACAAGGGTTGCCTTCCAAGCCTATCCAAGGTCAACCAGAAATAGCCTTTCGGTGTACTTGTGTATGAACCCTAGATGTTAGAGAGACTAAAGGCTACCTCAACTATATTGACAGTCTGGGGGGACAGTCGTAAGCCTAGTTCGTACGCATGGGAAGGGTAGCAAATCCTGAAACTCTATCTATGATAGAATCCCTTGATCCACAAAAACCTTGGTCTACGCTTTGACAAATAATTGGAGGGTTATCTCCTCAATCCAAGCCTCTAAGCTTAACTCCTGTTTGAGAGGAGCTTCCCAAATACAATCAACATAGAAAAGGGTTTATCTATCGATTGACCCACTACGTCTGAATTTAAACACTTGTGGAGAGTTTAAACTTCCTATTCCACAAGTCTAGCCTAAGCTAGTTGGCGTATGACCCTATAAAATAAAACTCAATAATAAATTTTAAATTATATCGTTCATATTAAGGGTTGTTCTTAGTCAGAAGGTAAATGGCGTGAAAGACTATGATATTATAGACTCGATAAGAAAAAGTAAAATGATGTATAAAAGGCTACCTCAATATATTGACAGTCTAGGGGGACAGTTGCAAGCCTGGTTCGTACGCATGGGAAGTGTAGCAAAGCCCGAAACTCTGTCTATGACAGAATCCCCTGATGCACAAAAACCTTGGTCTACGCTTTGACAAAGAATTGGAGGGTTATCTCCTCAAGCCAAGCCTCTAAGAGGCCTCGTGCTTAACTCCTATTTGAGAGGAGATTCCGAGATACAATCAACATAGAAAAGGGTTTACCTATCGATTGACTAACTACGTCTGAATTTAAACAATTGTGGAGAGTTTAAACTTCTTATTCCATAAGTCTAGCCTAAGCTAGTTGGTGTATGAACCTATAAAATAAAACTTAATAATAAATTTTAAATTATATCGTTCATTTTAAAGGTTGTTCTTAGTCATAAGGTAAATGGCGTGAAAGACTGTGATATTATAGACTTGATAAGAAAAAAGTAAAATGATGTATAAAAGGATACCTCAACTATATTGACAGTCTGGGGGGACAGTCGCAAGCCTGGTTCGTACGCACGGGAAGGGTAGAAAAACTTGAAATTCTGTCTATGACAGAATCCTCTGATGCGCAAAAACATTGGTCTACGCTTTGACAAAGAATTGGAGGGTTATCTCCTCAACCCAAGCCTCTAAGAGGCCTCATGCTTCATTGTTGTTTGAGAGGAGCTTCCCAGATACAATCGACATAGAAAATGGTTTACCTATTGATTGACCAACTACGTCTGAATTTAAACACTTGTGGAGAGTTTAAACTTCGTATTCCACAAGTATAGCCTAAGCTAGTTGGCGTATGACCCTATAAAATAAAACTTAATAATAAATTTTAAATTATATCGTTCATTTTAAGGGTGGTTCTTAGTCAGAAGGTAAATGGTGTGAAAGACTATGATATTATAGAATCGATAAGAAAAAGTAAAATGATGTATAAAAGGATACCTCAACTATATTGACAGTCTGGGGGAGCTGTCGCAAGCCTGGTTCGTACGCATGGGAAGGGTAGCAAATCCCAAAACTCTGTCTATGACAGAATCCCCTGATGCGCAAAATCCTTGGTCTACGCTTTGACAAAGAATTGGACGGTTATCTCCTCAATCCAAGTCTCTAAGAGTCCTCGTGCTTAACTCCTGTTTGAGAGGAGCTTCCCAGATACAATCAACATAGAAAAGGTTTTACCTATAGATTGACCAACTACGTCTAAATTTAAACACTTGTGGAGAGTTTAAACTTCCTATTCCACAAGTCTAGCCTAAGCTAGTTGGCGCATGACCCTATAAAATAAAACTTAATAATAAATTTTAAATTATATCGTTCATTTTAAGGGTTGTTCTTAGTCAGAAGGTAAATGGTGTGAAATAATGTGATATTATAGACTCGATAAGAAAAATTAAAATGATGTATAAAAGGCTACCTCAACTATATTGACAGTCTGGGGGGACGGTCGCAAGCCTGGTTCATATGCATGGGAAGGGTAGCAAAGCCTGAAACTCTGTCTATGATAGAATCATCTGATGCACAAAAACCTTGGTCTATGCTTTGACAAAGAATTGGAGGGTTATCTCCTCAATCCAAGCCTCTAAGACGCCTCATGCTTAACTCCTGTTTGAGAGGAGCTTCCCAGATACAATCAACATTGAAAAGGGTTTACCTATTGATTGACCAACTACGTCTGAATTTAAACACTTGTGGAGAGTTTAAACTTCCTATTCCACAAGTCTAGCCTAAGCTAGTTGGCGTATGACCTATAAAATAAAACTTAATAATAAATTTTAAATTATATTGTTCATTTTAAGGGCTGTTCTTAGTCAAAAGGTAAATGGCTTAAGAAACTGTGATATTACAGACTCGATAAGAAAAAGTAAAATGATGTATAAAAGGCTACCTCAACTATATTGACAGTCTGGGGGGATAGTCACAAGCCCGGTTCGTACGCATGGGAAGGGTAGCAAATCTCGAAACTCTGTCTATGACAGAATCCCCTGATGTGCAAAAACCTTGGTCTACGCTTTAACAACGAATTGGAGGGTTATCTCCTCAATCCAAGCCTCTAAGAGGACTCGAGCTTAACTTCTGTTTGAGAGGAGCTTCCCAGATACAATCAACATAGAAAAGGGTTTACCTATCGATTGACCAACTACATCTGAATTTAAACACTCGTGGAGAGTTTAAACTTCCTATTCCACAAGTCTAGCCTAAGCTAGTTGGCGTATGACCCTATAAAATAAAACTTAATAATAAATTTTAAATTATATCGTTCATTTTAAGGGTTGTTCTTAGTCAGAAGGTAAATGGCGTGAAATAATGTGATATTATAGACTCGATAAGAAAAAGTAAAATGATGTATAAAAGGCTACCTCAACTATATTGACAGTCAAGGGGGACAGTCGCAAGCCTGGTTCGTACACATGGGAAGGGTAGCAAATCCTGAAACTCTGTCTATGACAGAATCCCCTGATGCGCAAAAACCTTGGTGTACGCTTTGACAAAAAATTGGAGGGTTATCTCCTCAATCTAAGCCTCTAAGAGGCCTCGTGCTTAACTCCTGTTTGAGAGGAGCTTCCCAGATACAATCAACATAGAAAAGGGTTTACCTATCGATTGACCAACTACATCTGAATTTAAACACTTGTGGAGAGTTTAAACTTCCTATTCCACAAGTCTAGCCTAAGCTAGTTGGTGTATGACCCTATAAAATAAAACTTAATAATAAATTTTAAATTATATCGTTCATTTTAAGGTTGTTCTTAGTCAGAAGGTAAATGGTGTGAAAGACTGTGATATTATAGACTCGATAAGAGAAAGTAAAATGATGTATAAAAGAAAATTCCAAAGCAAATTGCAACTGCTTACACCAAATTTCTTTTCTTGTTTTTTTTTGTAAATATAAGCTAATGAAAATGAAACTAAGTGTCGGAAAACTAAGGCTTTTTTTTATAATTTTTGAAAATTTATTTTAAAATACTAAAAAGAAAACTACTAAGTGCAACTAAATGCAAAAAGCATAAGATGTTTTTCTTTACTTTTTCAAATTCTTCAAAAAATATAATGCATCTAAATGAAAATTTTTGAGTGAGTTTGAATCATCATAACATATAAAAAGCAAGAAGAAGTATCAAGGACCCACACCAACCAAATTCAACCAACAGGAAGAAAACTTCGATGAAAAACCTGACTTGGAAAAAACTAATGAATAAAATCCACTAGGTTGACTTAAAGTGCAAGTGGCAAACTGACGCTACACAAAGCAACACAGAGTATAAGGTATCTAAAGCCCTGATCATTGACTCAAATACCAAGCAGGAGGGCCAAATTCCAATCACTAGATGAAAGAAAATTCGAACAAAGAAAACTCAAAGGCTTCACAAGCAGCAAAAAGTATGGGTTACAGGACTTTGGACTTACAGAATCATGCCAACAACAGCATTCCCCTAAGTAGAAAAATTACTCAAGACAGGGACAAGAAAACCCTAGCCAAAATTTATGCTTCTATAGGACATACGCGACTATCTTATAGAGAAACTCGCGTACCATACGCGACTGTCTTATAGAGCAACCTGTGGATACAAGTTGTTATACGCGAATGTGCATAAAAACAACCCGCGTATACAACATACTTTTTTCAAAGAAAAAACAATAAAGTTCTCTAGACATACTATACTGCAAGTCAAAGGTAAGATAAAAATACCACACTCAGAATCAGAGCAAAGACTGGTAAAGTACCTACAGGACTAACCCACAGCAGGCTAGACTCCCCAGTGGAGTCGCCAATTCTGTTGTTTAGAATAAAGCACCCTTGTAACCTAGGGTCTAGGGTTACCAACTTACTGCTAACTTGCAGACAATCAACTTTTTACATAGAATGGAAAGAGAATAGGAAGAAAATCTTGACTTACCCGATTAACAACGATTGATCCAAGCTTGGTCTTCTCTCGTTCCAATCCTCTTCAAAGCTTCTAGGGATGCACCTTTTCACCTGCAAAGAGTAAATCCTTCAAGTAATATCTCATGCATATATATATCAGAGGTTAGATGAAAAGCATATTAATCATATAAAAAAACCTATTCATTAACCAATATACATGAAATAAACACAATACAAGATTGGAAGAAGAATTATCTTTATTAACAATTGATGAATAAGATAAGAATACAACCCAACTTTTGAGACAAGGACTCCTCTGCAACCAAAGGACTCTAAGTTTTGCTGCTCCAAGATTCAGAAGATATACCACCAGCATAACTTTGCTCTCTAGAATTGATTGATTAGCCCCCACCCCAAGGCCTCTATTTATACTTTGGGAAATAGAGTAGTTTCGAAGGTTGGGATGGTTGAGATGGTTGGGATAGTTATGGATTAGGTCCCAACTAATATCATCTTATCTCGATTTATATTTTTTAATTTCAAATTAAGGTATATGCGGGTATTAATATAGGCAACTCGCATACGATACGCGAGTTGCTCAAAGGGAACTCGCGTATGCAAATATATGCGGGTTACAATGCAAATACTCATGTATGATATGCGAGTTGCAATGCACATAGTCGTGTATGCAACCCAAAATCCATAATAAAAATATATAAGGATGGTTTGAGGATAATGCATCAAAGGTCATGCCCATCTATAGTGTTTTGGTCACTTCAATCCAAATTTGTCCTTTTGTGTACCAACATGAGGAATGTCGGTACTCGGACGGAGAAGTGCCATTTTGGCTGATGACAACCCTAGATATGAAATGCACCGATCTCCAACCCTAGTGCTACCCCTTATTTTTCCTTTTTCCCTTGCGTTTTGACCTTCTCCTGCTGACTCGAGTGCTTTGACACTGTCATACCTTCCTTCGAGTCTATCCCTTGGTACTAGATAGCTCCAATCCTGTTCTCACATGTTCTGCATTGGTCACGTTTCCAAAGGCAGTAGATATATTCACCTCTTACTAGTACCTTAACCCCAGATCTAGTATTTACCTCATAGGTCATCTGTGTCCCAACTTGGATCAAATCTCATATGTCCTAAATTGTGATCCAAAGCCTTGATTCACCTAGTGACATCATCCATAGATCTAGGGTTTCCATCACCTTACACCTTATTTACTTCAAGTCCATTTGATCTGATCTGGTGTCCAGGTCTAATCTCTCCTGTCGGGAGTAGATCTGGGTCTCTCCCATTGTTGTCTTGGGCTAAGATAACATAAAGTGAACACTGCCTTGATTGGCATGACAACCATCCATTTGGGAGTCGAGGCAATCTAGTATCCACCTCATTAGTGTCTTGTCCCTCTACCATCCATCCAGGATCCATCTCACATAGGCAACTACAAGGTTGGTGATAACAGTTCCTACTTAACAAAATAATAAAAAATAAAAATTTGAATTATCCGCAAAAACAATGTTGGTCATGCACATGGTTTTAAAACCATGTGCAAGGCCTCCTAAACAACCCATGGTTTAGTAGGTCCTTGCAAATGGTTTTAAAACCTTGTGCAAGGCCTCCTAAACAACCCATGATTTTATTGTACATGTTTTAGGAGGTCGTTGCAAATGGTTTTAAGACCATGTGCAAGGCCTCCTAAACCCATGGTTTTAGGCGTGCCTTGCACATGGGTTTAAAACCATGTATGGGGGAGATGTTGTAATGTTATTTCCTAACAAAATAAAAAATATTATATGTCGGCCATAAATAGTATTAAATATTAATAATAAAAATATTATATGTCGACCTTAAATAAAAGGACATGTCTTTTGCTCTGAATCACACAAAAGATGATAGTTGATTGCAATACTTAAGAAGATGTTTGCACCTCCAAATATTCGATCCCTCTCGATGCTTGATAGAGCCTAGGATTTGGATCTATGCTGGTTAAAAATTCAATTGGATTCATAGTACTAGAGATGGAAATTTTATCCTCTTAGGCCATAAATATGAACCAACCTAGCCCAAACTCTGGCAAATCCTTATGTAAAATTACACCAAGTGAACCATTAACCATAGTACAAAACTTTCTTCCCTCAATTTGGGTTAAAATAATGGAGAGAGGCTTTACACTTAGACTACACATGCTTCTTCAAACCACTGATCACAAAACCAACACCTCCTCCCCTTTCACCATCAACAACCCATTTCTCATTTGGAAGAGATGCCTCCATCCATGTCTAGAGATGAGTACGCTCAGAGCTAAGGTTTGGTGCATATACAAAAAAAAACCCAAGTAATCTCTTCTGAAACATAATAGTGATCCACACACATATGTTACTTGGGATATTCACAAATGCTGTGAGAAAAATATGCAAAGAAGGTGAAATGGATAACATCACCCGTCTTCTTGATTGATCATGAACTGTGGTCTAGAAGGGGCCATTTCGAACATAACTCATGCAACTGTTGTTGAAAAGTTAACTCTTAAGGTCGTCCCATGTTTTTGGTGTGGGTGTGATGAGAGGACCAGAAAATTTTGTCCTTATGTATTTATGTAACAAAGTGACATTTATGTAAATAAAGTGAATGTGTTTACATAGTTTAGAAAAGCACATCTCACCCCTTTGTAGACCCTTGATTTTGTAGAAAATGTGAGATAAGTTGTAGACCCTTGATTTGTAAATGATCTTCAACCCTAGATTAGGTAGTTGATGAAGGTAGTTACAAAATTTAAGTATAAAACAAAGAGAGAGGACAAAATGAATACACTCACCATTAATGAGGAGAGAGAGAGATTGAAGACCAAAGGAGAGAGAAGAAAAACCTTGGAACATTTTCAAATGCATTAAGCAAAAGGTAAAACTAAAATTTAATGCACCTGTTAGTTTGTACAGCCACATGTGAAGGAACATAAATTGAGGAAGAAAGTACAACACCAGTGACATGCTGTACAACATTAATTGCAAGCTAGAATGAATCCCGAGGCAACAGAAAAAAATAGAAAGTACAGTCCATACCACACATGTGAGAAGAAAGTACAGTTCTATACAATACACGTGTGAGGTCGTACAATGAACATACAAGAGTTTGTTGGCACAATTTTTGAGGTATTATTGATGTTTGTTTCAGTTTGGGTAAATTTGCCAGTGAGGGTTAAAAGATAAATAATTTCTGTGTAGTTGAATTATTTCCAATATTTTCTCCTTTAATGAAAATTTATTTCTAGGATTTTCCCCAAGAAGTGGGGTTTTGACCGATCATTAGATCAAAATTATTATGTTCATCTGCTTAAAGATTGTTTCAATAGTTGACAGAAATTTTGAAGTACATTTCAGTAATGTGGTTTTATTGTCCAAATTTAAGTTAAAACCCTAGTTTTTGTAAATCTTTGACAAAATGTGTAAATGAGCAGTTTCATTTTCTTAAGTCATATTTTCTTCATGGTATCAGAGCTGATGGTATCAAATCACAATTTAATAGAGTCATACTGAAAAATAAATTTAGCAGGTTTTCTTTGAATTTTCAGAAAAGTGTTAGATTTATCTTCAGTTAATTTTTGGTTATAAGTTGTTTTCTTCGTATGATGAGCATAAGGTAGGAAGATCGATTGGATGGAATGTCCAATTATATATATTGGAAAGTAAGGATAACCGCAGCGCTCAAGGAGTGGAAAATCTGTAGTTTTGCAAGCACCGTAATGACTAAGCCAATAGATCAAGATGAGCTTGTGGAGTTTGAATCTCTAGACACCAGAGCCCAAAGGGTGATCGTGGATGGGGTGAAGGATCATCTTATCCCTCATTTAGAAGAGAAAAAGACTTCCTATGATATGTGGGATGCCTTGAAGCAACCGTTTGAAGAAAATAATGAGAATTGAAAGATGGCCTTGAAAGACAAGTTACACAATGTAAAAATGACCAAAGATGAAAGTGTAACCTCCTACGTAACTCGTGTGGCTCAAGTCGAAGATGAGTTAGCAGTAGTGGGAGAAAATGTGTCAGATTCCGAGTTGGTGATAATAGCCCTTAAGGGCTTTACCTAGAGATGGGATGTTTTTGTCAAATGCATTGTTGGCAGAGAGAAGCTTCCGGACTGGTCAAGACTTTGGGATGATTTCACCCAAGACAAGATTCAAGAGGGAGCTTTGGGTGGGCAAGTTAGTGAGGATATGGAGCAAAATGTTTCTCTTGCATCCAAGTCGAAGAACAAGAAGAAGAAAGATCTAAGTCAGATCAAATGTTATCATTATGGCCAGTTAGGACACTATGCCACAAAATGTCTTGAGAAAAATATTGTGAAGACTGAAAAAGATGTGGTAGCCTCTACAATTGTAGAAGAATATGCCGCAAAGTTTGAGAAAGATTTTTTTCATCTCAATTGATTCTAGTATAGATATTTCTACCTTTGAGCATGTATGGGTTGTTGACAGTGGTGCAACTAGACATATGACTGGAGTCTACGATTATTTTTAGATGATCACATTGTTGGGGCTAGGGCATTTTATCCAGACCGATGTTAATAGTCCCCAGATTTCTATCCAAGGAGTTGGAATTATCATATTTCAACTAGATCTTAGAGAGATCCTGGAAATACATGGAGTATTATTTGTACCTCGGATGAGGGTATGCAAACTCCCAGTTTCATCATTTGAGGATGATGGCTATGGGGTGATGATTAGGTCTGGTCATATCTTCATGTATCAAAGAGATGAGCCAGTTGGTACCACCATCTTATTAGGATATCGCAGGGATAGATTATATGTCTTGAGAGGGCATGTTGTACGACCAAGAGTAGGAGTAGGAGGATGGCTATCAGAGTAAGAAAATGAGGATGATGGTGCATTTAATAGAGATGAGGAGAGTGAATCTCTCCTAAGCACTGGTAGAAGACTCATCCAGTCAAGTGATGGTGCAATTGAGCAGGTTGATGGGACTCAGGTCGAGTCTAAGGCGTCATAGTTTCAGTTTGAGATAGAGCATATGTTTTCGAGGATGATTCCAGAGCAGGAAGGATTCGTTGCAGTTGGAGATAGTGCTGCGGACTTTGCTCGTTAGGAGGGAGTGTTGAAAAGTTAACTCTAAAGTTCCTCCCATGTTTTTGGTGTGGGTGTGATGAGAGGACTAGAAAATTTTGTCCTTATGTATTTATGTAACAAAGTGACGTTTATGTAAATAGAGTGAATGTGGTTTTATACTTCAGAAAAGTGGGCCTCACTTTAAATATATATTTAATAATTAAAGTGTTTAATTATTAAAAAGTGAGATAAGTTGTAGACCCTTGATTTTGTAAATGATCTTCAGCTCTAGATTAGGTAGTTGATGAAAGTAGTTACAAAATTTAAGTATAAAACAAAGAGAGAGGACAAAATGAATACACTCACCATTAATGAGGAGAGAGAGAGATTGAAGACCAAAGGAGAGAGAAGAAATTTTTTGACACATTTCCCAATGCATTCAGCATAAGGTACAACTATAATTTAATGCACCTATCAGTCCGTACAACCATGTGTGAAGTAACGAAAATCGAGGAAAAAAGTACAACATTAGTGACAGGCCATACAACATTAATTGCAGGTTGGCACGAATCCTGAGGAAACACAAAAACAACAGAAAGTATACTCCGTACCACATGTGTGAGAAGAAAGTACAGTTCCATACATCACTTGTGTGAGGATGTACAGTGTCCATACAACAGTTTGTTGGCACACTTTTTGAGGTATTATTCCTGTTTGTTTCAGTTTGGGTGAATTTTCCAGTGAGGGTTAAAAGAGAAATAATTTTTGTGTAGTTGAATTTCTGAGATTTTCTCCTTTAATGAAAATTTCTTTCTAGGGTTTTCCCCAAGCAGTGGGGTTCTTCCCGGTCATTAGACCAAAATTATTTTTTCATTTGCTTAAAGATTGTTTCAGTAGTTGATAGAAATTTTGAAGTACATTTCAGCAGTGTGGTTTTACTTTCCAAATTTAAGTTAAAACTCTAGTTTCTGTAAATGTTTGAAAAAATATGTAAATGAGAAGTTTCATTTTCCTATGCCAGATTTTCTTCAACTATGAAGGTCAAATCTTGTTGATTTGACCTCTTGTAAAAAAACTAGCTATGGTTCGACTTTCTAAAGAAGTCCTCGAACAACCTACTTCCTTCTTGGGATGATCATCTCTCTAAAATTTCATGAAAAAATGGAGAGCTCCATTCAAGGAACAAGGGATTGGATAAGGAGCTAAACTTATTTCTCATTTCCAAAAAGGTTAACCCCCTTTTAGGACAGTGGGTCACAACCTCCTTGAAGTATTTCCATTTTGGATTGGGGATCATAGAACTACTAGATCTCTCTAAAGCGACTGAAGACGAAGCTCCCTTACATTTGTTAGATTTTACCTATCAATTCACATCCAGTGCTATCAGTTGATCTAAACATTACCACTCATTAAATTTGTTTGCATGATTTGGCCTTGGGGGTTGATTAGAGGTCCACTAAATACAATGGGAACAAACTGTTGTGTCAAACCTCAAGCACCTTCTTGGATCTCTTGAACCACTACTGCATTTTCTTTGATAACATATTTGGATGCCATACAAGGAACAACCCTATAGTAGAAACCTAAGGGGTTCCTTCCTTGGTGACTAGGACTGAACCAAATTATGAATCTACCTTGTTAGGTTGAGCCACTACCATTAAAACACCTACATCCGCTACAGATTGGGAAGCCCTTGGAGGGGGGTTTCAGTGAGGATAGTCACGGATGAGATGATGATGTGCTTGGAAAGAAAAACATGAATTCAACAAATTCAAATACTGCACCTCCTATTGACAAACACCATCTACACATGTCACTGAAATGAATGGAACTAGTTTTTTTCAAATCAACATCCACCCATACTCTCAAATTAGGCTGGAAGGAGTTATGTTTTTCATTGAGGATCAAAATATTTCCAAACCATTGAGTGAATAAATATAAAAAATCCTCGAATCGGTTGGGAGTACATGAAACTCAGGCCAAAAAGGACAGTTGGCCTATATTCTACCATCCAGATTCAAATATGTTCTCCAAGATTGCACATAAGCTAGTGAGCCAACAATATTCCATGTAATATATTAAATAAATTGTCGATATACTGCTTTAATGTTAAATACTAATCAATTTTATAAACACAATATAGGTTCTAGGGACAAGGGGTTCTCATTTCCAATGTTGTTTCTTGTTTTGTTCCTATTTCCCATTTATGGCAACATAGGTGTTGAATACTTGCAAATCGTTGATAACCAAAACCAAAGAAAATTAATGCAGAATATGATAGAAGTACGGTGTTATCAATTTTAACTTAATTTCTTAGATGGTTGGGTTAAACGTGGGTTTCACTTTTACTCTTCCTGCCACATATTGTATGGATTTTTATGGTCATTTCATTCACATCATTTACAATATAACAACATAGATGGTTTAGCGGTGAGTTGAGTGCTTGCCAAGAAAACAACCAACATTGTATTTTGTTAACAGTAAACTTTCCATAATGCATAATTGATAATGGGGTTCCTATTATGGTTCGCGAGGTCTATAAGGATATAACTCAAGAAAAAGAGATTAATTAATTAAATGTTTGCTAATGACTAAGGATTTACTAGATTGAACATTTATGTGAATTTTAGATTAAGTTGTGATCGTTGATCTTAAGTTAGGATTAAGATCTAGTCTTATTCATCCATCACTTCTGGAATTGAGGGTTAGGGATTTAGTCATTGAAATGCTATAAAAGAAATCCTTATGAGAGGAGAACGCCACACAAAAATACAAGATCATTTTTAGAGAGATTCTCTCACAAGAGAAGAGTGAGAGACTCAATGATTGAATAGAAAGAGAGAGAAGTGATTTGTAGCAAGAAGATTAAAAGGAGAATTGAGAGGCCAATATAGTCGATTTGTTATGGGGACAATTTTCTCAGTCGATCCTGGGATGATTTGTACAGTCGTAGGGAGAGATCCATATCATTTGTATGAATCCATATGGAAATCGTACAAAGGTGACACAAGGGTTGATTTCATCAATGGCCCAATTTTCTGAGGGCTGATTTTTCTAGGGGTTGTTTTGCTAAAGAGAGACCCAATTTTCTTAGAGGGGTTGATTTTCCAGGAAGGCTAATTTTCCAAAGGGGTTGAGTTATAGTTTCCATTGTTGTAAAATTATGAATTTTTCTATGAGCCAAGAATTATTAAAAGAAACATTGAATGTTGGTTTACCCCATTAGGGTTTTCTAGAGTAAATATTTTTGTCAATGTGGCCGATTTCTTGTTTTGTTCCATTGCATTTTATTGGTTAAATATTAGTGTATTTTTGTTTATAATTTCAGCAATAAGATACATTAATATTTTATTTTTTGGCATAAAAATTATTGAGAATAGAAATCAGATCTGGTATTGAGAATTTAACATGGTATTAGAGCACAATAAAATCTAAGAAGGAAATTAATTTGGAAAGGGTTTATAATAAAGAACAAAAATAATTGTTTGGTTAGGTTATTTGATTGGACAAGATGGTTCCAAAGGGGCTGAGTTATAGGTTCCATTGTTGTAAAATTATGAATTTGTCAATGAGCCAAGAATTATTAAAAGAAACATTGAATGTTGGTTTTACCCCATTAGGGTTTTCTAGGGTAAATACTTGCATCAATGTAGTTGATTTCTTGTTTTGTTCCATTGCATTCTATTGGTTAAAATATTAGCATATTTATGTTTATAATATTATCAGTAAGCTACATCAATATTTTATTTTTTGGCATAAAAATTATTGAGAATAGAAATCAGATCTAGTATTGAGAACTTAACATGGTATTAGAGCACAATAAAATATAAGAAGGAAATTGATCTGGAAAGGGTTTACAACAGCAAAAAAAAAAAATTATTTGGTTAGGTTATTTGATTGGACAATATGGAAGCAACTTGATTGAGAATTGAAGACCACTTGGAGGGTGCATCCAACTACACTCCTTGGAAGGATATGATATCATTAGTGCCAATGGAGGATGATATTTGGGAGTTTTCTAATCAACAATAGAACCCTCCTACTGATGCTACAAACTAACCACCCATACTCAAAAGGACATGAAATCTAGGAGGATAATTTTGGATGTAGTGAAATACCATGTTACCTCATCTCTATAGAAAGAAGACAACCATGGAAATGTGGGGAAGAGTCGACAAAGCTTTACCAGAGTGATAACCACAACAAGAATATGGTGGCAAGGGAGGAACTCAGGAGCACCAATATGTTCAAATAATTTATAGTGGCTTCTTATTTTACCAGGATCATATGGGTTTGTGATAAGTTGGAAACAGTTAGGGAGACATTGATAGATCTGAGTTGGTGAGGATAGCTTTGAATGGCTTCACCAAGCCATGGGTTCCCTTTGTCAAAGTGATTGCTGCATGAGAGAATATTCCTAATTGGGATAGGTTGTGGGATTTCTTCATCCAAGAAGAGACTCGAGAGGAATCTCTGTATGGAAACCAACAAAAGGGTGACGATGAGGAGAATGATGCTCTTGCAAGTCAGGCAAGGAAGGGGAAGGTGAAGGCCAAGATGAATACCAACGAAGAAGCTTGCATTCAAGAAGGAAAGAAGAAGGACATGAGAAAAGTATATTGATTTGCATGTCACAAGTTTTTCCATTATGTAGGTCAGTTTCCAAACAACAAGGGAAATAATAAGGCACAAGTGGCAACATCAATAGACACACACGTGAGTGAATTTGCTACCAATTTTGAGAAGGAGTTCTCATTGGTGTCTTGTCTTTACAGAATATTAGAAAAGGATGCATGGTTTGTGGAGAATGGTGCTTCTCATCATATGATGGGATTGTGATTTGTTTTCACCAATATTTCATAGGAATACTCAAAGCTACATGTGGAGCTTGGTAATGATGCCAAGTGTGCATTAGAGGGGATTGGAGATTTTTAGTTTCAATTAGAGCCTAGAGGGACTTTGGAGGTGAAGGATGTGCTATATGTACAAGGGATGATAAAAAACCTACTAGTGATTTTGACCATGGAGGACAAGGGGTACAAAGTCTATTTTTAGGATGGACAAGTACTTGTTAGCTCGAGGGGTTCTAGTATAGACTCAGGATGAGTGATTGGAAGAAGAGTGGGTAACTTGTACTTATTGAAGGCTCATCCAGTACGTGTTTTGGTTAATGCTAGTGACAATGGAGTTTTTTTTTAATTATGGCACATGAGGATGGTCACTTGCATCATTGAGATTTACCGATATTGAGGGAGATTGCCACTGGTATTCCATAGTTCAATGTAGAACAACAAGGAGTGTATAAGGGATGTGCACTTGGAAAGTATGCCAAGATAAAATTTTTGAGTAGTGATGTAGTGCAATACATATGTGGTCCTATGTTAGTGGCATCATTGACTGGTTATAACTACTATGTGACCTTTATAGTTTATTTCTCCAGGAGGACATGGATCTGCTTTATGAAGACCAAGGATGAGGTCTTCAGTTAATTTCAAGAGTTTAAGGCTCATGGAAAACCAAAAAGAGAGGAAGATCAAATTTATGAGAACATATAATGGGGGTGAGTATATCGACAAGAAGTTCAAGGATTTCGGCAAGGAGGCTAGAATTAAGATGGTGCTAATAGTGCCTTACAATCTGTAGTAGAATGGGGTCGTAGAGAACAAGAACAAGGACATCATTGGAGCTTCCAAAAAATGATCCATGATTAGGATTTTCCCATGTTTCTATGGACATAATCATGCAACATGACAATGTACATATTTCAGAACATGAGTTCTCATAAGGCTTCGGGGAACAAAAATCCTAAGGAGGCATTCACAGGAGTGAGACCAGATATGGGTAACTTTTGTATCTTTGGATGTTCAATGTATGTGCATGTACCATTAGAGAAGAGGATGAAGTTGGAACCTTCAGCATAGTGTTAATTTTCTTAGAGATTATAAACTGATTGCAATTTCCAATAAAATAAATAACTCAGATCAAGTGCAAATAAATCTCAGATGCACGTAAGCACAAAATCCAATAAAAATGATTAGATCTAATTTTATGAACAACAATGCATAAGATCAATAAATTTGATAATATGTGCAGCAGAACAAGAAACCAATCACACCATAAACACAATTTTCTTACCATGGAAACCCAATTAGGAAAAAACCCACAAAACTGAGCTTTCTTGAAAATCGTGCTAGAAAAGAAACAAGAAATTAATATAGTAGATATTTAGTAGGTAAAGGAACTTGGTACCTTGGGATATGTGCCAAATATATTTTCCAATCCAATGCAACAAAATAGGTGCACTTAATGGAGCTTTGGGAAGTGTGCCTAAACCCATGTGTGTCTCCAATTCGTATTATTATACCACATGTATTTTTGTCTTGGAATGCGTGCACCCTCTCTCTACTTGCTAAAAAACCTCCTGACATAAGTACTCATAATTTCCTCATAATCTGCTCCCTCCTCTCCGTCCTCATATGTTAGGGAAGTGTTCCCTCTTTCCTCTTTCTTGGAATTTGTGCCATAGTTCTTCATCCTTGACTACTCAAGAATATATGCTCCCTCTTAGTTAATCCTTGAATGATTGAATGTGTTAATTGTGTTTTCCTTCACCCTTTGCCTCTCTTTTATAATCCTTCGATGAATTTTAGGGTTCCAAAACCCTAATTCCATCTTGGAATATTTTTCCAAACTTACGTTAGAAAAATAAAGTAAATTAATTAATCGACTTTTCAACGAAAATAATCAAAGTCGCTTTTCTAGAAAAGAGAAAAAGGTAAAGTGTGTACATCTCATGCATGCTTTTGACACTGAATCCATGTAGAACACTTGTTCTCAGTTACTCCAAAATCAACACACAAAATTAAATTTTTGTGGGATATAGTGAGAGTTCAAAGCCATACATAGTATGTTGGAATTTGGTGTTGGCATTAATGTCAAAAGAGTTGATCAGACCCAATAGCAGATTCGGAGGCATAGAAGATACCATAGGCTTGAGATTACATGATGTTGAAATAGAAGCAATACGTTGAAGTTAAATTTCGGAGGTTGAAGTGCTGGAAGCCCTAATCTCAGCTCAGGTTGAAGTGTTGGAATTCCTAATGTTCTTCCTCAATAAGCCTTAGATCAAATATACTTGGAGTAGAACTTATGTTTCTCTTAAAAGATTGAGCAAACCATAACTGAGGGTATTTAATCCCACATCTTTGTTGACATTGGAAGTCTTACAAGTCCTTTACAAATTAATATGTAAGGGTCTCAAACCCTTAATATATGGAAGCTTAAAGAGTATAGTAAAACTAACATGTAAAGGCTGAGTAGCCAAATCCTTTTAATAAGAAATATCGACTCTTAAATAAAAAGGATTCAAAGGAGACTCAAGTCAGATCCATAAATATTAAGCCACCTAATTTTATTTAAAAAAATAAAATAAAATATGCAATGTGAAGGAAGAGTCTAGTCGGCTCCATAATTTTGTTTTAAAGGATACTTGTATAAATACACAAGTGGAGAACATTTTTTAGGTATGCATTTTGACATGAGGTTAGAAGGTCCAGCTGAATAAGTCAAACCTGTAGAAGACTGAGGAGGAACGAACTAGTTCCAGAGGTGACTTGCACAAAAAAAAGTTTTTGTTGGATGGTTAATACTCAGGAGCAGCGATTAAGACAACATAGCATAATAAGAGAGTCTCTCAGGCCAACATCATTTACCAGGTTTAGAAGGAGCTTACTATGATACATAAATATTTTTGGAGGTAAGGTGGAGAAAGGTAAGAGCATACCTAATTTCCGGTCGTAGCCTAAAATGAATACCTGAGTTGGAGATGAACATTTTTGTAGAGGTTGAAGCCTCATAAACACCAGTTGCAGTTGGTGCATGTACCTTGTGTTGGAGCACAAAATTTGAATGTAAATTTGTCATATATAAATATATTTAGACTTGAATATTTCATAATAGGTGCCATTCTTATATCAGTTTTTATACATTTGATTTCCTAAGTTAATTGCTGAAAATTAAGTTCGTGTGTTAGATCAGTGTTAAAAAAATAAATTGATAGAAGCCTACAACACTGATTCACCCCCCTAATAGCGTTGTGAGTGTTTTCAGAGTATACATTCCATCACTAGGGAAAGCAGTGGTGAGGAGAGATGTCCAGTTTGATGAGAGTCGAGCCTTTAGGAGGTCCCATGAACCCCTTTGAAGAAATCGGCTTTAGGAGACGAAATCCGTGCTTGAGTAATAAATAATTATATATCTTGAAGATCATAATGATTACAAATGAAACTCGCCTTTATAGGCTTGAGCGTGTAAAATGAAAGGTTACACCCTTTCATATAATAATTAACTAATTTAATTACTATTTTATTTTATATTTGTTACATTGCCACTCCCTTTAAGGGAGGTTTGTCCTCAAAGTTGTGTTAGTGAAAGATTTAGTTGCCGAAATTGTCCAGATTCCCACGTTGCATCTTCTTCCGGGAGGTTTTTCCATTTTATAAGGTAGTCTTTAATTACTCTCATTCTTAATATTCTTTCTCTTGTAGCAATGATATATTATGGTTCAAAAATAATTCTTCGTTCATCATCTAACATGGGAAGTAGTGTCTGTTTCTATTGGTGTTGACCTATATCCTTTTTAAGAATGAAACATGGAATACATTGTGGACACGACTTGATTTCGGTAGCTCCAATGCATATTCCACGCGTCTGATCTTCTTATTGATTTGATATAGGCCATAAAATAGTGGAGCTAATTTATTATTTTCTCCTTGTTTAAGTGATAGTTTTTATAGGGTTGTAATCATACAAATACCCAATCTCCAACTTCAAATTCCCATTTTGTTCGATGTTGATCTGCTTGCTGCTTCATTCTATTCCTTGTGGTGTTTAGATTCTCTTTAAGTATTTGTACAACCTTTTGATTTTATTCTAAATGGTCATTTACTGAGGCGACCCTTGTTTGGTTGGTAATGAGATCCTTCCATTTTGGGGGTGAATATGCATAGAGGGCTTGAAATTGTGTCATTTTTGCTGATGTGTGATAAGTATAATTATACCACCATTATGCAAGATGTAACCATTGAACCCATTTTTTTTTTTTATCAGTTACAAAGAAACGAAGGTAGGTTTCTAATAATTTGTTGATGACTTCTTTCTAAGGATGATAATAAGTGACATTCCAATTTTTTTATAGAATTCTCTTTAAAAACTACCTTTAAATTTGGCATCCCTATCATTCATGATAATCTTGGGAAAACCATGTAACTTCTAGATATTTTTACAGAAGGCTTCTGCGGTTTCCTTTGCATAATCAATTTTCTTTACTCCTATAAAATGTGTATATTTGGTTAACCTGTCTACTACTACTAGCATTTTGTCTTTCCCATTTGATACGGGTATACCTTCAATGAAATCCATTGAAATTTCCTCCCACTTCTGGTTTGGGATATGCAGTGGATGGAGTAACCCGGGACTTGATATATTCTCTTCTTTATTTATCTTACAAGTGTCACACTCTACAACATACATGTGACTGTCTGCATTCATACCCTTCCAGAAGAATGACTTCCTTGCATTATAGTAAGTTTTATAAAATCCTACATTTCCAGTGGTTGGGCAGTCATGTGATTATTTACACACTTTGGTATTAAACCTAGAGTTTGCACTTAAGTAGATTCATCCTTTGTACCATAAGAGGTCATTATTCCATTCAAAATTTGGATACTGATTTAGGTCGTTAATTATGGAGCAATCCTTTGTATTCTTAGCATATTCAGTTTGAATTTCGTCCAAAAATTCTGGGATCACCGTTGATACGACATAGACTTGTACCTCTTCATCTTTCCTTGATAGGGCGTCAACTACTACATTGTCCTTCCTATTTTTATGTAAATTATCCATATCGAAGGTAGAGATATTTTAGATCCACTTTTGTTGTTCAGTCGTTAACGTCTTTTGCTGTAATAAGTGTTGTAGACTATTATGGTCTGTTCGGATTAGGAAATTGCTTCCCAATAGATATTGTCGCCATTTAGTTAATGCATGCATGATGGTAATCATTTCCGTGTTGTATGTATACTGTAGGTGTTCTCTTTTATTCAACTTCCTGCTCTCAAAAGCGATTGGATGACCTTCTTGCAATTGCACAGCTCATATCCCAAACCCTGAAGCATCACATTCAATTACAAATGGTTTTGAAAAATCAAGTGTTGCTAGAACGAGAGTTGAAGACATAATTTGTTTCAACATTTCAAAGCATTTTCTTGCTTCATCATCCCATTGAAAATAATTCCTTTTTAGAAGATTTGTTAGCGGATCAGCAATGACGTGTGCATAGTTCTTGATGAACCTTCGATAGTAACATGTCAATCCCAAAAATCCTCATAATTTTGAAACATTCTTACGTTGGGGCCACTCCTTCATCGATTGGATCTTCATTGGGTCCACCTTGACTCCTTCTTTTGATATTATATGACTGAGATACTCCATTTCTTGCTTCCCAAACGTGCATTTTGACTTCTTTACATAGAATTGATTTTCCTTCAAATGAGATAGAACCTTTTCTAGTTGCTTCAAATGTTCTTTCCACATATTTCTATATATAAGGATTTCATCGAAGAATACTAACAAAAATTTCCTTAAGTAAGGCTGAAATAGTTCGTTCATATTTTCTTGGAATGTGGCAGGGGAATTAGTTAACCCAAAAGGAATTACTTTGAATTCATAATGTCCTTCATGAGTTTGGAAAGTAGTCTTTGCGATATCTCCGCGTCATGAATTTCATCCAACATATCATCGATGAAGGGAATTGGAAACTTGTTTTTAATTGTTATATTGTTTAATCCTCGATAATCAATGCATAGCCTGAATGATTCGCCCTTCTTTCGTACTAACATGACTGGAGTTGCATATGGGATTCTACTCTTGGTGATGACACCACACTTCAATAAGTCTTGAACTAACCTTTCTATTTCTGTTTTGTGATGGTGGGGATACTGGTAAGGTTTAAATTTGATAGGGTTTAACCCTGATTACACATTGATTGTGTGTTCTATACTTCTTTTAGGTGGTAGATGCATTGGTAAGTCTTCAAATATTTGTTTATATCTCTGGAGTAATTTTTGGATTTCTTCTTTGAACTTGTTCTGTTTGCATTCTTGACCTTCCATTTGATGGCATTGGATCACATATGCTGATGCTCCTTTTTGAATGAGTTTCTCCATTTGTTGAGATGAAACTACTTGTGTACCTGGTGGTTGGAAACCATGTAGTTTATAATTTTTTCCCTGTCATTTAAACTTGATGAAATGTTTTTGGTGGTTAGCGGAGTATGTTTCCAATGTGTTTGTAACCATTGGAATCCCATAACGATATCCACTCTACCTAACTGTAATGTGTATAGTTCTGATTGCAATTTGAAGTCATGTATTTGGAGTTTCACTTTGTGACATTTTCTGACTATTTCAATTTTCTTTCCATCTGCAGCCATCACTTTCATGTCTGGAACTAGATGTACAAACAACTTGAGTTTTCTGGCGACTCTTATATCAATAAAGTTGTGAGTTCTTCTAGTGACTACCAGCACTATAAAATTTTCTTTTTTTATATGCCCTTTTAACTTGAGAGTCTGTGGTTGACTAATGCCTGTCATGGATGCTAGGGATATTTTGGGGGTCTCGTTGTTTCCGATGCCATATTTCCAGTTGCCTCCTGTTAATATTGTGACTCTTCTTATTCTTATGATTCACTATTCTACTTTGCTTCACAAGTGTATAATTTCTCTGAGTTGTCCTTGGGGCGAAACCTATGTTTAGGATTCCATCTGTCTCCACATCGTCGACCTTTTCCTTCCCTCATTCGTTGATTTTCAAGGTTCTTCCTGTCGTCTCTTCTAGGTGGAGGGGTGTATTTGTTTGTATTGTCCTCTAGAGTCGACTGGATGTTTCTCTATGAATATGACTTCCCTTTATTTGATTGGAAATTCTCAAAGTTGGCTTCGGCTGCTTTTTCTTTCCATCTTGCTGCCTCAACATTCAGTATGTCATGCATTTTTAACTCTTTTTGTATGTATGGATTTAGTCCTCCCAAGTAAGTTTCTAGTCTTTGTCTTTCTGGTAACCCAAATAATCTGGTAGCGAGTCATTCTCATTGGTGTGTGAATTCTTCGACGTTTCCTTTTTGCTGTAACCTAGTAAGCTTTGAGAAAAAATTGTCTTCGTTTATTCCTTGAAACCTTTTGAGGAAATTATTTTTGAACAATTTCCATGTGTATGTGAAATCGTCACCTTTCCACCACATATACTAGTTGTAGGCATAGCCTTCAAGGTGCATAGATGCATACTTCACTTTTTCTTCATCTGTTGTGATGTTATAGATATTGAAGTATTCTTCTGCCTTATTTAACCATGCAATGCATTGTTCGTCATTTCCACTGAACTTTGACATTTCTATTTTTGCTTTGGGGGGATACACTACATAATTTTGATACTAATTGCCTCTTGTCTTGTTGCATGGTGGTGATCCTAAATTGTTGGCTGAAGCACACAACATATCTGAATCATCTTTTTGTTTGTTGCGATCTTTTTTCTTATTCTTTTCCACCATTTCCATGAGCGTATTTAACTTGTCGTTTAGTTGGTCTTGTTTTTCCTTCATCCCATCCAATTTGTCGTCTAGCCTTCTAACTAACACTGAAATGACTTCCTCTCTAATTTCATTTTTCAGCTTGCAATTTTTTATTTCTTCTTTTAAATCTTCTTGACTCTTAATAATGCGATCATTGAAATCCTTCTCCAATTTTTCGATTTGGGATTTTAACTCCGTCATCATGCTTCCAAGGTGTGGTGGTGGATAATTGGACCCAATTTTGGATTATGAGGATGAGTAATATTCGTGGGAATTTTTTTTGTATGTGCTTGATTAAAATCAAGTGGTAGTAATAATAATAATATAATAATTATTATTATTTGAAATATTATAAATGTCATGTTCCCATTTTGACAACACCATGAAGTAGATTGAACCCCATGGATCCTCGTGACAGGTTGAATTAAATAATTAATGAGGGGTTAAGATGAGGCAATTAATTAATTAGGATTGTGCATTTAAATTTATCCATAGTTGCTACACACTTGGAATAAATAATTATGGAGCATTTAATATTATTGGTGCAATTAATATTTTTATTTGTTATGCTGAATACATGGAGAAATTGGCCCACCAATTCAAATTAGTGGATAAATTTGGAGGAATTACTTGGAGTAGAAGTCAAGTAAGCAATAGAGTCCAAAAATGATGCCAAAAATGAGAAAAGAGGAATATTTCAGGAAAAGCAGCATAAATCCAGAAAGTAGGATAAAATAGGAAAAGCAAGAAAGTTCAGAAAATAAGGAAAGTCAGAAAAAGCAGGAAAAGAAGGAAAGCCAAAGCAAAGCAAAGCGAGGAAAGTATGTTCACTCATGGGTGACATATTCTCACAGGTCACCAAGCCAAGTAACTTGCTACATAGGTCATTCAGAATGCTATTAAAGTAGAATTTGATCCCATTGCTTTGGTTTGGTTGTTGGTTATGTTGAGCTATGCTTATGTGAGCATTCCTTCTGAGTGATGTGCCTCAAACTATTGGGAGATGAGCCCCAACCTTCCCTTCCCCTCTCCTTCCATCCTCTTCTCTTCTATTTCACGTATGGAGCATTATATTGCAGAAATTGAAGTATTATAAAATATATTTTCAGCCTCCATCACGTTCAGGTCAAGGTCCAATGAAGCCCATGCTTCACCTATGCTCTCAGCCCCTTTGTTGGTCATGTTCCGGGCCTCCTGCCCATTATTTTGGAGTCTCCTTTGTAATGATAAGTCTATTATATGATTTATGATCTGTAGCAGCATATAAATCTGAAATTTATCTTTATCAGGTTGAAATATCTCTTTCCATAAAAAAGTTTGTCTTCACCAAAAACACTTATTTTATCACTGTATGGGGGAAATTTGATGAATCTGAGTGCAATAAGAAATAGAGTTTTTATGTGTTCATTGAGATTATATTTATCTCTATTATACTTCATATTTATTTCAGAAATCAATTTTCCATGAATTAACTGCTTTATTTTAGACCCTAGCTTGATTGCTAGCTTTAAATGACTAGTCTTGCAATTTTTGATGTAAATTGAGTTCTGTTAACTCAAACTGATCCCTGTAAGTTCCTATGGGTCACTGAAATACCCATATTACCATACATATATCCAAATTTTTTTTTTGGGGGGGGTGTGCTGTCTTTTGGGATCCTCCACTACGTAGGGTTTCATTAGACCAAAACTGCTAAAAACCCCCAAATTCCTCCAAAAATACTTGGAACTTTCCAGAACTGCTGAAAACTGTCCAAACCCATTTATTGTGTTATATGAATTCTGGAACAACCCTTTGTAGTTTTCCAAAATCCCCTGGTTGAAAAGGCTGAACTACTCTTCCTAGTTTCACAGTTTGGATGCCCACAACCATGAAAGTAGGTTTCCGCATAGAGGATTCTGAAACCTAAATTGCACCAGATCTAAATGTGTTATGGAATATAAAATTCTATGTCTTAAATGTATTTGGTTTCTTCCCCCTTCTCACTCCTCTTTCCTTCAAAATTTCCCAGAAAAAACCCCTGATTTGCCCAGTCCGAAGAGGCTCTGAGTGGTTTGATTCAAAGTTCATAAATTTTAATTTAAATTACAGAATTAGATAGTGCTCAAGTGTGCACACTAGAATTGAGACATTACAGTGGTATCAGAGCACTTTCCTCTACTCCTATGGAAAGAAGGCTTTCTATTGACTAATTTTGCAGATCACCAATTCAAGTTGCAACCATGAGGGTTGTGCCAGTAGTTGAAGATGACGACTTTGATAAGTTTGTTGAAGAAGAAGAGGTGATATATGTTAGTGATGGGTTGCAAATTTCAAGATACAAGAACAGTTACTTTTATGACCATATGGAGTATGAAGAAAACAATGTCGAACTACCCATGGCTAGTCCTAAGAAGGATTTAGAAAAGATGATAGATGCAGTTGAAAACTTGTCTCACCACTACAAAGAGTATATTTCCTTGGAGGAAGTGATTTGTAAATCCATTCCTTTCAAAGATTATTTTTATTGCAGATTTGGATTTGAGCCCAAGAATGTAGATGATTATTCTTTCAAGAGCAACAAATCATCCATAGAGGAACCAAGTTGTTCCAACTGTGTGAGTAAGGAAGAAGAAAAGAGGACCAAAAGTGAAGATTCATTAGAACCATATGCACATGGTTTCTTTGAGAAATTATTTGGGTTTCCCCAAAAAGATATCAATTTATTTGCAGCATCCATGAGGATGATGAGTCACCAAATCCTTCATCAGAAGGATATTAAGAAGATCCATGCACAACTAAAGATCCATTAGTCCAACATCTAGTTGTTGGTAACGTGGAAGGTGAAATGACTCCAAATTTCTTTGTGGTTGATTTCAAAATAAGTGCAGAAGAGATGGGGAAGACTGATGATGGTGATATATATTTTAGATCTGATCCAAAATAGAAACACAATTCAGATTTACAGTCACCCCTTGAGCCTCACAAGGAAGCTGAAATTGAGCACATCTTAGCAGGGTGTGAAGTAGAGAAATGGGTGGGTGAACAAGCCATCATAATTCCACCACATAAGGAGGAGAACATGACACATGGTGAGTTAGTAAATTCTGATTTTTATTTTTCATTGTGTAAATCTGATATGGCAGCCACTTTCAGTGAAAAGTTTAGAATGGTTGAGTCCATCAGTGATGAGGTTCAAAATTCTGGTGTAAAAAATGAATGCAGTATGAAGGATGAAACTTTGAGAGAATATCTTTCTCGTGCACCAAGGATGAATGAGAACTTAAGTTGCAGCCCAAATTATGTTGTTGAGGACTTAAAAGATGAATATATTTCAGCAACAACATATGGATCAGATTTCAAAACCTCGAGTGCACTGCATGAAATTGATTTGATGATGGAAAATGAAGAGGAGAAACATCTACAAGAACCTCATCTTCATGTAGGGTCATTGAAGATGGATGAACAAAAGATCCTAGAGGCCCTGAAAATTCTCCATGACACTCATGCTTTAGTGTCAAATATGTGTTGGGAAGCTGCTTTAATGGAAGAACAATATTCGTTTGAAGCCATGGAGAATATCCAGAAAGCAATGTCCACAATCAAAGGTAATTTCTCACAATTGCTTTTAGATAAAAATGACATGTTTGAGCTTGTTGAGTTGTTGCGGGAAGCATCACTGCATGATGAATAAATTATTTTCATATATAAAGAAGAGAACTACAAGCTCAAAGGTGAGTTATTGGCCACCCAATATTCTTTGAGATACACTGAAAGTGCCCTCTTAGAATCACAAATGAAGATAGAACAATTACAACAAGAGTGGAAAGAATTGACTGAATACTCAATCTTTCCTGAGAGTCATTCCTTTTGGGTAAATGGCATAAAAAATTCAATGGAGGAACCTCATGAGTGGGTGGATGATGAGAAGTATTCTATTCGATATGTGCTTGAAGAGTGTGCATAAGAGTTTGATGAGAACCAAGCACTTGATTTCTTGCCAAGGAAACTTGAGTTGTTACTTGAAGACAGTCACTCTCCCATGGAAGAGTGGTATGAGAGCACCCAATTTGGGCCAGCCAATAATGAAAAATTTGCAGCCATAAGTATTATTACTGAAGTTTGCAAACATGCAAAGAAGGTTCACAGTTATTTCCCACATGCCCTAGATTCAACAACACCAATGAGGAATGAACATTGGGTGAATAATTTTTTCTGGTTTGTGTCACATGTACAACAAGGGGGATCATGATTTGTCCCCATGGGAGATAAATCCTATTGCAGAATATATGGCTAATTATAGATCATATAAATAAGCAAGCAATATCTCTGATTCATCCACTGGATGGTTGGATAGAGGAATCATTGAAGAGGAAAATCTGGAAGGTAAACGTTTTATGTCTTGTTGCAAGATTTTTTTTTTTAATATTGTTGATTTTTCTATGATTTACAAGCAGTAGAGAAGGCATGTGTGTGCAACCAATTTTGACATGAAGGCATCAGATCTACACTTACCTTTAATGTGTGGGTCAATTGATGGAGTTTTGTACCCTTAGATCAATGGCAAAGAGTTGAGTCATTGGATGAAGAGGGGAGCACCTGTTGAGTTCCACAGAGACCATGATACCTCGTTATTTGAGGGAAACATGAACATGACTGATTTTGATATAGCTTAATCTCTTTTGGAGTAGCATTTTAGGACATGGGATCCTCACCATTGTCACTTGAGTTTCATGGATAACACACTTGTTCCTTGTGTGCATTGGTCACATGAGAACATTTCAGTTGGAATGGAAAGACTGGTGGAATTGTGGCCTCACTTTTTGGAGGAATATTTGGGGATGTATAGTATTTCTTTGATTCATCCCTACATTGGAGAGTTTCATATATTGATTGAGGGCCCCTCAAATATTCAGGTTTGCATTGGAAAGGATGGTTTTCCAATATGGTGGTATGGTGTTTTCATCTTTCCCAACATTTCATATGATGCTGATTTTTTCTTGTTACTAATGTTTGTGGAGATGTAGCATGAACAGTGGGATCCGGGAACTCTTTTGCTTGACATAATTTGTTGGATGGTATTCCTATCCATGGGGGTGCCATAAAAGCAATGGGATCCTAGCATTGTTTGTCCTTGGAGAAGTTGTTTCCATCTTGGCATGATGAACCAAGCCAACCCTCTTTTGCACTAGTTCATCTATGTTGCACTTGGTTTCAGTTTTCCACATAGGGAACACTTCCTTGGATGGAATTATAGTTTACATAGCAGTGGTATATTTGCATTTATGATATTCTTATGGGATCTTGGTACACTTTCCAGTTACTTCACTTGGATAGAAGTAGGCATGTTCAGTTACAGATGTAGTGAATATTTTCTTGGAGAGAGGATTATGATCAGAGTAGTGCAGCAAAATCATGATGGACCTCTTGGGATACTTTGCTTGAGGAAAAGCAATATGGGGAAGGGAGGACTGTCATGTTCCCATTTTGACAGCACCATGAAGCAGATCAAACCTCATGGATACTAGTGACATATTGAATTAAATAGTTAATGAGGGGATAAGATGAGGCAATTAATTAATTAGGAGTGTGCATTTAAATGTATCCATAGTTGCCACCCACTTGGAATAAATAATTATGGAGCATTTAATATTATTGGTGCAATTAATGTTTTTATTTGTTATGCTGAATAAATAAAGAAATTTTCCCACCAATTCAAACTAGTGGATAAGGTTGGAGGAATTACTTGGAGTAGAAGTCAAGTAAGCACTAGAGTCCAAAAATGATGCCAAAAATGATAAAAGAGGAATATTTTAGGAAACGCAGCATAAATTCAGAAAGCAGGATAAAACAGGAAAAACAAGAAGGTATGAAAAGAAGGAAAGTTTAGAAAATAAGGAAAGTCAGAAAAAGAGGGAAAAGAAGGAAAGCCTAAGCAAAGCAAATCAAGGAAAGTATGTCCACTCATGGGTGACCTATTCTCACAGGTCACCAAGCCAAGTAAATTGCTAAACAGGTCATCCATAATGTTATTAAAGGAGAATTTGAGCCCATTGATTTGTTTTGGTTGTTATGTATGTTGAGCTATGCTTATGTGAGCATTCCTTCAGAGTGATGTGCCTCAGACTATTGGGAGATGAGCCCCAACCTTCCCTTCCCCTTTCCTTCCATCCTCTTCTCTTATATTGCATGTATGGAGCACTTGATTGCAGCTATTCAAGTATTATCAAATATATTTTCATCCTCCATCACGTCCAGGTCGAGCTCCATGAAGCCCATGCTTCACCTTTGCTCTCAGCCCCTTTGCTGGTCATGTTCCGGGCTTCTTGCCCATTATTTTGGAGTCTCCTTTGTAATGGTCAATATATTATATGATTTCTGATGTGTATCAGAACATAAATCTGTAATTTATCTTTATCAGGTCGAAACATCTTTGTCCATAAAAAAGTTTGTCTTCAGTTTTACCAAAAAAGCTTATTTTATCACTGTATGGGGGAAAATTGATGAATCTGAGTGCAATAAGAAATAAGAAAGGTTGTGGGATTGATTGAAGAGTGTTTATATGTTCATTGAGATTCTGTTTAGCTCTTTTATACTTCAAATTTATTTCAGAAATCAATTTTCCATGAAGTAACTGCTTTATAGACCCTAGCTAGATTGATAGCTTTAAATGACTAGTCTTGCAACTTTTGATGTAAAATGAGTTCTCTTAAATAAAAATGATCCCTGTAAGTTCCCGTAGGTCACTAAAATACCCATATTACCATAAATATATCCAGAACTTTTTTTTTTTTTTTTTTGGGGGGGGGGGGGGGGGGGGGGGGGGTCGTATAGCCTTTTTGGATCCTCCACTGCGTAGGGTTTCACTAGTCCAAAACTATTGAAAAACCCCAAATTCCTCCAAAAATCTTCGAAACTTTCTAGAACTGCTGAAAATTGTCCAAACCCATTTATTATGTTATATGAATTCTGGAACAACCCTCTACAATTTTCCAAAATCCCCTGGTTGAAAAGGCTGAACTACTATTTCTAGTTTCATGGTTTGGCTGCCCAGAAGCGTGGAAGTAGGTTTCCGCATAGTGGATTCTGAAACATAAATGGAACCAGATATAAATGTGTTAGAGAAGAGGAAATTATGTGTTTGACAAAATTTCTTGAAAAAAAACCCCTGATTTGCCCAGTCTAAAGAGGCTCTGAGTGGTTTGATTCAAACTTCAGAAATTTTAATTTAAATTACAGAATTAGATAGTGTTCAGGATTCCACACCAAACTTGGGATATTACAATAAATTTAGAATATAATAAAGTTAGAAGGAGGTGTAGAGGCAGAAGAGTGCAGGGGCAAGAAGGGAGTTGCAGAGGCAGTGTGGAGTGACACAGGCGGAGAGGGAGCAACGAGGGGGAAGGTGGACTATGCGGTGGATGAAGGAGGTATGAGGGAGAGATGAGCATGATGGAGGTGTGAATATAGGTTATGGGCAGAGGAGGATGACCGATGGGGGAGGGAGAGCAGTAGGAAAGAGTGGAGCATGAAGAATGGGGAGCGAAGGTCGGGAGATAGAGGAGGAGGCTGCGAGGTTTGTGAGGCGTGTTTTGAATAGACTGATAAGCGTATGGGTGAGTACAAAAATGAAGAGAGTGGTCGATGAGTGGATTAAGGAGCTGAATTTGAGCTCAGAGGAGGAGCGATACTTGGTCTGATACCAAATGAAGCAATCGACTTCAGGACACAGAATCCATGCTTGAGTAATAAATAATTATATATATTGAAGATCATAATGATTACAAATGAAACTCTACTTTATCGGATTGAGTGTGTAAAATGAAAGGTTACACCCTTTCATATAATAATTAACTAATTTAATTAATATTTTATTTTATATTCGTTACACCCTTCTAGTAGTGGTAGAGGATGAGGAGCAATTGGCTCCAAAGGTTGAGAAGAGACCAACACCAGTAGGTACAAGGACTCAATATTCAGATTAGGAGGAGGACTTGGAGCCTCCTTCTAGTTCTGTTAGGATGAGGATGGGATGACTAGAATAGACATTGATATTCTCAAGAGAATTTGTAGGATCCTAGAAGAAATTTCAAGGAGGGAAGATGACCAAGACAATTTCCTAGTTACATGGAAATTGTGAGTGACATCATTGATTCCAAGCCTACTAGTCATGAGGAGGCATTAGGCCATTCGGTTTAGAGGGATTCCATTGTGGAGTATGCATCCATCGTGAAGAATGCTGTAAATGATGTATGGGACATTGTGCCAAGGCTAGAAGGTAAATCAATGGTGAGTTTGAGATGGATATATAAGATCAAGCATGTTGTTGATGATAGTGTTGAGAAGTAGAAGGTGAGGTTTGTGGCTAGAGGGTTCTCCTAGAAGGAGAGAGTAGAGAGGAGATATTTTCTCCAGTATCCAGGTATACTTCTATCAAGGTTGTTATATCTATTGCTTCAGATATGGAGTGGAGGATATATCATATGGAGTGAAGACAACCTTCCTCAATAGAGTGATTGAGGTGACAACCTTACTTACATTGAACAACCTCAGGTATTTGACGTGCATGGGATAGATTCTCATGGTTGCAAGTTGAAGAAGGAATTATATGGACTCAAGTAGGAACCAAGAACATGGTACTCAAGGATTTATGGTTATTTGTTAGTTATGGGTTTTATCAAGAGTGAGGTGAATCACAACTTGTATTATACACTTGTTGGTGATGATCCACTCATGTTTCCTATATGTAGATGATATATTTCATTTAGGTTCAAAGAAGCTCATTGAGATGTACAAGAGAGATATAGCTTTACAGTTCGAAATGAAGGACATAGTCTTGATGCACTACTTTTTAGGATTGGAGGTGTGGCAGTAGACAAGTGAGATTTTTCCGGGACAAGGAAAATATCCAGTTAATATTTTGAAGAGATATGGGATGGTAGATGACTTTATTGTGTTTCCACTGACGATAACCAATCTAAAGAAGCTAAATGCTTCTAATTCATATTTGGTGGATCCTACATGGTATAGGTATTCGATTGATTCCTTGATATATCTAATTAACACTAGGGCATATATATGCTTTGTTATGAATACCCTAAGCTAATTTATGGTGGAGTTGAGGAGGGTACATTGGGTTGTAGTGAAGCATGTGCTTGTGTATATATGAGGTACTATGGAGTATGGATTGACATGTGTCAAAGAGGAAGGAGTGCAATTACTAGTCTATATAGACTTAGAATGGGATATGAGTGCATTGGAAAGGAGAAACACCTAGGGGCACATATTCAACTTAGGATCAATAATGATTCCATGGTTTAGTAGGAATAATATGTTAGTGGCACTTAGTTCAACAAAGAATGAGTACAATGCATTGAGTTTAGTGAGTTGTGAAACCACATGGCTTCACAATATGCTCACAAGATTATTTGGTCTGGAGTTGGATCCCATAATGATCCACTTTGAAAAACAAAGTTGCATAAAACTCTTGGATAATCCAATGTTTCATGACAAGTAAAACCACATAGAGATCATATATAACTTCATCAAGGAAAAAGTTCATAGGGGAGAAATGAAGCTTCATTATATATCCACAAATGAGTAGGTTACATATTTTATCACCAAGGATTCAATAGAGGGCAAGTTGTTTTACTTCATGGATAAGCTGGGAGTGGTGTAGCCTTACCTTCCTTGCCAAGGAGGGAGTGTTGATGATTATAACCCATACATGTGCTTCTGCATAGGATAGCTATTAAGCATGCATAAGTTTTACATTACCTCTCTAGGTACTTGATCAATTTAATGAGTAAGTGATTTTTATACTTCTTTCCCAAGTCTAACTCATGAAAAAGACGCTAATTAATTTAATGTTGGCTAATGACTAAGGTTTACTAAAGTGAAAAGTTAAGTGAAATTTATATTAAATTGTGAACATTTATCTTAAGTGAGGCTCAATATATAAACTTATCCATCTATCACCTTGGATATTAAGGGCTAGGGCTTTAGTCATTGAAATCCTAGAAAAGAAATCCCAAGGAGAGGGGAAGAATTGATAACAAAAGATAATTTTGAGAGATATTTTCTCAAGAGAGAAGAGTGTGAGACTCAATGGATAAAGAGAAAGCGAGAGAACTGATTTGTAGTAGGAAGATCAGGAGGAGAATTGAGAGGACAATATATCCTATTATCTAGGAGGCAATTTGCTCAGCTGATCCGTACATCCATGGGGAGAGATCCATTTGAATTAATACAAAATTCATACAGAGGTGACGTGAAGGTCGATATTCTTAGTGGTTCGATTTGTTGAGGTTCAATTTCTTGAGGGGCTACTTTTCTTAAGAGAAAAGCCAATTTTCTCAAAGGGGCCAATTTTCCAAGAAGGCTGATTTTCCAAAGGCGCTGACTTATAGGTTCCATTGTTGTAAAATTATGAATTTCTCCATGAGCCAAGAGTTAATAAAAGAAACATTGAATGATAGTTTTCCCAATTGGGGTTTTCCAAGGTAAATACGTGTGTCAATGTGGTTGATTTCCTATTTTGTTCCACTGCATTTTATTGGTTAAAATATCAGTGTATTTTTGTTTATAATTTCAGCAGTAAGCTACAACAATATTTTATTTTTGGGCATTCAGATTTGGTATTGATAATTTAACACAAAGTTAATATTTCTATTTCAATTATGCAATCTCTCAAATTTCCAAGAATATAGAAGGATAAAGAAAACCATGCATACTCAAACATAGGCACTTTCCCTAAGGTTAAAACAACAAATCCAAGGAAATCCTTTCAGCTATGTGCCAAATTCTACCAAGGAATTGTTGTTACATGGAAATTCCTACAATGTTGTCATAGTTCTCTATACCACAAAATATATTAGGATGACAAAAGCTATTGAAAAAGGAAACTTGGTTTATAAATTGAGATGTTTTTCAACGTGATTTCATTTCAAATTTACAAAGATTCTCTTATTGTATTGCAGGCTTCCAAATAATTCTTACCATGGTTAGAAGACATCAAGGTGGTAGGAAGATGTATTGACTTAATGATTTCAAGAATTCGATGGATCCTCTAAAGGTTGATTGGTATTTCACTTACACAAGAGAAAAGTTAGTAAATATCCAACCATGTATAGGAAACAATAATATTCCTCTATGGAATGGAATCCAAAATTTGAAACATCGTTAAGTCCCAAAATATTGATGGGTTGAAAACATTTATGAGCTGGATATTGATTTGTATGAATGAGTAATAGTTTCTACTAAATCCAAGGGAAGAATTTCACATGACCTAATAGATGAGGTCCTGGAGGTTTACACCTTTTGTTGGTTACATGGAATTTGAAGGGTCATGACAATAGAGGCACTTTAAAAAATGAAAAGGGGTTAATGTCAATTGATGTGGAGACAACAGTATAACATGGAAAATTTGTGGAAACAATTGAGACATTATTTCCACCTGAAATGGGATAAAATTCCTACAACTTTTGCTAAAGTTTTTTAGGATACAACTATATTGGGAGAAGAAACTTCATCTAAAATGTAACTTCCAAGGAGGATATGAATCCATATCAGAAGAATATTCACTTAATGACCAGTTAATTCCACCTTTGTCATACACAAATGATTCTATGGATGATATATATTTTGTGTAATTTATATTAGATCATTTTCTAATGTAGGATAAGATCCCTCGAAGCAATTTGAAAATGGCAAAATTTCCTTGTGGGAGCCAGAGAACAAGGTTTTGGTTAAAATTTAGAATTATCTAAAGACTGAATGTTGACTTCTGCAACCCATACTTCAAAGTTGAGTGTTGCAAGGTCATTTATGGATACCTTGCAGAAATATCCCCTGAGACACATCTACCTCTGTAAACGTTTATCAATCTAGTTGGATCGATAAATGATATTGCATGACCATTGCATGATGTTTGTACAGGTCTAACAATATATATCTTGAGGGGAATCCTTGGTTGACAAAGAGGAAAAAAAATGGATTTAAGGATTGGTTACCTAGCACTCACAAGTCACTAGAAATGGCATCCAAACCAATTTACACCCACACATATTTCATGAAACTGTCATAAACCAACTGGACATCGATAAAAGGAAGATTATGGAAGATCATTGAGGGTGAGTTACTGGTAGGTTAGATTGCTAACAATATATAATTATTGTTGATGGGAGATAGTTTGATAGTCAAATAAGATGATATATACATACTTTAGCATGTGGTTTAGGTTATTTTCATGTTTTGTTACGATGTTCCCATCACTAAGCATGCCTTGCATGTCACAACTATAGTGATCATAATATGGATCCCAATCGTAAGAAGCAACATGCAAACCACACCACTAATAGTCAAATAAAGGTGCAATTATTTAGTCAACTAGTTGTGTTATGTTATTCCACTTCAATTCTCAATTCAACTCCAGTTAACATGTGACCTAGTGGTAGAGAAGTGCATGTAGGGTTGTAGGACTAGAAATTACACAATAATTACTATTCTAGACAATAGTTAAGGAGATAGAACAACAATTATGTATTAAACCTTTTGGAAATATGCCCTCGTCTATTTTTCACTTGAGTAGACATGGGTGCATGCATGAAGAAATATGGCATTGGACATGCATTAGTCAAACTGATTGCACATTTGAAAGTGAAGTCATTTGTTACTCATAAACAATAGTCAACTAGGGCACAACTAATAAAGTAAACATCATGTTGTTGGTCATGTTACCACTCAAATTAGAACCCTAAATCATGGTCACATATCTCGATGCTATGAAAGGTGTTATCACTCAAATTAGCACCCTTGATCAAGGTCATGGATCTCTTTTCTATGAGGGGTGTTGTTTCTCAAATTAGCACCCTTCACCAATGTCACGAATCCCAGTGCGATGAGTGGTAAGCATAGTAGAAGCTAGTGCTCGATGTCACCACGACATAACTTCTCAACACTTTAGGTTAAATCTTAAGACCAAGTGGGAGTCCCTCCAATTTATAGATTGATATATGCAATTACTTGATTAACACACAAACACCTTTCCCAAGAAAACCTCTTAGTGAATATCAATTCCTTATGGAGTAAAACAATGAAGCATAAAAGACACTAGGTGAGAGGAACGATTTATACACTTTATTATAGATTCCAAGAAGGATATATTAAATATTTTACCATTGTTATGGATTTTTAATAGTCAAAACACTTCAATAAATTGATAAATATTAAACCAAACAATGCCAACTTATCATATGGTATGTACCTTGTATAGTAGGTCAAGTGACAAGATTTAAGGGAGTAAGGATAAACACCAACTAATATTTAAAAATGTGAAATTATATATGGTATGTGCCTTAGAACAAACCTCAAATAGATGTTGGTCGCAATTATAATGCTTCCCAACAGGTGTCCAACACCCAAAGGTCACTCTAGGCCCGAAACCCTTCTTTTTAGGCCTTCAAACTTGGTTGAAATGATCAATATACATGCTGTCCTTTTTGTAACAGATCTACAAAAGAAAAATTAGCAAGCAAAAATCATTAGATATCTCACAAATTATCCATAGAAAAAGGCACCGCGAAGGTCCACCAGAAAATTTCCTAGGGAATCCAACTAGAAATCCTAAAAACATGTTACTTTTTTAGATATGAATTTTCTAATTTTTTAGGGTTTTCCAATATTATATTTTTTTGGATTTTTTATAATAAGTATACATGAGAAATTTGATGAAAAAGATGAATAGAGGGGTTATGGACTTATTCCTCAACCCCATGGAAATTAGACATCAAAGTTAATGTCCCTACTCAATTTGGCTATTCAATATTTACCAACTAGGGAAAATGCTAGTAGCCCGAGATTATGTCAAAGTAACCAAACCATAATTAGGGAAAATAATGAATGCCAAGTCCCATATTGGAGAGCTCCTCCAAGAGAAAATTCTCCTCAAACAAGATTGACAAGATGCAAATAAAACCCTAATTTACCTTGCTTAAGGTGCAAAAGTAATGTCGAACAAGAAAATGGAGAGATCTTACATACATCAACCAAGGAAAGAGAAAGAAAAAAAAATATTAGGTCATCCTTAGCCATGAGTTATAACAAATATTATTTGGATCAATCTTGCAAGATACTAAACCCTATAAATTTCACTATTGAACCTTCATCACACAAAAAACGTGTCAAAGAGAGAGTTGTGCATCACTTTAGAAGCTACGATAGACCAAGAGAAAGAAAAAAAAATACATATTAGAACCAATGTCTTGTATTCAAATGAGTTCTAGGAGCCTTTATTTATACGCTACCTCCTATTTTTTTTTAAAATTTTAGAGCCTACCTTGCTAAAAAGTAAAATAACTTAAAAATAGAGTTTGTCACCTACCAACCGGGGACTAAACCACAAAAGGATAAACATAATGATAAAATGATGTAGATGGGTTCAACGAAGTGAAGTGACAATCTAGAGGAGGATGTTGTGCCCCAACTAACCCCAACAATGTAGAATATCCTTTAACACCCTCATCTTTAACAAGGTAAGTCCTTCTTCAAGAAGATGATGTCATCATGGATTTTGCACATGTAGACCATGAGGAGGGGTGATACATGAAAGACAAGGTCCAAGTGGACATAAATGAGGTGTGTTAAGGTGGGTGTGACATCCATTACAAGGACAATCACCTTCTACATAGAAAAAACATAAGTGTGGCTAGGAGCCCCAAAGCCATGTTTCATAGTGGGTCCATCCCAAGAAGTACCAAAGCACCAACCCAAGGCACAAAGGACCAACATGAAGGGGGACTTTCAACCATCAAGGCGTAGTTAGCAAATCCACTAAGATAATACTCCTTTAAATGAAAACCAAGAGGACCTACCATGACCAGACCATGGGTATTATGACTCACTATACTAACACTTTTACATAAAGAAGCCCAGACTTGGCCTTTTACAATGGAAAAAGACCCATTCACTTTGGTGCATTTTGGAAATCATGCTACAGACAATTTGGGGCATAATAACTATCTCCGACTACAGGACATGTGCTCTTCTCTAGAATGTATGAGAACCCCCTAGAATCTCTTGGAACTTATAGAACTACACACATCTAACAAGAACTACATCAAATGCATTGGAAGAAGACACTTCCATCCTACCTTGTTCAAATCAAAATGAAATCCAATAAAAAACAAGTGGAGATTCAACCAAGTGGAGATTCAATAAATGACTAAATATAACCATAAAATGTTGCAAATAGATTCAACCAAGTGGATATGTTGAGACAAAGGAGGAGGTCATCCCCTAACTAACCCAAATAATGTGCTTTTCCCTCAATGTCCTCATTTTTAACAAGGTAAGGATTTTTTGATAGGATGACATCATCCTCATTCTTTCATATGGAGACAAAGAGGAGGGGTAATACATCAAAACATAGGTCTAAGTGGGCATATGTGAAGTGTGCTAAATCATATATGACAACCCTTACATGCACAATCACCTCTACAAAGCATAAACACAAGTTTTTATAGGATCCCCTATGCCATGTGTCCTAATGGGTCCATCCTAAGAAGCACCAGAGAAACCAGTCAAGGCAAAAATTCCTAACATGATGGCTAAATTCCACCCATCAAGAGGTACTTTCTCCCATCAAGGGGTAGTTAGAAAATCCACAAGGTTAATACTCCTTGAAATGGGAACCAAGATAACCCACCATGACTAAAACAAGGTTTTCGGGCTCTATTAGACCACCACTATTACATAATAAATCCTAGACTTAGCCTTTTACAATGGAAAAGGACCCCCTGACTCTGGTATATTTTGAATTGAACGATGTAGAAAATTTGGGGCATAATAGGTCCTAAGAGGAGCCGTGATCTTCTGTACAGATATGCATGCTTAAACAAAATATATTTTCCAGTTGACTAATGTGATGAGAGTGCACTCCTTTGAATTGATAGCTAGATCCTAACAGTAGTGTACCTTTTTTACTTTGTTGGACCTTCTATCTTCTTTAGCATATGCATGCTTAAAAAGAATCCAAATAACAAGTTTTGTGTGCGCCTTGATTAACAAATTGTAGTTTACTACAAGTACTGAAACTCAAACAGCAGGGACACCCATTGTTCCATAATATAATGAATAACAATACATTCCTCTTTTAATGTTGTAGAGATTCATTCAAACCTGAGGGTGCATTGATTTAGGTCAATTGAGGTGTATAACGTAATGTGCAATGTTCATTATAAGTTTTGGAATCTCAAAGACCACCTATTGTATTTCTAGATTGACAGTTAATAAAGTTATTTAATTGATCCGCCCTTATTTTTTTGTTTTCATGTGTGCTTACATGTTTGGATAATGTTGGGCCTAGGGAAAGATAGGAAGAATTCAGTTAGAATTATTCCCAATGATGGAAAAGAGTCAGGACGCAAGAAGCAAAAGGATCTACGACAGAAATAGAGAAGAAAGAAAAAAATAAGGAAAAGGAGATGTGATAGAAGTAGTTGCGGAAGAAAGGAAGGAGGAAAAGGTAGAATAAGTAGTAAGGAAGAAGGATGCGACAAAGTAAGAACAAAAGGAGTCAAAGAAGAAAGAGATAAGGAAAGAAGCAGCAGAAGAGGAATCTATGACATGAGAAGAAGAGAGTTCACGACAGAAGAGAGGTCACGACAAAAGAGGAACGAAACTAGAAGGAAAAGATGCGACAAGGAAAGATGCGATGGATTTGGCCATGTCAGAGGACATGCAATGGCGTAACATCTATAAAGAGATAGTTCAGAAAGATCATGGGTACGAGGATGACTAGAGTCAACAGAATCCACACGTATGAAATCATCTTTGTAAATCGGGTTGTTAGTGCCTACTGACATGTGTCTATAAATTAGGAAAGATAGTCTATTGGTTAACTGTATGAAGTCGGCTCATGAGAGAGACATGTAATAGTATATAAAAGGAGGAACCAAGTTGTATGCGGGTTAGCCTCCAAAGGGTCTATTCATGTTAGTATCAATAGAATGTGGTCATTTAATGATAGTCTGATTTGTATTGTTGTTAGTTTGTTGAGTCGTAGAGAGAAGTTGATGACCCCGCATCTGAGTGCACAGGAGTGTAGAATAGATTGAGTCAATACATGATGTGTGCGGATCATTATTATAAGTTATAGAGGAATTCTAGTCGATCCAAGCTATGTGTGGATCATCAGTAAATTCAAGTAGAGGAAGAGTAACAAATAGAAGATTAGAGAGCATGAGAGGAGGAAGAAGTATGTATAGATAAGAAAGAGAGATCTAGAACATCTTCTGCAACTTAGTGCGTAGACCAAAGGTGCCATATATTTCTCATGCTAGATGAATATTTCCTTTGGGGTTTTTCTCGGACACTTCTCGGATGGGTTTCCACATTAGATACTATGTCAATTGTGTGAATGATGAATGTGATTGAGTTGCATGTATATGTTACTATGAATATGTGTTTATGTATTTTCTTATGAATGAGTTTATATGTATTTGTCACACTGTTATTGTTGGATGTGCCTATGTTTCATTGAGTTTGTTGTCATAATACCTATCAAAGGATGAGTTGTGTCACAAATTGAATGTGTAAAATAAGTATAAATATCCCACCCATAATCCTCTATTGAGTACCTTGGTAGAACGCCAAGGGACCTAAAATTCCCCACCCAACTGCAAAAACCTGGTTTTGGAAGTTACCCATAGAAAGACATCTCATGTGAGACCGCATCTGCATCAAAGGTGCTACCGACTGAGTCTTTCTCTGTTGGGTTGATATCTTGGGATTTGCTGTGCTCCTAGGAGGGACTGAACCTGGGTCAAAGATGGTTTGAAATCCAACAGATAATATATGCTTGATTACTTTCTTGTGCAAATTGTTAGGTTGATTAGCATATTAGACGATTGTATCTCTAATCTATGTCAAATATTGAAACTTTTAGTGAGCTACCTTAGCCCCTCATTATGTGCATTGTGCTACACCACCCCTACCTCCCTCATAATAGCCATGATAAAATAATCATCCATTATAACAATTTTATTTGAAACCACGCCCTATTTGGTGGAGATATTCTTGCATATTGAAGCCTAATCCGTATTCTCCACTCCTTTTTCGGATGATCATTGTAGCCTGCTTTTGACTCCATCAACCCTTGAAAAGACTGGTCTTCTTTGATCCTACCATCCTGGTTCTATAGGTTCAATACAATATTTACTTTCTTGTGTCTCTTTCTTATTAAGATAATGGTCTATCTAGTGGTTTGTTTCTTCCTTGAGTATGTGATAAACCACTCTGAACTGACCAAGGGGAATGAAACTAGCATGTAACCAATGGAGGAGGGTATACCAAGGCTGAATAATAATTCTATCTCTCATCTCCAAGAAGTGCTTAGTGTAAAAGGCCATATTAGGGCATAACCTATCCCGAGAATTAACCCAAGTGATCTAGATAAATTTTCTGTAAATGTTATCTATGATGATCCTATTCAATTCCTATAGAATATGTAGGAGGTTGTTAGGAGCACCCACTAAAAATATGAAAAAATGGGGTCGATCCATCTTAATGCCAACATACTCCAAGAGATCTAAAACCCCATATACCAACCTCATGCACAACTTGAAGGACTATATGAGGCAATAGTCTCTAAAGAAAAATAAGCCAAGTATGGGTAACAATCCTGCCCTGTAGTTGAGTTAACAAGTGTCGATATGTGATGCTAAAAAGAGACTAGAATTAAAATCGTCTCAAGTTAGAAGGGTTGGGCACCAAAATTTGATAGGATGATGTGATGAGGCACTTTCTGCTTGCACCTAATGATTCGTTAGAGGAGAAGCATTTGTACTCTCTCAACTGAGGCTGAATCATACTTGAGAAAAAAATTCCCCCAAATCTCTGAGCCATAGAAGACAATGGGTCGAATAAGGGATTCCATGAACACCATATTGGACAAAATGTCTTGGAAGTGGTACTTGAAGCACTGTCAATGGAGGAGGAATAAGGATCCATAACCCTTGTTGACCCAAGGATGAAGCGAATGTCACAAAATAAATGAGGTTTTGAGAATTTGACCCCCAAGTATGTGTAGGAATTGGTGATCTCAATCTCCTCCTATTTGAATAAAAATGAAGGTTTGATAAAGTATTTTTTGTCCCATTGAAGATAATAACCTTGGTTTTACCTAGGTTAACTGTTAACTATTAAAGATCACATAAAATATCTAAAGCATCCAATTATATATGTAACCCCTCTAGAGATGAGGACAAGAGGGCCACGTTGTCAACAAACAAGAGGATATATATCAAATTCTAGTGGAGGAACCATGCATCGCTATCCTGGATATGCTCTTAAAGGAAGGCCTCCAACCCATAAATATATATACCAAACAAAGTGGTGGATAGGGGAAATCCCTTCTTAACCTGAATGATACTCATGATGAAATTTGATACCCTATGAACTCTGAGGAGACAACTAAGGAATGAATCGTATATGTGCATGATGGAAGTCATTATGGCCTTGTAAATGCCAATGTCTCTTAGTCTCTGGAATAGGTCCTCCTAAGGGACAAAATCAAAAGCTTTTTGAAAACTACAAGGCAACAATAGAATTTCAAGGAGTGATACCCCACCTCCTCAATTATGGCTTGGAGGGTAAAGATGTGATCAATGGTATAATGAGTGTGTTAAAAACCTTCCTGTCTTCTAGATATAGGATGTTTCCTCTCAACATCTCCAAAATTATTTATACAAAGTATTGTAGCAAAGAGCTTCGAGAACATGTGACCCACCATGATTTTCTGGTAGTTTTTGGGATTTGATTTGGAACTTGATGTTTGTATTAGGTGAATAATTTGATGTCACTAAGTTAGTGGAAAACCTTGCATGGAAAACATGGTTTAATAGATCAATCAATCAAGTATTTGAAGTGGGAATACCATGCTTGAATAACTCTTCCTGGAAAACCTCCTCATCCCCTGCTTTATTAGTGTCCATTACCCAAACAAACTTTGCGATGTTCTAGTGTAAGAATGAGTAGCATGAAGGGGACAGAGAGGTAACATGAGTTTTGGGTTTCCTAGTGACATCATAAAGAATGGAGGTATGAGATTATATGGAACTAAGGTTAATATCATTTGGGAAGGGGAAGTGGAAGGAGAAAATGGTGCATTAGAAGGCTTTGGGGTAGTGGACGAGGGAAACACATAAGTCTTGTCTCCTCTGATAAATGAAGAGACATTTTTTTTATGGTGGAGGAGGTAGTGAGAGGAAGATTTAAGGTTGGGGTTAAAGAGAAAATTTATGGATGCAAAGTGGTCCCTCCATTATACAATGTGATGCTTGTAATTACAAAATTAAGAGGGATGATCATATGAATCTTATTCTATTAGAATATTTAGACACTTAGGAGTTAGTTAACATCAACTTGTTATAATATATCCCTTAGGAAAAGTGTGTTTCTTTAGTATGCATTTGTAAATACCTAATCCAATGGTCACTATATGTTCTAGACATAGAGTGATCCGACTGTTCATCTTCTCTTAGATCATAACTACCTTTGATCCATGGCTTAACACCTGATTCGTCCATGATATCTATTTAAAGAGCATGGAGGGTTATTTGCTAGTTGATTGATTATGAGAAGCTCATTTGTAACTTTCCTTTTTTTGCATAATAAACTACCTCAAGTAGCTATTTGGTTGGGACCATGGAGTGTTTCCCCTTTGAGGGATTAAACCACGTGAAAACATTGATGTGTCAATATGTGATCTATTTGTGTGAGTGGTTTCTCTGATACCATGTTTAGGTACACATGGTACTCCCAAAAGACTGAACACCTAGAGAAAGTATTGAAAGACTTAAGGCAAGGTTAGTTGCCAAAGGTTTTTCCCAAGTTGAAGGGATTGAATACAATGAAACCTTTTCTCTTGTTGCAAAAATGAACTCAATCCACCTTGTTCTTTCCCTTGTAGACTTGCATAAATGGGAAGTACATCAAATGGATGTCAAGTTTGGATTCTTACATTGTGATTTACAAGAGGAAATTTACATGGAAAAACATCTTGGCTATGTTCAAAATAACTCTATCCTTGTCCATCGCCTTAAGAAATCCTTATATGGACATAAGCAAGCTCTTAGATATTGGTATGCCAAAATGGATAGATTTCTACTTGACACTGGTTTTGCTCTATGCCATTATGACCCCAATGTCTATATCAAGAAAGTAGGAAACCATCTCATCATACGTGTTCTATATGTTGATGATATTATTCTTACTGGTAGTGACCCTAAGTTGTTAACCCATGTGAAATCCAATCTTAAGCAAAATTTTGAAATGTCAGACTTAGGACATTTGCATTATTTTCTTGGTCTCCAAGTCTTGCAAACCAAATAAGGAATCTTTATTTCTCAGTATAAGTATTCGTGTGACCTTCTTCGTTGCTTTCACATGGAAGATTGTAAATCAGGCCCTTCTCCCTGTGAAATCCAATCTTATTCAAAATTTTGAAATGTCAGACTTAGGACATTTGCATTATTTTCTTGGTCTCCAAGTCTTGCAAACCAAATAAGGAATCTTTATTTCTCAGTATAAGTATGCTTGTGACCTTCTTCATTGCTTTCACATGGAAGATTGTAAACCAGGCCCTTCTCCCTTCCAGTTTGGAGTAAAACTTTATGCCACTTGTACTTCACCCGAAGCAGATGCCACCTTTTATCGACGACTTGTTGCTATTCTCTTATACTTGACTCATTCTTGTCCTGACCTTTATTTTTTCGTTGGTCGTGTTTCAAGCTATATGAAAACACCTCATGAAAGTCACTAAAAAGCAGTACAAAGAATACTTCAATATATTTGAGTTACAATTCAGTTTGGGATTCATTACAGTACAGGGGGGACTCCTTTTTTGGTTAGTTTCACTGATTTAGATTGGGATGAAAATCCTGATGATCAAAAGTATACTGCAGGTTATGTTTTCTGTCTGGGATTTGGACTTGTCACTTGGGATTGTAAGAAACAACAAGCTCTTTCTCTTTCTTCAGCAGAAGCAGAATATAGAGTCGTAGTTAATGCCAGTTAGGAGGATTTATGGCTTCGACAGATCCTTTCAGAGTTTGGATTCGAGTAGAAAAAACCTACTCCATGTTGGTGCAACAATCAAAGTTCCATCAAGATCACGAAAAATACAATTCAACATCAATGCATCAAACACATTGAGCTACATATGCACTTCATCAGAAATCGTGTTCATGATCACATTCTTGAAGTGTTATTTTTCCCTACAGATGATCAAGTTGTAGACATCTTCACCAAGTCTCTTACAGAAGCGAAGTTTTCTAAACTTCGATCTATGTTAGGAGTTTAGGAATTTGTCATTAAGGGGGGATAGGCTCTAATGCCTCCTTCCTTCTCCTAATAGTGTCACTTTTGTAAATCCTTCAATCCTATATCAAGTTGTTCTTAAGGAGGGATGTTAGGATACTTAGACACTTAGGAGTTAGTTAAGATCAACTTGTTATAATATATTCGTTAGGAAAAGTGTGTTTCTTTAGTATGCATAAGTATGAATTTATAAATAGCTAATCTGACGGTCACTATATGTTCTAGACATAGAGTGATCTGATGGTTCATCTTTTCTTAGATCATAACTACCTTTGATTTGTGGCTTCGCACCCGATTGGTCCATGATATATATTTAAAGAGCATGGAGGGCCATTGGCTAGTTGATCAATTATGAGAAGCTCATTTGTACTATTTCTTTATTTTGCATAGAAAACTGCCTCAAGTAGCTATTTGGCCGGGGTAGTGGAGTGTTTCCCTTTTGAGGGTTTAAACCATGTAAAAACATCAGTGTGTCGATATGTGATCTATTTGTGTTAGTGGCTTCTCTAGGTGTTCGGTATTTTGGGAGCATATATAATTTTAGGGGCTATATATAGCCTAGGGGCTATATTAAGGGGGCTACAAGAATGTAGTGAGATATTTTCGTATATTGAAAGGGTTTTTTCAGCTAAACTATATTTTCCCATTATTTATTGGAAAAAAGATAAATCCAAAATGAACAACCTCCCATATATCAATGAGGAAAATGAAAAAAAAAATAGTTTTCTCCCTAGCAAAATCTCCCTCCAATCTATCTTTCGCCCCCAATTTCTAGAGAAAATATAGTGAAATCACTCTTTCGCCCCCAATTTTCAGTAATGGAGGCTCCCAAGGGTTATTTCACCGTCCATTTTCCTTGTAATCTAGGCATATGATTGCATTTTCCTGTATTTTTGGTCAATTTCATGTGATACCTTGTTTTATCCCTTGATTTCGAGTATTGGAGGGAAAATCAGGGGCTTTTTTTTTCTATAAAAAGGCTACAGTTATTCATGGTTCACCCATCAGATTGCGCTTGAAAGGTGAATGTTTTGGTTGATGAGATTCCACTTTTCATTCTTATTTTACTCGCCATTTTAATCTTCACATAACATCTCAGTTTCTGAAAGTTCAAGTCTTGAAGGGGCATGTTGCACATGCAATTTATCCAAGAATATAGAACCACGCCACACTTTTCATCCAATAATTAACATGGTGTGATTTTCATCAAATTTTTTATGCATTGTATCCATAGTTACAATAGATTATTATATTTTAATTTACTTTTTTATCACGGTTTTTATCATGGATTATTTTTTAGACCTGTTGAATTCTAGGGAACTCTTGATTCTTAGGGATCATTTGGTGCTATTAGGGTTTTATTCTATCCTAGGAGTATTGGTTTTGTGAAAGTGTTATAGAGATCAAAATATATGATTTATTTTTTTCCTTGTCATGTTTAAACTATCAATTTACATGTATATGTTGTTAGTGTATGTTACTCTTGATGGAGAGATGCCACATGGTTTTTATATATTCAAACTGAATTTGCCCCATTTGTATAAAATGTTCTTTTATTAGGATCTTACTTTGCAATTATTATTGGATATAAGGCATTAATGAGAGTGTATATGTTCATATTTTATGTCTAGTATTGTTGATGTTTGGGAGGTTTGTAATATAAATGAATGCACAATGATTATAATGGCAGGGATATAGTTGAATGGACATTATTTTGGTTGTCTTCTTGTAGAGTTGTCCAAAATGTATTGGTAGATTCTTTTATTTGTATTAATAAGTTTGTGATTGGTATATATTTTTATTCGTATTGCAAAGTTCATCAATTTTATTTGTGACCTAAATCTGGTGGGTTTGGTACTTGTTTTACGATATTTTGTGTTTTGTAAGGGTCATTCAGAAGAAAATGTTTTTTTGTGATATGTTTTGATGTGTAATTTCTATCATCATCCAAAAATGGATCTAGTTATGTATGATAAATATATGATTTAGTCGGAACACGATTATTCATTTCCATCATGATTTTATATAATATGTACAAGGCATGTTAATTTGACCTGAGATGTAGATATTATGCTATTTTATATCTAGTCTTTTGCATTCAATGAGGGTGATAAACAATATTACCACATTTTTCATGCATTCAAAAATTTTGAGGACATGTATATAAACAACTCCTTAGTTGATCTGAGAGAAGGTAGTGTTTCACAGAGTATTTCTAATGATATGCATGATGATGCATTAATGTCATTTATATTCTCATTAGTGTATGTTTTTTTATTTCTAATAACCATTGCAAGTTTCTAACTAACTATAAAAATTCTAAATCCAATGACATAATTCATATTTTGATTGTCAACAAAAGAAAGGAAAAAGTGGCACTCGTATCTATAAACGTATAAGCAGTTATTTTATTATTATTAAAGGGTAGCTTAAAAATGAGAGAATTGGAAAAAAGATAAATGGGAATTCATACACTATATTAAGGTTGCGGGTCTTGATAATACTCCATGTTGTAATAATGGTTCATGGGAGCCATAGTCACTCCATAATGTAAAGTGTTCAATTCTATTAGTTTGTCGGTATGTCAAGATTCGGGTCCCCACATGTCCATTGAACCATAAAGGGACGAGATAAAATGTGGATTCCCCACTTTGCGTGAATCTATTTAGTGTAGTTCTGTTTCACCAACACCTCTAGTTGTGAGCGACCCAATAGTATTTGTCAAATTAATAAACTCTCCTCATTCATGCATTTTTTCATTTGAGGGTTTAGGAGCTGAGATATTCGAGCTCTCGTATATGCTCTTCTTTTTCACTACCATAGTAATCAGCATAATCAAAAGCTAAGTATTCCTAACAAAATATTCACCAAGGCATTACAAGATTTTATAATTTGATGAAAGATTTTCCAATTTTTTACAATATTTATAATTCAGCGAAGTATTTGCCAATATTTTACAATATCTCATAGTTTAGTGAAAGATTTGCCAATATTTTACAAGATTCTATAATAGGATGAAATATTAGCCAAAATATTATATATACATATTATATTATTGATATAATAGCCTTCAATTTTTCCTATATATTAGGGAGATTCACCCATTTATTGTACATGCAAATTTCGGGGGTGTTCTTAAAATTATCCCTGTTTGGGAGTACCATGTGTACCCGATCATATTCTTATTTGAAGATTACATTACATAATAGGTTCCAAAAGGATGATGCTTAAAGATTAAATGATCTAGGTTGTTAAGATATATGCCACTCAAAAATTTATTTTGAATGGATTTTTTCTTTAAACAAAACAAAGGATTTATATTCATTTAGAAAAGAGTACATATTTATTATAGAAAATGAGCATTATGCTCTTTAGAAATCATAGTAGTAAGTTCAAAGTTGTAGATAGTAGTAAAAGTTTCATTTTATAACGAGATAATTGAGATAGTAAAATGTGATCTTGAAATATTGGCTCGAGGCAAATTTGGGATTGATTCTTTCAAGCATGCTCAAACAAAAGGTCGATAGGATGGACATAATGAACAATAATGTTCACTATCTAGTGATGTATGGGACAATGTGAAAGATTCAAGTGATATTTAGCAGAGGTTTGTTGATTCCTATTATTTCCTCTACCTAAAAGTTTAATCAAAGAAGTGTGATTCAATGTAATGATAGATTCAAGGAATGGTGTTGTGAGAGTATAGTGAGAGAATTTTTTTTTCACCATTTGATTTATAATTATTGACCAATGAATATCATGATATGTAAGGCTTTGGAATTGCATATCATTGATGTTACTGATTATTTGAATGGTCTCAAGATTCAGAATAAGGTCAATGTTTTTTCTTTGAAATTTGGAGATTCAATAGATATATTTTGTTCGCTCCATCATGCCAAAAATCCCGATCAAATGGATCGTAGTTGGATTTTTCTAATGATTATCGATAATTATCACCCCAATATTGATCCAAGTTTCAGGAATGCTCTAAGGAATTTACTTTTGATCATTGTAATAATGTTGATTCATGGCCACACAATAATCAAATGAATCTTAGCACTTTCAAGTTTCATCATTGAACAAATTTATTAAAGGAGCATGCTTTGATGATGAGGGAGAAAAATAATATTCGGTTGATATCTGTGCCAGGGTGGCGTAGTGAGATGTATGTTTTCCTATGTCACACATAATGGTTGATCCTAGAATTTCGTAAGACGAAGGGTTCTGGGTTCAAACATTATTGGGTTTGTTAGTAACACACACATTATTGGAGTTAGACATAAACCCTAATTTGGGAGAAATATTGATAATATTTTCAAAAGGACATGACTCACTATGACCGCTTGCACCCACACATTTTACCAATTCATCCTAATCAAGGATTGAATGAGGAACACTATCAACATTAGATGAATTAGTTTCAAAATTCTTTAGTAATTCCCCATAATTAATCAAAGATTGATCCTAGGTTAAATTTTTTTCTAAAGAAAGATGTTCTTGATTGGGTTAATCCTCAACCATACTATCATCATACCATTGTTCTTCAATGGAATTTGTATTAATCTCATCTTAGGGTGGGTTCGGATTTTCTTCCAAAGTTTTGTCATCATGGTTTTCCCAATCGTTGGTTTATATCCAAGTCATCATTTATACCTTCTTTAGGAAGTCAAGATAAAATGTTCAGAACAACCCTTTACAAATATCTTTTGATTTTTGCTTGAGGTTTGAAAGAATTAATTTTGAGATACTATATAACTTCCTTATTTATTGAAGGTTCACTCATAAGTTGACGCACACCGACTTGAACCGTTGCTTTGGAAGAGACTCCATCCAATTGAAAAAGAAGATCATCAACAAGTTTATTATTATCATCATGGTCACCTTCTTCAAATTGATTTTCAACCATACTAGTCATCATGTGATTGGCCTTATAAGGATGGCTCAATGGTTTTTCCCCACTTAGCTAACAAATTTCATTAAAAAATATCATATCGTGTGACACTTTCATCTCTTAGATTTAAGTACCAGTTATGAGATATCCATCTAAAGTAGAAGCAAGTAATTTCATACAAAGATCTTCATGCTCTATACTTAATTCCCATATGAACTCTCATAATCGATTAAGGTGCTCACTTGTAGATTCCACATTATCCCCTCTAAAAATATGTAATCTTTCATATGATTTATTTGGGATTTTATTTGGAAATCCAACTATTAATTTTGAGAAATCAAAAGTATTGTTTAATAATATGCCTTTACCCAAAACCCTTGGCTGAGGTTGGTTTATCACATCAATAAAAGGAATTTGGATATATACTTCAGAAGGGTCCACATTCAGTTGAAAAGGGAAAATGTTGGTAACCTAGGATTCTTGATACCCATTTTCATACTCATGATCAACGCTAGCACTATACTCCAGTATGTCCTTGTACTGTGATGATGATCTCCACTCATAATTTTCCTCTATTATTTGTATAACCTCTCTTGATTCTTGAACTCCATATCTTAATTGTAAATTAAGGTTTGATAAAATAAGAGTAATATATCTGAGTTCATTGTGTTTATTTGATTTATTGTTCCCTAGTGGAATCTCTATATGGGTTCATTAGTGGAGTTTTTTTGTGGATTCACCCAATGAATAGATGGATTAATTCACTAAAATGATTTGTTGTTAAAATACCAAGGAACTTCTTGATCCCTAGCAAGGACACCAAAAATGTTGTCACACAATATAGCAGTATAACGATTGCAAGGATTAATCGACTACTAGACCGACACAACCTCTTGACAATTCCCCAAAGTGTTACATAGACATGGTCCCATTTATTTAGGTCTCCTAAATCCACCAAGGGAAGACTTAAACTAACCATGGAATTTTTCCCTGTTCAGGTTTTATAAGTAATTACCAATTTAAGCTAGTATTCCCTAGAAACAATAAGACCAATTTGTGAGACAGGGTACCTTTTAAATTACAAAAGGAAAAAACATGACAACTTGAGAAGAATGACTAAGGATATTATATGTGATGAAAGTAGATTTAACCCTAGCTATTGTATGAGACCTATGATTGATTTTTATGTAAAGGGGGGTGATGTCTTGGTCACTTAAAATTAATTAAAGGTTGAGATAAATGATTTTCTAGCTTTATTAAATTCACATTTGTAAATGATTGAGTGTTTTTGAAAGCCTAAATTTGAATGTGAGGGGTAAGTACAAGTGTTGTATGTGATTATGGAAGGTATTATATGTAAAAAATCTTGTTGTTCTAAGTATTCATGGTCTAAAATTAAATATACAACAAGAATAAAAGCCACTAAATACTATAAACTAATTACCAAATTGAATAGTAGATGCTTGAGGTGATTAGTGCCTATTATCCTAGGTGATTTTAGTGAGATTAAGTTTCATATTTAAAATTTTGGTGCATAATATGATACTCTATTCCAATCTGGCAACAAAATACCAATATCTAGTGGTGAAAAAAGCTGAAAATAAGAAGTGTGATTTGATCAATAGAGGAAAAATAAAAACAAGAAAGAGAAAGGCTGTAGAATTATGACCCGATTCCTTGTTCTTGGGTGAGATATTCTTTTCCCTCTCCATAAAAATGCCTTGAATTGTGTTGGCTTCATTTGATGATGACTTCATAAGCAAACTCACCAAATATCGAACTTGAGGCACCCTAAATATCAATTCTCTCCAACCCACAAAAGAGAAATCAATTTGTCATTACCAATCAGATTTATAATGTTTAAATCCAAGCTATTATACTCATTATCAATTGAATAATAATGTATGAAAGTAAGAAAATAACAAGAAGAGAAACCAACAAAACTGCAGAGATAACTCACTTAGAAAAATTGGTCAAATCCCTCGGGGCACAAGGGAAATCCAAGAGGGTGATTTTCACACACAATAAAAACACTAAGATCTAGCCTCAAATATGATCACCAAAAAATCCATAGACAATGAGAGATTGAAACAATAAAATACTCACATATGAATTTCTCAAAACACCAATGAAATAAGAGGTAATCAATTTCTCTATTTGTTGTAGCAAAAGATCTCCAAAATCCATTTACAATGACCTAGATTCTCTCTTTTATAGAAAAAGAGAGAAACAAAATTCCTAATCATAAGGATTAAGAGCTGGTATTAAAACATAGAAAAATCAAATCAATGGCTGAGATAATCCACCACATATTACATTTTTTTAAATTTCTAGAAATGACTATATTCTAGGAGGGAGACAAATTGCCTCATTGAGTCCATAATACATAGAAAAAAATACAAAATATTTGTTGGTATGTTAAGATGGGATCAATAGTGGTTACCCTTAGCAATATCATTGATGATTTGGAATTATTCTTAGCACAATATTGCTAATATTTTTACCAAGAGTGTCCCCAGTAGAGAGAGGTGCCCCGCCCCCCCCCCCCCCCCCCCCCCCCCCCCCCCCCCCCCCCCCCCCCAAAAAAANCCCTCCCCCGTGAATATAACATCATGAAAAGTGGTCATAACTTGAAGTTATTGTTGGAAATATTTATGTCCTGATTTCAAAGGAAAAGAGAGACTACATATGTCCAAGATAAAAATTATAAGATGGATATTGTTGGAGATATTGTTTTTGGAATTTTGATGCTTAGTTTGGATACCATGTCTTTAAATGAATTTTACTCTAGATACCTAGATCAAATGATATTATAGATTACATGGTTATAAAACGTATTCTTAGACCTTCCAATGGTATATGTAACTCCATCTAACTCAATGGGAATTAGGAGATATGAAAAGATTTGTAAAGTCAACCCAATCAAAATTTCAAGTCGGTCATGCCAGGATATTGAACAATGTTAGGTCGTCTCAGAAAGTGATATAAAAATAGTATAAATAAGATGATAAATTACTATTTTTTTCACTCACTAATCGTCCAAGACATGGATATATTATAGAAGAGCCGCACTAGTGGAAAGGATGAGGAAAGATTGAATATCATTCCAAAAGGGGATATTTTCATGTCAGTATGGAACTTTCGCTATAACTTCTGTTCTAGGATGTTTCAAACCGCGCTACTTAGAGGAGATGAAGTAGATATAATGGAGTATTATTGTTTAATTTTTTAATTTTGGTTTGCTATATTTTTTGGATATATGACCTCGGGAAGTTACGGTTTTTGAATGATCCTGAAATGAGGTTTAAACAAGTATGTTTGCAATTTTGGCTATAAATTTTGTTCTAGGACATTTCCGACAATGAGTCATGGAATATATGAAGCATATATTTTGATATACCCGTGGTATGAGTTTCAAATGTTTTTTTTATATATTTTCATAGACATGACCTCGAGAATTTAGGATCTTTGAATGATCTTGAAATAAGGTCCAAATAGGTTAGTGTAGCACTTTGACTATAACTTCTGTTCTAGGATGTTTTAGACCATTCCACTTGGAGGAGATGAAGACAATATATTGAAGTATATGTGGTCCAAGTTTCATATGTTGGTTCACTATATTTTTAGATATATTCGCTTTTGGAAGATAGGGTTTTTAGACAAATTATAGTGCATTTATGGAGAGATTGAAAGAGTGCATATTAGTATGGAATTAGAACGCATACGGAAGTATTACACTAGAAACAATAGAAATAATAGAAGATTGGTGTCTCCAGTAGGTTGTTTCCTACATCTTATTGATTTGGTGCACAATTGAGGAGATTGGTGTCTCTGATATGTTGGTTCCTACATATTGTTGAGTTGGTGCTCATTTAAGGGAAATTAAGTCTAGATTGATGCCTACATAATTTATAAAGATAAAATTTTATAGTTTTATCCCAAAAGTGTTTTCACGTTAAATTGAGTGTATTGTGTTTGATTTTATGTGGATTTACTATTTCAAAGTAAATGAACGATCGATGGATGTTTAAAGTAAGAAAAAATATCTTATACTGATTCACCCCCATCTTAGTATAACCATAAGTATAATGATGTAATATTCATCTATCCCCCCCTATTAATGTTTTATATTCATGCCACCATATAAATTATCATCATGAATATTATAAGGATCATTCTTCTCTTGGGTGAAGTGGATGGACAAAGTCAATAGGGCTAGTCAAGTGAAGGATTGGCCAAGGTTGACTGATTGACTCAAGATAAGGAGATACAATAAAGTCTATGATATCCACTAATAAAACAAACACTATTACAAACCAAATCCGGTTTCTTAATGAAGAGAATCCATCTTCATTTTGATAATATAAATAAATATTGAATGAATAGATGATAGGAGACAAATTTTACATTGGAGGACCAGTTTATTTATATAAATTGGGAACCTACTACGAGGAGTCATGTCCTCATTAAAATAATTGTAATTATTAGTTAATTATTAATAACTAATATTATTATTTATTATTTATGTTTGTAACATTGCCACCAACTTTAAAGGCATCTTTTTCCTCAAAGATGATTTTGTTGATGTCAACTTTATTTTATATTTGTGTTGAAGTGTTGAATTGAGATGTATAGTATAGATTGAGTACTTTATCTTAATGTGGGCCTAGACCATTTTTTTTTGTGTTGTACTCCTTTGTGCTAATTGAGTGATGAGTTTCTCAATCAATTTAACTTGTAATTTATTTCTTTCCATATGAATTCCATATACTATTCTTGAAGGTTGGTAACATAGGTGCCTCACTACATTAGCCCTCCTAACACCATATCTACTCCTTTGAGTGCTAAGGCATAACAATTGAGTTGTAGATTTAAATCTTGTATTTGTATAAGAACTCTATGACATTTCCCAAATTCTACTACATGTTGGCTGTTGATAGTTGATACCTTGAGATTCTTCATGGGGTGTACAAAGAGGTTAATTTATATTGCCTTATTTATATCCACCAAATTGTGTGTACGTCCATAATCAACTAAAATTGTGACGTCCTTATTCTTAATCGTCCTTGTAAGTTGTAATCTCTTTGGCCTTGTATTTCTTGATTTTGTTTCCCAGAATATGAGTTGTTCATCCTTAATGTTGTTGTGATTTCTCAACTAGGGAGAAATATATTTCTTTGTAAGTAACTGAATTTCTTACTTTTGGGTGGCAACTTTATTAAGCATCGTTGAATATTTTTCTTTACAACTTTGTTGGATGCATGTAATTATCGTTTTTTATACTTCATGTGAGTTTGTATACAAATCGGAATTAGATGTATCTTCTTTAGTAGAAACATGCATTTATTTCCCATCTATGATTTTGCAATGTGATGTTTGACTGGATATGCATTTATGACCTGGGATCCAATATTCACCACATCGATGGCCAGTGTTTTTATTCCTTTTTCTATTATTGTTGGAACGACTGATGGATGTTTTGGATTCACTTTCAGCTTGATATCCATATGATTGGGATTTTTTGCACTGATGTCTTGGTTACAAATTGTCTGTACAGTATTTGCATTATGTCTCTTTTTCTTGCAAATAATTTTTGTTGAATATTTATTTGGATATCCCTTCTACATCGACTTTTGATACTTTTTCCTTGTTCCTTGTTACTTATATGTTTGGTATGTCATGCATCTTCAATTTGTTTTGTATATATGGTTTGAGTCCTCCCAAATAATTTTCGAGTAGCTAGGTGTTAGATAATCCAAACACTCATGTGGCAAGGGATTCCCATTGATGTGTGAATTCCTTAACACTTCCTTTATGTTGTAACCTAATAAGATTTGAAAAATAATTCGTTCTCGGTGATTCCTTGAAAAATTTTAAAAGATTTCTTTTGAACAAGTTCTAGGTGTAGGAAATTTTTTCTTTTTTCCACCACATGTACCAATTATAGTTGCACCTTTATAGACGCATTGATGCATATTTCACTTTCTCCTCATATTTCGTAACATTTAAAATAGTGAAGTATTCTTCTACTTTGTTTAGGAACGTGACACATTGGTCTTTTCTCCTGTCGTATTTCATCAACTCTATTTTTTCTCTGGGTGGACAAATCCGATAAAAGGTTGATATTGGGTGCCCTTTTATCTATAGGAGGCGTTGATGCAGAGCTACATGATGAGGTGATAGACATGCTAGAATTACTTCGTCATTTGTGATGATTACTAGAACTTCAATTTTGTAACATTTTCATGATTTTATTATGGTTCTCTGCCATGGCATCCAATTTGTCATCTGATTTTTTCAATTTCTCATTGATGATGTCCAATTTGTCGTCTAACTTTTTTTCCATCACTTAAATAACTTCATCTTTTATCTATTTCTTAAGCGTTGCATAATTTTTTTTCATTTCTTCTCTTAAAATTTCTTCGCTCTTAGTGATGGTCTCCCTGAGGTCATTGTTGTCTTTCTCCAATTTTTCGAACTAATTTTTCAATTTTGTCTTCATGCTTCTGGTATGTGGGGCCGTATATTTAAATGTGATTTGGGATTTATATGGTAAAAAATATAATAATAATAATAATTATAAAACATAATATTATTATATCATATATATATTATAATGGTTTGGATAATAAGATTTTAATAAAATACACTATATTATTATTATTATTATATAATATTTCAGTTTATTAAAAAAAATGGGTTTAGGGATTACATGGATTGAAAAGGGAGGATATGGAGTGGAGGAGCACATAAGAGTGTGATAGAGGGTGTTGGTGCGTGTAGGAGGGGTGTGTGCAGGTGGGGATGTGGGTGCATGGAAGAGAGTTGGACGAGTGGGTCAAGGTTGGTGTAACACAGGGGATGGAGGGCATAGTTGGGAGAACCAGTGTGGAGGCAACTTGGGAGTGGATGAGGGTCATAGAGATGTGATGATGGAAACAGTGTGAGGATGTAGAATGGACGTGTGTAGACAGAGTGGGAGAAGGAATGTGTGGATGAGATGAGAAAAGATTTGGGATGGAGATGAAGGATGCAGAGAGGAGCATGGATCTATTTTTTGTGTGTAGGGGAATATAATTAATGTAGGAAGTGAGAGGTTGCGGTGATAAAGAACATGTGGTTGAGAAGAGAAATGAGTGGGGGATCAAGGTGTAGGGGTAGTTGGGAGGAGAGTGGAGAGGAAAGAGAGGATCAGAGAGCTAGGGAATGTGAAGCGGTTAGTGTGGGTATTGTGGAGAATGGAGAAGTGTTTAAGGGAATGAAGGGTGTTTGAGGGAGATGGAAAGGGGACGTAGAATGGAGTCATAAAGTTGGATAAAGGGACAGTGAGGTGAGTGGGGGATGAGGAATGAGAATGGGGGTTGTAAATGGAGAGAAAAGTGGCAGGGAGAAGAAGATATGGAGAGTGTTGGGGTGTGAAGTGAGAGAGGATAGAGTGTTATGGTGCAGTGGTAAATGAGAGAAGGGTGAATGGAAGATGAGCATGAAGAGAATGAGAGTATGGAGAGAAAATTTTAGAAGGCCACAACCGATATATGATACCAATATTACAAACCGAATCCTATTTCTTGACAGAGAGAATATATTTTCAGTTTAATAATATAAATAAATATTGAATGAATAGATTAGTAAGAGATGAATTTTATATTGGAGGACCCATTTATTTCTATAACTTAGGAACCTATTGGGAGGAGTCACGCCCTCATTAAAATAATAATAACTATTAATAAATTATTAATAACTAATATTATTATTTATTATTTATATTTTATTTATCATTTATGTTTGTAACAAACAATAAGGAAAAGGCATCTCGCAAATGGAAGATGTGCTAGCATATGGTACTCTTTTAACCTTGACATCCATACTCAACCCCCTTTTCTTTGCCTTTTATTTTAAGCTCCTTCTTGGACTTATCTTCATAGACTTGTATTACTTTACTTTCTTAGACTTATTTTCTTGTACTATTTCTTCCTTTTAGACCTTGGCCTTTATTTTTCTTTGAGCTACAAGAAAGTTTTGACTTGCTTCTTTTTCTTGATTGCTTAATTTCTCAATTTCACTTGGTATTTTTCATTTATTTCTTTTATTCTAGCACATGGATCCTTGGAGAGGGATCCAGTTCATGTCTCCTTTTTAAGGAATTTAAGGGGAAGAATCCTTTCATGTTTTAAGACTAGGGAGCACATTTATAGCGATTGACCAACATAGCACATAGCCAATCCACATGGATTTACAATGAAGAAAGCATAAGGTATCAGAAGGTGGTAATCCTAGCTCATACCCATTCCAAAAGGATTTATAAGCAAAAAATTATAAGGCATCAAAAAAACAATTCTCTTAGTACATAGCCAATCAATAGGGATTTACAAGAAGAAAATCATAAGACATCAGAAAAATTTGTTGCACATATCACAGTTGAGACACAAAGGAATAATAGTAAGGGATTTTTAATGAAGAGGTTATATAGGTGATAATCATAGTCAATCTATCAAAGCCAATCCAATGGGTCACTATACAAGGGTGACATGAGACATAGATGGAAAAGTAAAAGGTGGAACCAAGAGAAGTTTGCGACAATGTAATAATCGATATACATAATGTAATATCCATTATATGATGTATAGATAAGAATATTAACTTGCTGCAATTTTTTTAAATAAAAAATTCTGAAATTGAATTAATTCACACAAAGCCTTCTTGGACTGGGCAAATCAGGGATTTCTTCTGGGAAATTTTGCAAGCAAAAGGAGTGAGTAGTGGGAAGCAACCAAATATAGTTCAGAAATATAATTTCCTCTTCCATAACACATTTATATTTGATTCCATTTAGGATTCATAGTCCACTCCACGGAAACCTACTACCACGCTTTTGGGCAGTCAAACTGTGAAACTAAGAAGAGTAGTTCAGCCTGTTTCAACCAGGGGCTTATGGAAACTTGCAGAGGGTTGTTACAGTATTAATTTAAAATAATAAATAGTTTTGGATAGTTTTCAAAAGTTCTAGAAAGTTCTGAGTAGTTTCAGAGAAATGTTGGTTTTTCTGGCAGTTTTGGCCTAGTTAAACCCTGCGCAGTGGAGGATCCAAAAATGAATTACAACCACAAATAAAAATGGTTCTGGAGGTATTTATTGGAATTTGGGTATTTCAGTGACCCACAGGAACTAATGGGGCTTAGTTTGAGTTAGCAGAACTCATTTTACATCAAATTTAGCAAGACTAGTCATTGAAAGCTAGCAATCTAGCTAGGGTCTAAATTTAAGCACTTAATTCGTGTCAAATTAATTTTTGGGATAAATATGAATTATAATAGAGATAAATAAAATCCCACTGAACATACAAAATCTCTTCAGATGGTCCCTCAACCTTGCATATTTCTCATAGCACTAAAATTCATCAATTTTCCCCCATACATTGATAAAATAAGATTTTTGAGGAAAATAAAGACAGAATTCTTTATGGAAAGTATGTTTTGACCTGATATAAATAAATTATAGAGTAATATGCTGCTACATATCAGAAATCATATACTAAACTGACCATTACAGAGAGACTCCAAAATAAGGGGCAGGAGGCCCAGAACATGACCAACAAAAGGGGTTGTGAGCATAGGTGAAGCATGGGCTTCACTGGATCTCGACCTGAATGTGATGGAGGATGAAAATAAATCTGATCATACTTCCATGGCTGCAATCTAGCGCTCCATACCTGCAATAGAAGAGAAAGGGAGATGGAAGAGAAGGGAGGAGGGGCTTGGGGATCATCACCCAATGGTCTGAGGCACAACACTCAGAGAGTATGATCACATAGCATAACCACAATATCAAAACATCCAAAATGAATAATGGAGTTTGAATACTTCTTTTATAGAATTAATGTTGACCTGTTGAGCAAGTTACTTGGATTGGTGACCTGTGAGAATAGGTCACCCATGAGTGGACATACTTTCCTTTCTTTGCTTTGCTTTGCCTTTCCTTATTTTTCCTCTTTTTCTAACTTTCCCTATTTTTTGAACTTTCCTGCTTTTCATACTTTCCTATTTTTCTTGTTTTATCCTGCTTTCTGGATTTATGCTGCTTTTCTTGAAATATTATTCTTTTCTCATTTTTGGCAACATTTTTGGACTATAGTGCTTACTTGACTTGGCAAGTTTATTTCCACATAATTTAATTGCATAATTAATAAAAGGATGAAATTAAATTAAATACATGCCTCAAAATAATTATTAGCAATATTTTTCCTAGGAAGAATAATTACTATCAATTTGAGCCCCTGGGAATTTTATCATGGTTAACACTTTTAATGTCCCAAAATATGGGGACATGACAGTCCTCCCCTCCCAATTCTGCTTGTACTCAAGTAGAAGCACTCCAGCGTGCTGCAAATTTGTTCTTCATGTAAGAGAACTGAAGCATGAATCCATTGTGCAAAAAAAAATTGACTTGATCCATCAAGCCAGCCTATAAAGTTTCTCCAAAATAAGCAATGCCGAGGTCACATTGCTTGCATTGCACCCCCTTTAGTGAGAATGCCTTCCCACACAACTTATCAGAAAAATTTATGCATGGATCCCATTTCCTCAACTATAAGTATCCAAACATTAGAATCCACCATACAAATTTATCATCATAGGAAATGACATTCATGCTTTGGAAATCATACCACTGCACTAAAAATTGGAAATTCTCAATGTAAAGTTGGAAATCTGTCAGATTTCCCCTCCCAACATAAAGTTCCTTATGTGCTTGATGCACATCAGCATTGAATCTCACAATGATGTTGATGCAAATACATAGGTGTGAGTCCCATTTCCAACCCCAATGAGTATAGGAATCATCCAACCAACAAGGATGCCCAAACTGCTCACAATAAGATGATGCATCATAATTATCTCCAAAAATGCAAGCAGGAAAAACAAATAATGTTAGATTTTAAACATTAAGCTAGCATAACATTAGGATATTTAATTCAGAGAACAACAAGCACAACAATCAAACACAAGAGATAATGAACACAATGTTTTTCCTCAGGGAAACCATAAATGGAAAAAACCCCACAACTTCCTCAGAGATAGAATCAGCACCAAAACTGAAACCCAAAACAGTAAGATGATCTCCCGACAGCAGTAACCTCTTTCTTCCTTGCTCCATTGTCTTTCTCTTCCTCAGCTATGCGCTACAACTGAGTGTGAGTGAGTGTGTGATAAATAGAGAGGCTATCTCTCTATTTATACTAATTCCTGACTTGACTAAACCCAACTAGGGCCAACTTCACTAGGTGAGTGTAATAACCCTAGTGCCTCGAAATTGTGGGGAATTTAACCCTTAGACAATAGGAGGGTTACCCACCTTGACTTGACATGACTTGTTTACATTATAGAAACTCCCAATAGGAACCTCGGGGCATGACATGACTCAAGTACATTAAAAATACATCCCGAAATAAACACCGGATTACAATACATAAGAAATACAAGTGAATACATTCCGAAGTTACAATTACATCAACACTCCCTCTTAACTAGGAAGGTATTCTCTCGACACAATTTATCAGCACAAGTCTTCTTCTCTGTATCATCTGGATCATCATCGAGTCTTCATCATCTTCACCTTCAAGTCATCTCTATCTTCAAGTCACCTTCATATTCAAGTCATCTTCATTTGGATCTGGATCATCATCACTGTATCTGGATCATCCCTCAATCTGGATCATCTTTGGAGCATCATCTCTGGATCTGGATCATCCCTCGATCTGGATCATCTCTGCTAGATCATCATCACTGGATCTTCATGGGTGCTATCTCATGATTCTTCTCATCACAGGAATTTCTACAGAGCCAGCCCTTTTTTCATGCTAGTTGTAGGCCTAGCCTCCATGTAGGTCTTCTTCAGCACTTATATCTAACCCTAATTTAGAATGGCCCACCCAACATTTACATCTGATCATGTAGGAACCAATCCTATAATCATATCAGAAAGGCATGCCTAGCACTCACATCTGACCATGTGGGAACACCTCCCACAACCCTGTCAGAAAGGCCTAGCACTCACATCCATCAACCAATGTTGGAAAGGCTCAAAACTTACACTCGTCCATGCGAGGAACCAATCCTCCATGCCAAAAGGCTCTGCACTTACATATGACAACCAATGTCAGAAAGGCTCAACACTTATATTCAACTATGCATTAGAGGAAATTTCAACTCAAAAAGGGCCTTTTAACTTTTATTCAAATTCCATGTCATCATGTGTTAGCCAATGAAATTGCTTTAAATTTGAAATATCGTATAGGTCTTAAACACTTTTTTAATATAAATTTGGGGATAGGTATCATAAAAAAAACAATTTTTTTGTTTGTATTGTTGACATATCTCCCTCTGTTTTTACTCAAATTTCAATCAGGAGAGCTCGTTGGATGTGTAATTTAATTCCGCATCCAACGAGTACCCACTTGGCATACTTTTGACGGCCCCCTCTACCCCAAAAACAAGAAATACTTGAAAAAATGGAATGATGATGTCATCATTCCATTTTTTCAGGTATTTCTTGTTTTTGGGGTAGAGGGGTCTGTCAAAAGTATGCCGAGTGCGTACTCATTGGATGCGGAATTTAATTCCACATTCAATGAGCTCTCCTGATCGAAATTTGAATAAAAACAGAGGGAGATATGTCAAAAATACAAACAAAAAAGTAGTTTTTTTCTTTTCTTCCTCCAAAATTAATAAATATTATTTTATTATTTTAACTATTATTTTATTAGTTCATTTTAGGAGGCCCATTTTGAGTTGAAATTTCCTCTAATGCAAGGAACCAATCCTTCATGTCAAAAGGGTTCTGCACTTACATATGACAACCAATGTCAGAAGCATGTGCACTCACATCTGATCTTGTAGGAACCAATCCTACAGTCATATTAGAATGGCCTCCATTCCCAAACTGAGCTACCTGGTAACTGACCAGGTGCCTCCATTCCAAGAATGGAATTCAACGCTTACTTCTAATCATGTAGGAACCAATCCTACAGTCACATCAGAATGGCTTAGCACTCACATCTGACATGGAAGGAACCAATCCTTTCACCATGACAGAATGGTTCAACCCTTACATCTAACCATGGAAGGAACCAATCCTCTCACCATGTCAGAATGGATCTGGATCTCATCATTTCCCTTTGGAGGAAACCTCGATCTGGAGAACACCAAGCTTCTCCCTGAAGTACTCGAACTTCACCCTAGCCAATGGATTTTCCAACACATCAGCTATTTGTTCCTTCCTCACAACATACTGGAGCTTCACTGCTCCCCTCTGCACCATATCCCTAATATAGTGATACTTGATCTCGATATGCTTCTAATTATCATGGAACACTGGATTCTATGACAACTTCACGCAACTCTGGTTGTCACAATGTATACAAGTAGCATCCATCTGGAGATGAAATAAATCAGACAGTAGCTTTCGCAGCCATACTGCCTTACAACTAGCTGAACAAGCCGTGACATACTCTGCTTCAGCTGTACTTAGTGTCACACAGGATTGCTTCCCGCTAAACCAAGAGATCACACTTGATCCCATATTGAAACAACACCCTGAAGTGCTCTTCCTATCGATGGCACTGCCTACCCAATATGAATCAACGTAACCCTCTAGGCTAATCTTCTGATTCACCTCGTACTTGAGGCCATAATCAATTGTATGCCTCATGTACCTCAGAATATGCTTTGCAGCAATCAAGTGAACATGTCTCGAATCTGTCAGGAACTGGCTCAAGGTGTTCACAACAAAGCAAATGTCTGGTCTCGTGTTCGTCAGGCACATCAAGGACCCAATCATCTGACGATACATCCTAGCATCAACCGTCTGTGATGAAGCATCAGTCAATAGCTTCAGGTTCGATACCATAGGTGTCGTCATGGCCTTGTAGTCCATCATCCCAAACCTCTTTAGGATCTCTACTGCATACTTCCCTTGTCTAAGGGAGATTCCATCCACATTCTGCCACACCTCCATGCCTAGGAAATAATGCATCATACCCAAGTCCTTCATTTCGAACTCAGCAGCAAGATTTCTCTTCGTATCAGTAATCAACCCATCCATACCTATTACAAATAGATCATCTACATACAATAGGAGCATCACTGGGTTGCCATCTTCAACCTTGTAGTAAAGGTTGGAATCTACTTTACTCTTGGTAAATCCCAAACTGGATAGAAAGCTGTCAATTCTGTCGTACCATGTCCTAGGTGCCTGTTTCAAACCATACAGGGCTTTCTTCAATCTGCACACATGAGACTCCCTATCATGTGTCTCAAAACCGAGTGGCTATTCTACATACACTTCCTCTTCCACTACACCATTCAAGAAAGCAGTCTTGACATCCATTTGGTGTATCTTCCATTTCATCACTACAGCCAGAGCAAGTACTGATCTGATGGAAGTGTATCTGGCTATAGGTGCAAATGTTTCTTCATATTCTATTCCTTATTTTTGTGAGAAACCATGAGCCACGAATCTTTCCTTATATTTCTCTATGCTACCATCTACAGCATGCTTGATCTTGTAGATCCATTTGGAAGTTACAACTGACTTCCCTTCTGATCTTGGGACAACATCCCAAACATCATTCTTCATGATCGATTGATACTCTTCGATCATAGTATCCTTCCATTCTTTCCGTTCTATTTCTTCTTCATAATTGGAAGGTTCTTCATTGATAAAGTCACATAGTAAAGCTACATATCTGGAGCAGGATCTGGTTCTGTTTCTTTCTCTATGATTCTCTTCTGGAGCCCCATATATTTTCACACCTTGGATAATTTCTCGTACCCAAGCAGGTTTCCTCTTGTGAGGATTCTTCTCATGAGGTGAATCTACAGGTCTTCATGGTTCTTCAAATTCTTGATCTTCTTCTTGAATTTATTCGTTCATGGTTGTATCATGAATTATGGGTGCTTCTCCTTCTTTAGGTTCTTCAGCAGGTCTCTTTCTGGAATTGTTGTAAGCTGTGTCTTCATCAAATGTTACATCCCTGTTGATGTGATCTTCTTGAATCCTGGGAAGTATATTTTGTAAGCCTTTGAGCTTTCAGAGTATCCCACAAATATACCCTTCTTTCCTGAAGGATCTAGTTTTGTTCTCTTCTCTTTTGGAATGTGTATGTACACTGGATAGTTGAATATTGTGAGATGGATGACTCCTAGTTTCTTGCTGGAAAAGACTTCTTTAGGTGTCTTGTTCTCGAGTACTCTGTGTGGAGTACGGTTATGTACATACACCGTTGTTCTAGCAGCTTCTGACCATAGATGCATAGGAAGATCCTGATCATGAAGCATTGCTCTTGCAGCTTCCATGATAGTTCTATTCTTCCTTCCTGCAACCCCATTCTGTTGTGGATTATATGGAGTGGATAACTCCCTCTTAATCCATGATTCTTGCATAAGTCTTTGAATTCATTTGATGTGAATTCTCCACCATTATCTGATCGAAAGGTCTTGATCTTTTTTTCTTTGTGGTTCTCGATCAAGGCTTTGAATTCCTTGAATTTGCTGAAAACTGCATCTTTGTTCTTCATGAAGTAAATCCGTGTCTTCCTAGAAAAGTCATCAATGAAAGAAACATAGTATACATACCCGCTTAGTGAACTTGATGAAATTGGTCCACATACATTGGAGTGGATTATTTTCAAGATTCCTTTTGCCTTACTCTTACTACTTGGAAATGTCTTGTATTCTTTCCTTTTGCACATCCTTTGTAGACCCCTTCATGTTTTGCTTGAATTTCTGGAAGACCTTCAACAACTTTGCTTGCAAGTGGTAGTGCTCTGTAATGCACATGTGCAAGCCTTTTGTGGCAAAGTTCATTTGTCTCTACTGTGTCATGGACCAAAGCTTGTTCTGGATGGCCCTTCAATTTGTATAATCCTCCTTCTTGTTCTCCAATTACTATTGCACCATCAATAGTCTTTCCTCTTGACCACATGAGGACTTGTCCATCTGCAAATGCAACCCTCATGCCTTTTGCATCCAGTGCTGATATGGATAGAAGATTCTTCTTTAGTCCTGGTACAAACAAGACATCCTTCATTTTCATAGACTTTCCTGAGTCTAGTTTGTAGGAGGATTCACCACTACCTTTTATTGGATATTGGTAGTCATCCCCAAGTTTCACCTTATGGGGTGAATTATGTTCGGATAGTTTCTCAAAGGATTCCTTGAAACATGTCATGTGTTTGGAAGCCCCACTGTCAATAAGCCAATCTTTGCTTCCATGAGTGACAGTTCCCATGAGAGCAGAGATCAGAACATATTCATCTTCACTTGAAGAGTCTTCACTTTCTTGTTTTACCCTCTTCCTGGGAGGATCATCATCCTCAGCAGTGTGAGCATGACGTCTTCTTTTGGAGTTCTTCTTCTTATTGGATCCATTCTTATTCATGGGACAATTTTTAGCAAAGTGTCCTATTTCATCACATGTATAACATCTGAGTTTGGATGGATCCCTTCTTACAAGATTTTTTTTCTGATGAGAATGCTTACCTTGGTGATGATGATTTTTCCTTCTTCCTTTCTTGGAGTGTACTGTGAAAGCTTGATCTTCACTTCCCATATTTTCTTCTTGAGCTACTATCTGAGCTTCTTCTTGTGAAAATTCTTCCCACAATATACTGAACTTGACTAATTTCTTTCTAGCACAGATTCCTTAGATGAAAGAATCCCATGACCTAGGGAGGCCATTCAAGGTTGTCATCACAATTTCTGCATTCTCCACTTTTTCATCTACTGCTTCCAGCTGTTCTTTGATCTGGGAGACCCTTGTGAAGTATGACTAGATGGTCTCCTCATTCTGAATCTTTACATTCCTCAACTGGTTCCTTAGAGTCATCTTTCGATTGATGTTCTTCCCAGGTCAAGATGTCGGATCTGGATTTGGAGCTGAAATCCTACAGTGCTAGTTCAGGAGCAAATTAGGATTTTGCTTTTCCAGAGTTCTGTCCAACCAAATGCTTTGAATTTGATCCCCAACTTCGATTTTGGGGAGGAGATCAATCCAGGCCTGGGCTCACTATAAAATTCCACTTCTGTGAAAATCCCTAATTTTCGGTAGTAGTGTCGAGTCCAAAACTGAATTGGATTCTGCTTTGACAGAAAGATGCGCCCTAGGGAGGAGAGTTATTCCACCCTAATTTTGCTGAAAATATTTGGAGAGAGATCCACAAAATAGGAAGCCCTAGTTACCGCAGCTGCACAGTGTCTTCTTCTCAGATTAGCTCTGATTCCATGTTAGATTTTAAACATTAAGCTATCATAACATCAGGATCTTTAACTGAGAGAAAAACAAGCACATCAATCAAGCGCAATAGATAATGAACACAATGTTTTTCCTTGGGGAAACCATAAATAGAGAAAACCTCGCAACTTCCTCAGAGATAGAATCAGCACCAAAAGTGAAACCTAAAACAGTAAGATGATCTCCCGACAGTAGTAACCTCTTTCTTCCTTGCCCCAGTGTCTTTCTCTTCCTCAGCTATGGGATACAACTAAGTGTGAGTGAGTGTGTGATAAATAGAGAGGCTAGCTCTCTATTTATACTAATTCCTGACTTGACTAAACCCAACTAGGGCCGACTTCACCAGGTGAGTCTAATAACCCTAGTGCTTCGGAACTATGGGGACTTTAACTCTTAGACAATAGGAGGGTTACCCACCTTGAATTGACATGACTTGTTTACATTATAGAAACTCCTGATAGGAACCTCGAGGCATGACATGACTCAAGTACATTACAAATACATCCCAGAATAAACATTGGATTATAATACATAAGAAATACAAGTGAATACATTCTGAAGTTACAATTACATCAACAAATAAGTGTCCCCTCATCCCGCCTGATAAGGTACTGACATTCCTAATAAAAGGTCCATGTGAACACTTCCAATGGCTCAAATATCTACCACTTGTCAAAGAATTCAAGCATCTATCCAACTGTGTGCAATATATTTTCCTCAACGACTTCTCTTGGCAGTTTGCTTGCTTATCTGCCTTCCACTGATCATGTGCAGAAATTTTTCTGCAAGAAGACTCCATGTATGACATGTAATCTTCCACCCAATCCACATGTGGTTGAATGAAATCAAGTGAAATAAATATGTGCCTATGTGGCTAATGGGATGGTGATGGTGCATTCCACAAGTCATCGTGAACACCTAGGAAAGCCTCCAGCTCTTCTTGTTGCACCAACAAGAAAAATTCCTACTCCCAATTTTCATTCTCACTTGATGAGGCTGAAATAGAAGTGTAGGTAGAAATTTGGATCAGAACCCTACAATACTCATCCACCCAACTTATGGCTTCCCAATCTTCATTCTCATTTGACTCTCCCATGGGGAAGAGATTCTTTTCAGGAAACAATTCCAGTTTTTTTTTGGAAAAGGCCAAGTGTTTGGTTCTCATCAAACTTGTTTGTACAATCCTCAAGCACAAAAAAATCAGAATGCACCTCACATGCATGTGTATGGAAGGTACCCAATGGATGCAATTTAAATCCTTGTGGCTTTCCACATGTCAAGACAATGTCGATCACAACAAAAAATTTATTGCAGAAATTAAATTCTTCATCTCCCACATTCTTCACTCCAAATGTGTCTCTATCCACCCAATCAATGGATGAATAAGGAATTTTATTTGCTGATCCATAAGAAATTTTATCAGCCCTATTTTTGGTAGATAAGAACACTTCATCCTTCCTCTCAACCTTAATGAGTTCTTGGACAAAATTGTCTTCCTCATACCTTTTCACAAGCACTTGCAAATCCGCTCCTTCCTCATGGATGTCCTCCACATGAGGTTCCTCCATTAAACCCAAAACATTTCCTTCCATGCAACATGAAAGGGGTGGCACCTTCAAATCCCTTTGAATTTGACATATATGCAACTTTGATTCTTGAAGGAATCTTTGTGTGCTCTTCAATAAGTCACTGGTGATCTCCAATTTATTAGTGAGCCTTTCATATTCTTCTTCCTTCTTCTTGAGTGCATTGTGGTACATCTCAGCCACCATGAAGAGATGATCTCTATCAAATAGTAAGTTCACATAGCTCTCATTCATCTTTGCCATGCCTTCTTTCAATGTTATGCATTCCTCCAAAAAGTATTCTCCTTCCATCTCTCCACCAGAATCCTTCCAACATAATCTTGCCACCAAGGCATTGATGTCAACAAAGTTTTTCATGGCTACCATAAGCTTCTTTCTGTCTTCCTTTAGTGACCTATTCAAATTATGTGGCTCACCAAGAATATCCTCCACCAAGATCTCTTCTTCCAATAACTGACATACATGACCATTTTGTTTGTGGCATGGATCCACAACACAAAACTCATTCTCGGCATACAAATAAGCCTTTGAATTTTCTGCAAAATCATTTCCATGATGTGGAGTGGAGGGTGTCTTTGAAGGTTGGAATGACATGTGATAAGGACATAAATTAGAGAGAACCTCATGCCCTGTAATTTCAGCTTTATTATGTTGCAAAGGAGTCCAAAATTCTGAATTGTGTCCTTTGCATCATACTTTTCTCCTTCAAAATTCCTAGTTCACCTCCAGCTGGTGGGGGCTTGCCTTCCACTTCATTAGGAAATTCAAATGATGAATTTAGATATAATATTTCTTGTTATTTTGGATCTGATCCAAAATATTTCTTCACCATATTATCATCATTGACAATATCACCCTTCTTTTCACTGATTGTGTGATCACCAATAGGGAAAATATGAGTGAATTTATCTCCCTCACAATTGGCCTTCCTTTTGCAGTCCTCAGATGCAAGTGAAGACTTTTTATCTTTACATGGATCATATGGCTGCAGGTGTACATGGCTACTACAAAAATCATAACTTTTATTATCCATGTTCTTAACATTACCATCTTCCTGTATGGATACTATGGTGGCCTGCTCTTCCACCAAAATTTTTGCTTCACACCCAAGCGGTGTGGCCTTGTTTTCATCTTCATTATGTGGCTTAGAAGGTGACTGTAAATCTTATTTGTGTACCTCTTTTGGATCTGATTCAAAATATCTCTCACCACCCATACATGAGCCAAAACCTTGAGTAGTGATCCAAAGATCACCCACCAAGGAACTTGAAGTGCATTCCTCTTCAACTTCTTCTCTTATGCAACCACCTTGTGTTGATTTGCACTTCACCTCTTGGATCTCTGTCTCCAATTCGTTTCTCTTCTTCAAGGAACTTGAAGCTTCTTCATCTTTAGTGGTACTCATGTCACAATATTTAGAAGATATTTTTGAAGAAAAACCAAACAAACTCTTAAATCTTGAACATGTTGATGGCTTGGAGGAATATTCACCTTTGGTTCCGTCTTCTTCTTCTTTTCTCAGAGAGTTGGAACAACTTGGTTCCTCTCTGGATAGCTTGCTGCTCTTGAAAGAATGCTCATAATCATGCTTGGGTCGGAATCCATACTTGAAATAAATATAATCTCCAAAATAAATGTTTGCACAAATATTCCTACCCAACGCTAGATAGTCCTCATAGCAGTGAGACATGTTCTCACATGCTTCAATAATCTCTGTCAAGTTTTTCTTAACCATTGGAGAATCAGATCTGCTCTCTTCTCCATTTGATGTCCAATAGTTTTCATCATATGCATGCTTTAGTATGCCTCCTTCAACATAGAGTATTTATTCTTCTTGATATCTTCTACAGTATTCTTCATACTGCTCATTATAATCATCCTCATAGTATGACATGGATGCAATTTTCTTCAGTGAGAGATTTCTTTCCACATGATGATCCAATGAAAGAGCTCTGATACGACTGTAATATGCCATATATAATGTATAAATAAGAATATTAACTTTCTGCAATTTTTTTAAATTAAAAATTCTGAAATTGAATTAATTCACACAAAGCCTTCTCGGATTGGGCAAATCAGGGATTTCTTCTGGGAAATTTTGCAAGCAAAAGGAGTGAGTAGTGGGAAGAAACCATAGATAGTTCAGACATAGAATTTCCTATTCTCTAACACATTTAGATCTGATTCCATTTAGGATTTAGAGTCCTCTCCGCGGAAACCTACTACCACTCTTCTAGGCAGTCAAACCGTGAAACTAGGAAGAGTAGTTTAGTCTGTTTCAATCAGGGGCTTATGGAAAATTGTAGAGGGTTGTTAAAGAATTAATTTAACATAATAAATATTTTTGGATAGTTTTCAGAAGTTCTAGAAATTTCTGAGTAGTTTCAGAGAAATGTTGGTTTTTTCGGTAGTTTTGGCCTAGTTAAACCCTGCGCAGTGGAGGATCCAAAAAGGAATTACAGACCCAAATAAAAATGGTTCTGGAGGTATGTATGGGAATTTGGGTTTGTCAATGACCAATAGGAGCTGATGGGGCTCAGTTTGAGTTAGCAGAACTCATTTTACATAAAATTTGGCAAGACTAGTCATTGAAAGCTAGCAATCTAGCTAGGGTCTAAATTTAAGCAGTTAATTTGTGTCATATTAATTTCTGGGATACATATGAATTATAAAATAGATAAATAACATCCCAGTGAACATATAAAATCTCTTCAGACAGTCCCTTAACCTTGCATATTTCTCATAGCACTCAGATTCATCAATTTGCCCCCATACATTGATAAAATAAGCGTTTTTTAGGAAACTCAAGACAGAATTATTTATGGACAGATATGTTTCGATCTGATATAAATAAATTATAGATTAATATGCTGCTACAGATCAGAAATCATATACTAAACTGACCATTACAGGGAGACTTCAAAATAAGGGGCAAGAGGCCCAGAATATGACCTGCAAAAGGGGCTGTGAGCATAGGTGAAGCATGGCCTTCACTGGAGCTCGACCTAAACGTGATGGAGGATGAAAATAACTCTGATCATACTTCCATATATGCAATCTAGTGCTCCATACTTGCAATAGAAGAGAAATGGAGATGGAAGAGAATGGAGGAGGGGCTTGGGGATCATCACCCAATGGTTTGAGGCACAACACTCAGAGAATATGCTCACATAGCATAACCACAATATCAAAACATCCAAACTGAATAATGAAGTTGGAATACTTCTTTTATAGAATTAATGTTGACCTGTTGAGCAAGTTACTTGGATTGGTAACCTGTGAGAATAGGTCACCCATGAGTCGACATACTTTCCTTTGTTTTCTATGCTTTGCCTTTCCTTATTTTTCCTCTTTTTCTGACTTTCCCTCTTTTTTGAACTTTCCTGCTTTTCATATTTTCCTGCTTTTCTTGTTTTATTCTGATTTCTAGATTTATGTTGCTTTTCCTGAAATATTCCTCTTTTCTCATTTTTGGCAAAGTTTTTGGACTCTAGTGCTTACTTGACTTGGCAAGTTTATTTCCACATAATTTAATTGCATAATTAATAAAATGTTGAAATTAAATTAAATACATGCCTCAAAATAATTATTAGCAATATTTTTCCTAGGAAGAATAATTAATTTCAATCTGAGCCCCTAGGAATTTTATCATGGTGAACACTTTTAATGTCCCAAAATATGGGGACATGACACATAATAGGTAATGGTATGTGCATAAAACAATGGCTATTTATATGTGTTAATCTACACAATAGTCCTACTAACCATGATCAACATAATCAAACAGGTGTAAGCAACATCTAGTACGTTTACCAATATAGACCATATAATCCATAAACAAAATCCTCTAGGCACGCATCTGGCACTGAAAATATAATGGCATGGAATCATCTCAAGGAAACATAATGAAAAAAAATACATGGCATCTTAACATCCATAGATAACCAAATAAGTTTTGCTCATGCAAAAATAATCCCATCCCTGATCGTCTCAACAAAAATGAGGGCATAATAACCTCATATGAAATTGATTAGGAGTTGGAATGTGATCACCAAGGGTCCTCTTGAAATATTCTCTACTTTCTAAGATATCACCATCCTTCAATTTATCTTCATATTTTTGAATAACATCACAATCCATGAGTAAAATAATTTTTTAATTAGGCCTCTCTAGTAATTAGAACATTAAGGAAGCTTGTTATGAGTTTGTGATCTATAAAATATTGTCTTCATAAATCCACATTTTAGATGTTTCATGAGACCAAAGGTAACTGCTTCTACATTTGAAAAAATATAAAATTTCCTTCTTCTTTAATAGTAACATTTCCGGCTTACCCTTGAGACCAAAGCCATGATCTTGCATTTTTATCACCTCTTTCCTTTCTAAATCACTATATCAATGGGCTTCCAATTTTGTTAGTGTTAATATTTTAGTGGTTACACAATATATAAAAACATTTATCATCATAACATCATAACCATATGCAAGAACATCACTTAAAGAAAGACAAGCACAACCACACAAAAGAACACGAATATTTATCCTAGAAAACCCTCGTGGGGGTGAAAACCAGAAAAATTTCCTCGATATAGAATTCAACCAAGTATAGTGTAAGATCCCAATAATAAGACTTGTAAGACCCCCAAGAATAAGACTTAAATGCTTCCTCTCCCTCGGATGGTCTGCTCCTTCTCTGTCTAGTGAACTTTCTTGAGTTTTAAGTGTGTCCAAATGAGGGAGGCACCTCCCCTATTTATAATGATCAGTGGAGAGGTATAATAACCCAACATGGCCAAATCCTCCTCCCAATCAGGGCCGACTTCCTTGGGAGACTCAAAATTACATTTTAGTAATACTTTTGTGGGTACTACCGACCTGACTTACAACATGGGTCTTACCTCAATAATTTACATGACTAGTTACATCAATGCCATCCATGATTAGAGGAACAACATTTCCAAAGGAGGAATAATAATAATAATACAAAATAGAATATCTTCCATAGTTACATTTCTTTAACACTCCCTCTTAAAAAGGAAGTTATTCTATAACACAACAATACATTTGTACAACTATCTAGTAAGTCTATACATCATAGGAAGTTTTCACAACTACATAAATATCATCATAATTCGTGGAACATCATCATCACGGAGCATCACATCTCGATCATAATATCAATAGAACATCATCATGAACATCAATAATAATAATAATACAAAATAGAATATCTTCCATAGTTACATTTCTTTAACACTCTCTCTTAAAAAGAAATTTATTCTATAACACAACAATACATTTGTACAACTATCTAGTAAGTCTATACATCATAGGAAGTTTTCACAACTACATAAATATTATCATAATTCGTGGAACATCATCATCACGGAGCATCACATCTCGATCATAATATCAATAGCACATCATCATGAACATCACATCTTGGCACATCATCACATCTCATCACATCATCATGAGCATCACATCTCGACACATCATCACATCTCATCGCATCATCGCATATCGGCACATCATCACAAGCATCTCATCTCGTTGCATCATCCTGAGCATCACATCTCATTGCATCACCACAAGCATCACATCTCGTTGCATCATCATGAGCAACACATCTTGTCACATCATCACAATAATTACCTGCAATGCCATATATGAAAACACAACACAGCATCCGCAAATTAATGTGGAATCACCCACAACATAAAGAATGTTGGAATCTTGTCATCCACAAATAAATGCAGGACCACAACGTCCAAAAATGAATGCAGGACCTCAACTTGTTGGGATCTTCCTATTCGAAGATACGTCCAACCTCCTGGGATCTTCCTTCTGGGGATGCCACCAACTATGTTGGGATCTACCCTTAGTGATACAACCAATCATACTAGGATCCACCCTCGGTGATGTCATCAACCATGTTGGGATCTACCCACGAAGATACGAACATACCCTTTGTACAAGGACTCATCATTCTTCTCTTGTACATCCACAACTTCAACATTCTCCCCTTGTACATCCACAACTTCATCATACGATCCTTCCCACAAGTCAAATATAATTGCATGGTTAGAAACATTTCAAAATCTTCAAAGCATATTCACAATGACAAATTCTTATACAATCATGCAACTATTTTAGCCAATACAACATTCATCCATATTTCGTATACATATAGTAACTTTCTAGATGCCTTCTGTTGGTACCAAAATATGCTCTCATCAAAATGTTTAGATTCTTGCAGCACGCATGCAAAGAAAGACCCTGGTTTTCACTGCCAGAAACCCACTAACATTTTTACCTAAGGCTTGAGTTTTTGTGTCAACTTGGTTGACGAATTTGGTTAATATTTTTGAAAATTGTATCAAACTATAATCAAAAGAGGATATATGGTCCACATAGATGACTCCGAAAGAATTTAAAGCAATTTCCATATAATATGGTTCGAGATTGAAAATCTGGAGATCATATTTTTCTCACCGGTTTCTTCAACACGCACAATAGTCAAGGATCCGATCATATGAGTGAATAAAGAAGATTCACCAAATCACACATATGTCACACTCATGGCATAATATGAGGAGACTATTACTCCAGATCAAAGGGAACCTGTCACCAGATTGCAACGTGATCTTCCATATTACTACCACGTCAACTCACGAGATGGTGCAGTATTCCATAAAATATGCAGTAAATTCAAAATTTTGGCTCAATGCTTCATTGAGATCCAATCAATTAATAATAGATTAGTATGTGTTGAGCAAAGACCTTCGAGATCACAGGCCTATTATTGTCATAAATTCATTCCGATATTACACAAGATAAACGTCGGAGGCTTTCACGCATTTCTGAAGATGTCACACGAGGTTCAACATAGGTCAGACTTTGCTATAATTAGGATGATTAAGTTCTTACAGATCAAATATATCGTTGGGGAATATTGATTGCTGTGAAGAAATTGCTCAGAATATGCCACCACATCACTGTCAAACATATCACAGGATTTTATGCAAAATATAACGTAATTGCAGTTATGGTTGTGGATCCAGAATCAACGTTTAGAATGCAGAGTTAATCACCCAAGATCGTTGAGCTTGGAACCATTTTGATTTTCAACCAATATTGAGGAACCAGAGTTTGTCGATACATTGGAAGGAAACAATTCAACAAACCAGGAAGAAAGTCCTAAGAATATCTTATGGATAAATACATGAGACCAAAATCTTGGAGATGTTATCAGATCTCGATTTCTAAAGATAATTTTAAAATGAGGATCTGCAAATGGAAGATCATGAGTAAAATATGAATATTGTGTTGAAATTACCAATGAATGAGGGATCCGATCAACCAATTCTAGAGGAGGAATGCACATATAAGGGCTATTTAATAACATAGAATCAAATTTACAGAGGCAGTGAGAGGGGGTTCCATCCAAGTGGCTGTGTGAGATTGTAAGGTTTGAATGTGATTAGTCTGAAAACTTCTTTTGAAATATGTAAGTATATTTTGGATATTGTAGGGAGGATACAATATCTATTATGAGCCACTTTGACTTATGTTTAAATACAAATACATATCAATGTTTTTGATATAGTTCTGTGGTGATTATTACAAATGATAGTATTTCTACCTTTTGTTTCTCATTAGTCATCTTATGTATTTGTATTTCTTTCATCCATAATGTTTGTTTTCCTAAGATAATTTTCATTATCATATGTATCAACTGTTTGTTGTCATATATATAATTTTTAAAGTTGGCCTATGTATAACTACTGTTTGTAGTCATCCTTGTTATTACCTTTTGCATTTACTTATTAGTATATATTGTATACCTGATTATTGGTTATTTATCCACCCTTTTGATTCCTTTTCTGTTATTACATACCCAAAAAAAAGATTCAAATCAAACAACCTTTACTTTGAACATTAAGATGTGTTAAGATTGGCTCTCTTGCAGTCAAGAGTTAACTTTAGCACAAACATCTTTTGGTGTCATTGCTAGGGAGCGGAGGAACGAAGTGATGAAGACGAATCCAGGGGTCCTTCATATTCTTGGACATGTGGGTTATGAGCCCACATATGGACTAATAATGTCCATGGAAGAAACAAGAAACCCCTTTAATATCAAACTCACACCTCCATTAAATCTTATCTCTGCTCCAAAACTAGCAGACTTGCCAACCAACTAGCAATATGACGAAACGAGAGGAAAACTTCAAATGACACTAAATGGGATTTCACCAGCTATCAATGGCGATTTCAAATAATACTACTGGGGCAATGATCTCTTTAATTTGACAGTGGGTAGTAGCAATATTCACAACAACGCACTCAACGATCTCCTTTTGAACTTGATGATGAGGCTGTAACATTGATTTGGGCAGCGTTCATATCACCCTTGATTTATCTCAGTCGTCTACGCAAATGTGAAAGAGGTAAACCTTGGAGGCATGTGCTTCAGTTCCCAATTCTAGAGCCAACCTGGATTCTTGCTGTGAGCTATTTGAGAGTGGGTTCTATCTTGTGAGCACAACTCAGAGATCAAGTACCAGAGCATTTGTTCCTCCACATGATAGAAGTGATCTCACCAATTCTTCAACGATTGCAGAGATCTCAACAAATCCACGATATTGTTAATTTATGAATCACCATCAATCCATCCTATGATCGATGGTGAAATACCTGCAGTTTCTCTCTCACACAATCATGAACTTCACATTCAGACTCATAAACACACAGATTTACACACAAAGGCACAAGATTTAAAATAACACTATAACACTTTGTTGGCACCCCAACAACTCCCCTTCATTTTATGCAAAATAAAGGAGCCCTCATGTAAATTTTGTAGATATTTAGTTTTTTGTTACTCTTATATGCTTTGATTTTGGTTTCATGGTTTCCTTTCTTTGATCATTCACTCCTTGTAATGCTTGTTCTTGGGATTGGGGGATTCGGATGACCTTGGTTGCTTGAATTCGTTTGGCCTTTTGGATGCTTAAAGATGCTTCTGTGTGTTTGTGGAGTATTTTTGAAGTGATAGTGTGTTATGGTTTGCAAAGATATTAACAACACTTGCTTTCTCCTAAAGATAATTTTTGCAGTATTATAATTATTTTCTCTTTATAATTATGATTTAATTATGCTCAAATTAATATATCATTTTAGAGAAAAACATTATGGAATTATTTATTTATTTATTTACCTTTTTTTATTATATAATGTTTATTTCATTAATTAATGAAATAACCATAATGTTAATTTCATTATTAAGTTATGAGCATATATATATATTATTCTAACGAGAAGATTTTATTTTGGATTTTGAGTTCACCTTTTAATCTTTTGGTTGTATAGTGAAGTTGTTATATTAATATTTATAATAATATCATTTTATTTCTCTCAACTTCACTAAAACTACTTTATTTTTCTTAACAAAGGTGTTCTTAAATTAAGAAACTATATTATCTTTTAAAAGAAAGACATTTGAAAATTTACATAAAGATCACTTATCACTTATTACATGTTCACATGATGCAAGCTTAAGTTGAAGGATACGTAAAGGGAAACTAGCTCAACGAGCTCAATAAAATCCGGGACATATTCAAAACTTGCCACGATGCATTACAAATATATCTAGCTATATATGGTTATCCACATTGATATGTATAGCAAGGTGTAGATCGTATTTCCACTTGTCCTTGGAAAATTGAGGCTGCATAGAATTATTGAGGTTACAATTAATATGATCGTAGTTCTGTTCCGATGGATAATTATAATGCATAGTGCTGGAAAACAGTAGCGTGGATTAAGGCGATGAAATTGCAGGGATACCAGAACATTCACGAACAGAGAACATATAGTGAATTCATGAAGTGAAAAGGGAAAATTATTATCCTTGTTTTATTTCATCCTTCAAAATGTTCAACATTATAATTATCATCATATTGACAGAGCTCACGCGTTTTTTTTTTGGGTGGTTTAATATATATATTCGATGTGTATATTTGATGAGAGTTTGGATATGGTTAATTCCCTTTTATTGTTTTTACAGGTATTTCCTTTTGTGGGGTTAACATGCTCCAAATATTAACACTAGAACATTGAATGGAACGCAGAGATCACAAAGGTTAAACAAACATTTTATGAAGAAAATACGCTATCAGATTGCAGATATTCCAACCACACTATGTTGTTACCAGATTCTGACAATACAATATTACTATCAAAATAAACCACAATATCATTTGCGGATACAACCCAATCTTGTTCAAGTTAGAAGTATTTATCATTTGTCACTAGTAAGAGAAGAGTAACTGTTCCGAATTTTCAAGAGTAGATAATAGAATGCGTTGGAATTAGCTCATGGAATACAAGTCAAAAGAGAAAAGCATACATCTTATTCATAAAAACATATGGAAGACATCTGCCATGGAAAAGGGAAAAATTCTTTAACCTTTATACCTTTATTCATTCGTTTATTTTCCTGAGCTATCATTCTATCTTTCTAAAATATCATTTGCTCAAATAATATTGCAATCTGATATATTTTTAGTTTTGCAGGATTCCAACAAAGACTTCTATTAGATTGCATAGTTTGAAGATGCCGCATTGGAAGCCCTGGATAGATCATAAGGTTATAATGTATCAAATGTTTAACTTCATATGATCATGGTTCAAGCAAGAAGAGATGAAATTAGTGAATTCATCAGGGAAAAGTGGGAGAAGCGTTACAGTAGTTAAAGAGCTAAGAAGAAACCAGATTCTCGTCATTATTCAGGAGGCGATTTTCTGTTGTGACCTACAGGCAAATTAAGAAGAAATAACAAAATCCGAGATATGGGTTTTTTGCAGAACGGACTCGTTTATTATACTCATGGGGAATCTCCTGAAAAAAATGAACCATTTGAGAGATTTGTCAGGTTCTTTAAACACGTTTTTTCCAGTTGCGGCCAGCATGGAATTGGTTCACTTCTGAGTTTTCTATTAGTTTGTATTGGACTATTTTAACAATAGAAAATATTGCTTTAAGGGGGGGAATGCTCCAGGAAACTGGGTGAACTTATTTTTCCATTTTTCTATATGTTTCTCTACTAGGAATGGTCTCCATAAACCAGAGAGATGACTGTGTTTCTCTTTCTGTTTTGTTTTCTTGTTCCTATGCAAAACTGAGTTTTTCTCACGGAACTAGAGATGGAGGTGTTTCCTAAGGTTGATACATCAAAACTATTTTGAAGCTATGGTGCTTTGAATGGACATTGGAACCTGTTCTCACAGCTTTGTAAAATTTCTTTTATGGAGTAATTGAAGCATATGACTTGTTCTGTTCATCATTATCTTCTATGGGATTGAAGCAAACTGTAAACTTTGCTTTTAGTTTATGCTTCATTTCTTATAAAGAGAGTCTTTTAAAAATTATTTTGAAAGATAGTGATTGCTGTTGCATTTGATCTATCAGCTGATATTGATTTACTTTGCAGAATTAAAAGCATCTAACATTTTTCTTGTGATCTTAATCCATTAATTTGTAAGAGCTTTTAAGTTTTTTTTAGCATGTAATAGTTTGATTGTGAGACTATTCTTCAATTTAAATTATCATATGCTTATCTTTTAAATGCAAGCTGAATTAATATTAATTTTAACTCATGCTCTTGGCCAAGATAGGTAGTCTGCATTTAGGTTATCATAGAATAGAATTAGGAGCTACTATTTTATGCATTTAGCTTAAGATAATCTTTAGCATTAGTTAGTTATTAGGTTAAATTTCTCTTATTTGTTAGCAATTTGGTTTGAGTAAACTTGACACACACCCACCTTAGAGAGACTCTCTATTCTAAGAGCACATCATACAGGAAGCAGGGCTTTGATCCTGTGAAGGATAGTTACTTTAAACACATACAAGATTGCATTAAGTCGAGTGTGTGGGATGTCTTTCCGTAAGTTGGCCTAGAACACTTTTTTCAGCCAACAAATGGCGCTAGAAGGAGGGCCATGAGGTAAAAAAAATGGTTTTTGTTTTTTTTTTTATCTTTTTATTATTTATTTCATTAATCATTTATCTTGCAGCCCTTATATTTCAGTATATCATATTTTTATTCTTCTATGCTATCATAGACGCATCATAGGGATGGTTAGATGGTAAGCTAATAATTTTGAGTCAGTTTGTATGGCTCATTCCCATATCCCTGCATGGGAGTCCAACATGGCATTGAACTTGCATGGACCATTACATGAACTCCCTAGAAAGGCAGTTGCTTTCTTGCCAAAGTTTGATGGTGAAGGGAATATCACAACTTTAGAACACATAAGAAAATATGAGTATGTATTACGTTTACTTGATATTACATATGAAGATGTTGTATGCAGGATTTTCCCCTTCACTTTTGAAGGAAAGGTATCAGACTGGTATTTTGTTCTTCCCATTGACACTATTCATGGTTGGTCTGATTTTAAAAGATTTTTTCAAAGTGATTATGATATTTATAATGCAACTGATATATATCTTGAGTTGGATGGAATACAAGTCAAAGAAGGTGAATCCATATGTGAATTCAACACACGCTTTCGACAGGTTTATCATCGACTCAAAGAAAATCATAAACCTTTAGGTGACATTATTTATGAGTGGTATGTGCATTCCTTACCTAAATCTATAGCTATGTTTGTTGCACAAAAAGGTATAATTGATTTTGAACAAGCATGTGAGCACGCACAATCTCTTGAGAAGGATTTTAAGAGGTATTCCCATGACCTTTCTCCCTCTTTATTTTTTGATAATAATGATAATAAAGATAAAGGTGAAGAAGATAAGAAATCTGAAATTTCTAGGTTATATGAACAAGTTGAGATTTTACATGATGAAGTTATATCTTTGCATAATCATAAAAATAAATCAATTATGCATATTGAAGAAAACATTGCAGCTATGTGTATAACATCAATTGGTTTACAATTAGATCATAACTTAGCTGTAAATTCATTGCAAAATATTGATTATCATTTTCCTCCGCCTGGGATTGAATATAAAGAATGCCTTACGACAAATTATCATGGTTTTGAATCCACATCCGAAACCCTAAAAGTAGATAATAATTCAAATACATCATTTAATCACTTTGGTCAATTTTGGAGCAAATCTAAAACTGATTTACAATCTAATCTTCCTACTCTAGATAATATTGAATTTGAAATGGAATCAAGTTCATGTCGTGATTCATCTTTTACTAGAGTTGAAACTAATTTTGAATTTGATCATAAATCTTCCTTTGATCCGAATTACAAGTTAGAAGATGATATTGAAAGTTCAAAATCTAGGACAGAGATAGCTCTAAATTTAATTGATAAATCTAATCACAATATTTCAATATCAAAAAAAGTTTCTAGTTCTCCTCATTCTAATTCTTCAACTTCAAAAAAAGTTCTGTTTCATATGATTATGTGAGTAATGAAAACTTATTGGATGATTATACAAACTCACGTACTATTGAGACGTTGGGTAATAATTACGAATGCCAAGTAGAAGTATCCCATACTCCTAAAACTCAAGTTTGTGTTGAATCTCAATTTCAAGTCTTAAATGAACATGAACTGAATAACGATGACCTTCTCACCATAAAACAATGTTTAGAAGATGGTGAGGGGAAATTTTTAGGAGATAATTTTTCCTCTGATTTTAAAGATTTCTTTAACTACGCAATCTGCTCACAAGAATTTTATACAGAACAAATTTTGCTTGAATGTTCATTTCCTTCCAATTTTGAAGATATAACTAGTACTCTTGATGATGAATTAATTGAAATTGTTTCTCAATTTGACGATATTTATAAGAGATGTATTTGTTTACAAGAGAGTATTCATGATAGAAGGATTGCACATCATACATTTAAGGGATCAAAAAAAATATTAGATTTGCCTTGTGTAAATCAAATTTTAGACATGGATTGTAAAAAAGATCAAATTTCACCATACATATGTCTTGGTCTTATATCTTATCCATCTTTTATATCTAAAGAAATGATTATATTAAGAAATAATTCAAGGGGTGATAATTCCTTTACTGTAGATTTATCTCAACATGTAAATATTGATCATTGTACAGATCATGATCCAATAGAAGTTTTGTTAGAAAAATCATTTCGTGTGAGATTTCCTGTAAATAATAAGTTTCTTATCTTGCACTTGTTAGGGATAGATCTAGATAGTTTTGATTTTGATTTCTTTTTTTTTGCCATTTTTATTTTTGATTTGCGATGTACATGTGTTTATTAGTTTGAGTTTGTATGGTTGGTTACATTAGAAATTTGATTTCACTTGATTATTTTTTTTATTTTGATCTTTTTGTACATATGTAAATAGGGTTTGGGTTTCCTTTTTATTTTTTCCATTTGGTTTTGTTTGATTTAAAAGGGTTAGTGTAAATAAATAAATCTACGTGGTCCAAATTTCGGTTTGTTCATTCATTTTGAGTAATTGTTATAAATATGGTCTTTTTCCTTCTAAGACTGATCAAGTTTTCTCGAATTTGAAACGGATCTGTTGTAAACTTTTAGAAGTTTTATCAGGGTTGATTTTTTTGCTGCATGTTATCTTTATAGTAAAGGTGACTAATACTTTGTCTCTTCAAAACTTGGTACTTGGGAATCTTTATCAATCTGAACTAACAATAAATTTTTTAAACTACTTACAATCTGGGAAGTACTTGGATCGGTTCTGTTTAAATTTTTTATTTTATGAAATTAGGAACGAAAGGTCTTCGTAATGAGCCGGTTCGATCAGGATCATGGATATCATCAGTATGACGTTACCTAAAATCAGTCACCAAACTATGGTAATGGCTTTTGGTCTTACGATTAAAAGATAAGAGGTCTTAGTAATGAGCTAGCTGGATGTTTTGGGTTATATTTTATTCTGAGTCTGTGATTTTGACGAGATTCTCTTATCTGGTTTGTCTATATGCGGAAATTTTTATTGGCAGCGCAAGGGTAAATTTTTTAAAGTATTTGCAAATGTGAAAATCATTAACACAGGTTTGTCCTAAATTGAGATTACCTGATTTCTCAGAGTGAGTCTTAGACCATATCTTACTCAAATGTTTGATTAACAGAGATAACTGGTTCGCCCAGCTTGTCGCATTTGTTGGCACCCCAACAACTCCCCTTCATTTTATGCAAAATAAAGGAGCCCCCATGTAAATTTTGTAGATATTTAGTTTTTTGTTACTCTTATATGCTTTGATTTTGATTTCATGGTTTCCTTTCTTTGATCATTCACTCCTTGTAATGCTTGTTCTTGGGATTGGGGGATTTGGATGACCTTGGTTGCTTGAATTTGTTTGGCCTTTTGGATGCTTAAAGATGCTTGCATGCATTTGTGGAGTATTTTTGAAGTGATAGTGTGTTCTGGTTTGCAAAGATATTAACAACACTTGCTTTCTCCTAAAGATAATTTTTGCAGTATTATAATTATGATTTAATTATGCTCAAATTAATATATCATTTTAGAGAAAAACATTATGGAATTATTTATTTATTTATTTACTTTTCTTTTATATAATGTTTATTTCACTAATTAATGAAATAACCATAATGTTAATTTCATTATTAAGTTATGAGCATATATATATATATATATATATATATTATTCTAAGGAGAATATTTTATTTTGGATTTTGAGTTCACCTTTTAATCTTTTGGTTGTATAGTGAAGTTGTTATATTAATATTTATAATAATATCATTTTATTTCTCTCAACTTCACTAAAACTACTTTATTTTTCTTAACAAAGGTGTTCTTAAATTAATAAACTATATTATCTTTTAAAAGAAAGACATTTGAAAATTTACATAAAGATCACTTATCACTTATTACATGTTCACATGATGCAAGCTTAAGTTGAAGGATACGTAAAGGGAAACCAGCTCAATGAGCTCAATAAAATCCGGGACATATTCAAAACTTGCCACAATGCATTATAAATATAGCTAGCTATATATGGTTATCCACATTGATATGTATAGCCAGGTGTAGATCGTATTTCCACTTGTCCTTGGAAAATGGAGGCTACATAGAACTATCGAAGTTACAATTAATATGATCGCAATTCTGTTTTGATGGATAATTATAATGCATAGTGTTGGCAAACAGTAGCATGGATTAAGGAGATGAAAATGCAGGGATACCGAAACATTCACGAACGGAGAACATATGGTGAATTCATGAAGTTAAAAGGGAAAATTATTATCCTTGTTTTATTTCATCCTTCAAAATGTTCAACATTATAATTATCATCATATTGACAGAGCTCATGCGTATGCTCTTTTTGGTGGTTTAATATATATATTCGATGTGTATATTTGATGAGAGTTTGGATATGGTTAATTCCCTTTTATTGTTTTTGCAGGTATTTCCTTTTGTGGGGTTAACGCGCTCAAAATATTAACACTAGAACATTGAATGGAACGCAGAGATCAGAAAGGTTAAACATACATTTTATGAAGAAAATACGCTATCAGATTGCAGATATTCCAACCACTCTAAGTTGTTACCAGATTCTGACAATACAATATTACTATAAAAATAAACCACAATATCATTTGCGGATACAGCCAGATCTTGGTCAAGTTAGAAGTATTTATCATTTTTCACTAGTAAGGGAAGAGTAACTGTTCCGAATTTTCAAGAGTAGATAATAGAATGCGTTGGAATTGCCTCATGGAATACAAGTCAAAAGAGAAAAGCATACATCTTATTCATAAAAACATATGGAAGACATCTGCCATGGAAAAGGGGAAAATTCTTTAACCTTTATACCTTTATTCATTCGTTTATTTTCCTGAGCTATCATTCTATCTTTCTAAAATATTATTTGCTCAAATAATATTGCAATATGATATATTTTTAGTTGTGCAGGATTACAATAGAGACTTCTATTAGATTGCATAGTTTGAAGATACCACATTGGAAGCCCAAGATAGATCATAAGGTTATAATGTATCAAATGTTTAACTTCATATGATCGTGGTTCAAGCAAGAAGAGATGAAGTTAGTGAATTCATCAGGGAAAAGTGGGAGAAGCGTTACAGTAGTTAAAGAGCTAAGAAGAAACCAGATTCTCGTCATTATTCAGGAGACGATTTTCTGTTGCGAACTGCAGGAAAATTAAGAAGAAATAACAAAATTCAAGATATCGGTTTTTTGTAGAACGAACTCGTTTATTAGACTTGAGAGGAATCTCCTGAAAAAATTGAACCATTTGAGAGATTTGTCAGGTTCTTTAAACCTTTTTTTTCTAGTTGCGAACAACATGGAATCGGTTCACTTCTGAGTTTTCTGTTGGTTTGTATTGGACTATTTAAACAATAGCAGAGATTTCTTTAAGTGGGGGAACGCTCCAGGAAACTGGACGAACTTATTTTTCCATTTTTCTATATGTTTCTCTGCTAGGAATGGTCTCCATAAACCAGAGAGATGACTGTGTTTCTCTTTCTATTTTGTTTTCTTGTTCCTATGCAAAACTGATTTTTTCTCACGGAACCAGAGACGGAGGTGTTTCCTAAGGCTGATACATCAAAACTCTTTTGAAGCTATGGTGTTTTGAATGGACATTGGAACATGTTCTCACAGCTTTGTAAAATTTCTTTTATGGAGTAATTGAAGCATATTACTTGTTATGTTCATCATTATCTTCTGTGGGATTGAAGCAAACTGTAAACTTTTAGTTTATGCTTCATTTCTTATGATAAGAGTCTTTTAAAACTTATTTTGAAAGATAGTGATTGCTGTTGCATTTGATCTATCAGCTGATATTGATTTACTTTGCAGAATTAAAGGCATCTAACATTTTTTTTCGTGATCTTAATCCGTTAATTTGTAAGAGCTTTTAAGTTTTTTTTAGCATGTAATAGTTTGATTGTGAGACTGTTCTTCAATTTAAATTATCATATGTTTATCTTTTAAATGCAAGCTGAATTAATATTAATTTTAACTCGTGCTCTTGGCCAAGATAGGTAGTTTGCATTTAGGTTATCATAGAATAGAATTATGAGCTACTATTTTCTGCATTTAGCTTAAGATATAATATTTAGCATTAGTTAGTTATTAGGTTAAATTTATCTGATTTGTTAGCAGTTTGGTTTGAGTAAACTTGACACACACACACCTTAGAGAGACTCTCTATTCTGAGAGCACATCATACAAGCAGCAGGGTCTTGATCCTGTGAAGGACAGTTACTTTAAACACATACAAGATTGCATTAAGTCGAGTGTGTGGGCTATCTTTTCATAAGTTGGCCTAGGACAGTTTTTCCAGCCAACACACTTCTAGTTGCATGAATATCAAACTCAATTTACATAGTATGTCCAAGATGGACATGGCCACTCTCTCGACCTGATTTACATTGAGTCTGGCCACCCTCTTGAAGCACACATGCTTACATATAAATAACAAAATACATCATGGATTAGATCACTAAAAGGAACTGATCAAATCCTTAACTAAATTGCCCATAACGCTCAAATACAACAACCAAATCACAACAAACAGATTAAATTCAGGAAAATCATATCCTCTTGGCCACATTGACCTTCTAGAAGGTTTTGGAGTTCATTTTATTTTAGGTAGGGTTGATGCTCTTGCATCAGAATTCCGCTGTACAAAATTTTATGACCTCCTGGTCATATGTCTTCTATTGTTTCTTCCATATTCAACCTGGTCTTCTTCCTTCTTCATGCATCACTGAGCTTATTCTCATGCCCAATCAGTGAGTTGCAATCAAGCTTCCACTAACACCTCATTGGTTTTCTTCCTCTAGCTCAAAATTTTGGTGTCACAGGTTCACCTCCTTTGAACCTTTCAAGGATTCTTTTGCTCCTCTCTAGCTTCTACACCTACTCACTCCCTCGAACAATTCTACCCATGATTACAACTGAGGAGTTTCCCAATAACTTCTACCCAGTCATAGATGGAAGTAAGTTGTTTCTATTTTCCACACACAAGAAATATTTTCCTGCTTAGATAGCACTTGATGAAGATGGATCTAGGGGTCCTTCATATTCTTGGACCTATGGGTTATGATCCCACATATGGACTGATAATGTCCATGGAAGCAATAAGAAATGCCTTTAATTTTAAACTCACACTTCCATTAAATATGATCTCTGCTCCAAAACTAGCAAACTTTCCATCCAACTAGCAATATGACAAAATGAGAGGAAAACTTCAAATGACACTAAATGGGATTTCACCAGCTATCAATGGCGATTTAAAATAATACTATTGGGGCAATGATCTCTTGAATTTGACGATGGGTAGCAGCAATCTTCACAACAATGCACTCAAAGATCTCCTTCTGAACTTGACAATGAGCCCATAACGCTGATTTGGGCAGCGTTCAAATCACCCTTGATTTATCTCAGTCGTCTATGCAAACATGAAAGAGGTAAACCTTGGTGGCATGTGCTCCAGTTCCCAATTCGAGAGCTAACCTAGATTCTTGCTATGAGCTCTTTGAGAGTAGCTTCTTTCTTGTGAGCACATCTCGGAGATTGGCTACCACAGCTGTTGTTCCTCCATAATATAGCAACGATCTCACCAATTCTTCAATGATTGTATAGATCTCAAGAACTCCACGATATCGTTAATTATGGATTACCATCGATCCATCCTGTGCTCGATGGTGAAATACCTGCAGTTCCTCTCTCACACAATGATGAACTTCACATTCAGACTCTTAAACACACAAAGGCACACGATTTAAAATAACACCATAGCACTTCTAGTTGCATGAATATCAAACTTGATTTACATAGTATGGCTAAGATGGACATGGCCACTCTCTCGGCCTAGTTTACATTGAGTCTGGCCACCCTATCGAAGCACACATGCTTACACATAAATAGCACAATACATCATGGATTGGATCACTGAAAGGATCTGATCAAATCCTTAACTAAATCACCCATATCTCTCAAATACAACAACCACATCACAAAAAGCAGATGGAATTTAGGAAAATCACATCCTCTTGGCCACGTCGACCTTCTGAAAGGTTTTGGAGTTCATTTGATTTTGGGTAGGGTTGATGCTCCCGTGTCAGACTCTTGCTGTACAAAGTTTTATGACCTCCTAGTCATATGCCTTATATTTATGCTTCCATCTTCAACTCGGTCTTCTTCCTTCTTCATGCATCACTGAGCTTATTCTCATTCCCAGTCAGTGAGCTACAATCAAGCTTCCACTAACACCTCATCGACTTTCTTCCTCTAGCTTGAACTTTTGGTGTCACAGGTTCAACTCCTCTGAACCTTTCGAGGACTCCTTTGCTCCTCTCTAGATTCTGCACCTACTCACTCCCTCAGAAAATTCTACCCACAATTACAACTGTGGAATTTCCCAACAAATTCTACCCAGTCATAGCTAGAAGTAAGTTGTTTCTATTTTCTACACGTAGGAAATATTTTCCTGCTCTGATACCACTTAATGAAGAAAGATCCAGGGGTCCTTCATATTCTTGGACCTGTGGATTATGAGCCCACATATGGACTAATAATGTCCATGGAAGAAACAAGAAATCCATTTAATATTAAACTCACACCTCCATTAAATTTGATCTCTACTCCAAAACTAGCAGAATCATCCAACCAACTAGCAATATGATGAAATGAGAAGCAAACTTCAAATGACACTAAATGGTATTTCACCAAATATCAATGGCGGTTTCAAATAATACTATTGGGGAAGTGATCTATTGAATTTGACGGTGGGTAGCAACAATCTTCACAACAACACACTCAACAATCTCCTTCTGAACTTGACGATTAACCTATAACGCTGATTTGGGAAGCGTTCATATCACCCTTGATTTATCTTAGTTGTCTGTGCAAACGTGAAAGAGGTAAACCTCGGTGGCATGTGCTTCAGTTCCCAATTCGAGAGCCAACCTGGCTTCTTGCTGAGAGCTCTTTAAGAGCGGTTTCTTTCTTGTGAGCACATCTCAAAGATCAACTACCAGAGCGGTTGTTCCTCCATATGATAGCAGTGATCTCACCAATTCTTCAGCGATTGCAGAGATCTCAACAACTCCACGATATCGTTAGTTTATGGATCACCATCGATCCATCCTGTGATTGATGGTGAAATACCTGTAGTTCCTCTCTCACACAATCATGAACTTCACATTTAGAATCATAAACACACAGATTTACACACAGAGGCACAATATTTAAAATAACACCATAACACTTCTAGTTGCACGAATATCAAACTCAATTTACATAGTATGGACAAGATGGACATGGACACTCTCTCGGCCTGATTTACATTGAGTTTGGCCACCCTCTCAAATCATACAGGCTTACACATAAATAACAGAATACATCATGGATCAAATCAATGAAAGGATCAGATCAAATCCTTAACTAAATTGCCCATATATCTCAAATACAACAACCACATCACAACAAATAGATTAAATTTAGGAAAATCGCATCCTCTTGGCCACATCGACCTTCTGGAAGGTTTTGGAGTTCGTTTGATTTTGGGTAGGGTTGATGCTCTTGCATCAGACTCTTGCTGTACAAAATTTTATGACCTCCTGGTCATATGTCTGCTATTGCTGCTTCCATCTTCAACCCGGTCTTCTTCCTTCTTCATGCATCATGAGCTTATTCTCATGGCCAGTCAATGAGCTGCATGGCAAGCTTCTAGTAACAACTCATCGATTTTCTTCCTCTAGCTTGAACTTTTGGTGTCACAGGTTCACCTCCTATAAACCTTTCGAGGATTCCTTTGCTCCTCTCTAGATTCTGCACCTACTCACTCCCTTGGACAAATCTACCCACAATTACAATTGTGGAATTTCCGAACAACTTCTACCTAGTCATCACTGGAAGTAAGTTGTTTCTATTTTCCACACGCAGGAAATATTTTCCTGCTTTGATACCACTTGATGAAGACAGATCCAGGGGTCCTTCATATTATTGGACCTGTGGATTATGAGCCCACATATGGACTGGTAACGTCCATGGAAGCAACAAGAAACCCCTTGAATATCAAACTCACGCCTCCATTAAATCTGATCTCTGCTTCAAAACTAGGAAACTTTCCAACCAACTAGCAATATGACGAAATGAGAGGCAAACTTGAAATGACACAAAATGGGATTTCACTAGCTATCAATGGAGATTTCAAATAATACTATTGGGGCAGCGATCTCTTGAATTTGATGGTGGGTAGCATCAATATTCTCAACAACTTACTCAACGATCTCATTCTGAACTTGAGGATGAGCCTGTAACGCTGATTTGGGAAGCGTTCAGATCACACTTGATTTATCTCAGCCATCTACGCAAATGTGAAAGAGGTAAACCTTGGCAGCATGTACTTTGGTTCCCAATTCAAGATCCAACCTGGCTTCTTGTTGCGAGCTCTTTGAGAGTGATTTCTTTCTTGTGAGCATAGCTCGGAGATCAACTCCCAGAGCGGTTGTTCCTCCATATGATAGCAACGATGTCACCAATTCTTCAACGATTGCAGAGATTTCAACAACTCCATGATATCGTTAATTTATGGATCACCATCGATCCATCCTGTGATCGATGGTGAAATACCTGCAGTTCCTCTCTCACACAATCATAAACTTCACATTGAGATGCATAAACACACAGATTAACGCATAGAGGCACAAGATTTAAAATAACACCATAACACTTCTAGTTGCACCAATATCAAACTCGATTTACATAGTATGGCCAAGATGGGCATGGCCACTCTCTTGGCTTGATTTACACTGAGTTTGGCCACTCTCTCAGCCTGATTTACACTGAGTTTGGCCACCCTCTCGAAGCACATAGGCTTACACATAAATAACACAATACATCATTGATCGTATCACTAAAAGGATCCGATCAAATCCTTAACTAAATCTCCCATATCGCTCAAATACAACAACCACATCACAACAAACATATGAAATTCAGGAAAATTGCATCCTCTTGGCCACGTCGACCTTCTGGAAGGTTTTGGAGTTTGTTTGATTTTGGGTAGGGTTGATGCTCCTACATCATGAAGTCATCTTCCCTAGGGTAAGATATTGAGTATATCCTCTTCTTGATGGTGAATAAGAAGTGGACACTTGTTTGACTGCAGATTCGTTCATCAGGCGACTCCAAAGGATCCAATGGAAACTTCATATTTTCAATATGTCAAATGATTGAATGGTTGCCATTCTTGCTTGAAGGTTTTCACCTTTCAAATTTTCAGCTATTCTAGGTTTTCCAAATGATGTGCCTACCTATATGAATGGGGAGACTTCATTCCAACATCTAGAGGAGATGATCATGACTATCCCGCAAAACACTTGATTTATTTTCATCAATACATAAACCAACTTGATATTCATCAAGAGGATGTATTGCTGAAAATGTTTATGTACTCCTTGGAAGGAGATGCTAGGTAGTGGTACTGATCTCTTCCCATCTCTAGAATTTTGTTATTAAAATATTTTCATGTTGTTTTTTATGCTTATTGCAAGAGGATTTATCCTGCTAAGCTCCTTTTGGAGGATTGTTGTGAGCAATTTGAACTTAAGAAATCTCTTATAAATCATGATTTGAAAAGTTTTACTGATGAAATCCACGAATATGTATTTCAAAAGGATGAAATTCAGAAGGAATTTGACAATATTCAAGATCCAAGTTTTCATTTTCATGCAGAGTGCATGCTTGAAAATATTTGTGACGATCAATCCTTTGATGAAGAAAATGTTGTTTTAAATCATTTTTGTCATGAAGATCAACCTTATAATGAAGAGATAGCTACAAAGAAACAAAAAGATGCTCCTCGTGATGTTTTTTGTAGTGAGACAACCAAGGATCTTTTCCAAGTTAATAATGCAAACGGCCATCTTGATTGTTTTTCAAATCAGCCTATATATGATGAATATGATATAGGTATTGAAGTTCGAATTCGAGAATCCTATAAGGAATTATATTCTAATCCTTTAATTGAAAAGGAGGAAGTTCATAATTGTTTTGATGCTCAAACTGATGGCAGCCATATTGAATATATTGTTGACATCATATCAAATGTTTCTAATAGTCATGGCCATGATAACTCCGATGTTCAAAACTATTATGAAGATATTCCTATTTTTGATGAATATGAGGATTTCGAAGAGCAGAAATTTATATCAGCACCTACAAATTTTCCCACCATTCCTCCTCTCGTTGGAAATTATGAAGAACTTGATAAAGAAGATTCAAAAGAGTAGTTTTTGTCCTTTTCGTCAGAAAAGATAGTACAACAACAATTCTATCAGGAGCATCAAATAGTTGGTGTTATCTAAAGAAATGAAGGAATAAGGAATTTTAGGAACAATCCACACACATTTCTTCTTCATCAATTATTGCGCAGTAGTTCCAAGAAAGTTTTGGGTAGGAAAAAGGAAAGCAACTTTTTCATCCTCTGCAACATGAAAAGATAATTTTTCATGAGTTTCATGATCCCGTGGCTTCTTGGATGGAGTTGTATTTTTCAAAGGTTTTTAATGCCTCAGATTTTATCATGCTTCCTATTTCCAGTTGTAAGTATCAACTGCTTAAAGACTCTCTATTGCATTTACTACATCTTTTGTGGGTTTTCTCAAATAGTGGCATGCATGGAGTTATGATTCTTAGTCATATGGTTTCTTGGTTTCATTAGAAATGGGATTACACTTGATTAAGCAAAGTTCAGCTGGTTAGTGTATATAGTGCACATAAATAAGCTCGTCTCAAGAGCATTTGTTCCCGTTCAGTATTTCAGTAGTAGAGAAGTTATTTGGTTTTTAGTATGAAATTGGCTTACAGCAGAGACAATTTGAATTTAGTTTGCAGTATAGTGGTTTTTCTTTCAACAGTTTCTATTTCAATTTGACTTAGTGTGTACTAGTTCTGCATGAATAAAGACTCCAACCCAATGTAGCAAAAACCATGGTGCTTATTTTCTTCAGTTGTAGAGTAGAGTTATTCAAGGGCAGAGCAAGTTGTAAGTTTTGGTTTGTATATGTCATAAATTGTACAGGAGAATGACACTACTCTTTTCTATTTTCAGATTGCAGTTTGCTGGTAGAAGTGGTGTGTTTCATATTGAAAAATTTTGGTTTTCATGATGTGGATATTTCCAGACAAGCCTTGGTTTTTAGAACAGGTTTAATGAACCGATTGTAGATGTCAGAAATGGTTATAGATAAAGGAACATGGTCTACTTGTTCTTGGAAGCTCGCATGGAGCATGTCATCCCCAGATAGAGCCAAATGTTGGTACCAAAATATGCTCTCATCTAAATGTGTGATTCTTGGAGTACCCCTAGTTTTTGTTGCCAAAAAACCCACTAACATTTTTACCAATCCTTGAGTTTTTGTGTCAACCTAGTTGACGAAGTTGGTAAAGATTTTTGAAGATTGTATCAACCTATAATCAAAAGAGGATATCCGGTCCACACGGATGATGTCAAAAGAATTGAAATCAATCTCCATATAATATGGTTTGAGATTGAAAATATGGAGATCATAATTTTCTCACCGGTTTCTTCAAAACACACAATAGTCAAGGATCCGATCATATGAGTGAATAAAGAAGATTCACCAAAACCCACATCTGTCACACTCATGGCATAACATGAGAAGAATATTACTCCATATCAAAGGAAACTTGTCACCAGATTGCAACGTGATCTTCCATATCACTACCACATCAACTCACGAGATGGTGCAGTATTCCATAAAATATGCAGTAAATTAAAATTTTTGGGTCAATGGTTCATTGAGAGCCAATCAGTTAATAATAGATCAGTACGTGTTGAGAAAATACCGTCAATATTGCAGGACTATTATTGACATAGATTCATCTGGATATTACATAAGATAAACGTCAGAGGCTTTCACACATTTCTGAATATGCCACACGAGGTTCAACATAGCTCAGAATTTGATATGGTTAGGAGGATTAAGTACTCATAGATCACAGAGATCCTTGGGGAATGTTGTTTGCTGTGAAGAAATTGCTCAAAATATGCCACCACATCACCGTCAAACCTATGACAGTATTTTATGCAAAATGGAACGTAATCGCAGTTATGGTTTTGGATCCAGAATCGATGTTTACAATGCAGAGTTAATCACCCAAGATCGTTGAGTCTAGAACCATTTTTATTTTCAACCAATATTCGGGAACCAGAGTTCATCGATACATTGGAAGGCATCAATTCAACAAACCAGGAATAAAGTCTTGAGAATATCTTATGGATAAATACACGAGACCAAAATCTTGGAGATGTTATAGATCTCGATTTCTAAAGATAAATTTAAAATGAGGATTTGCAAATGGAAGGTCACTAGTAAAATATGGAGGATATTGTGTTGAACTTACCAACGAATGAGGGGTCCGATCAACCAATTCTAGAGGAGGAATGCACATCTAAGGGCTATTTAATAACAAAGAATCGAATTTGCAGAGGAAGTGAGAGGGGGTTCCAGCCTAGAGGCTGTGTGAGATTGTAAGGGTAGAATGTGATTAGTATGAAAACTTCTTCTGAGGTTCCGTAAATATATTTTGCAGATTGTATGGAGGATACAATATCTATTATGAGCAACTTTGACTTATGCTTAAATACAAATTCAGTTCAATGTTTTTGATATAGTTCTGTGGTGACTATTATTTTTATCTTTTGTTTCTCATTAGCGGTCTTATGTATTTCTATTTCTTTTATTCAGAATGTTTGTCTTCCTAAGAGAATTTTCATTATCATATGTATCAACTGTTTGTTGTCATATGTATAATTTTCAAATTTGGCCTATGTATAACTACAATTTGTAGTCAATATACTTGTATGTCATCCTTGTTATTACATCTTGCATTTACTTAACAGTATATAGTGTATGCCTGATTTTTGGTCATTTTTCCACCCTTTCGATTCCCTTTCTGTTATTCCACACTAGAAAACCAAAGATTCAAATCAATCAACCTTTAATTTAAACATTAATATGTGTTCAACTTGGCTCTCTGGCAGTCAAGAGTTAGCTTTAGCGCACACATATTTTGGCGTTATTTCTAGAAAATGGAGGAACAAAGTCATCTTCCCCAGGGTAAGATATTAAGTAGATCCTCTTATTGATGGTGAACAAGAATTGGACACTAGTTTGACTGCATATTCGTTCAATGGGTGACTCCAAAGGATCCAGTGGAAACTTCATATTTTCAAGATGTCAAATAATTGAATGGCTTCCATTCTGGTTTGGAGGTTTGCACCTTTCAATTTTTTCAGCTATTCTAGGTTTTCTAAATGATGTGCCTACCATAGATGAATGGGGAGAATTCATTCCAAGATTTAGAGGATATGATCATGACTATCCCGCAAAACACTTGATTTATTTTCATCAATACATGGACCAACTTGATATTCATCACGAGGATGTATTGCTGAAAATATTTATGTACTCCTTGGAAAGAGATGCTAGGCAGTGTTACCGATCTCTTCCCATCTCTAGAATTTCATTATTAAAAGATTTTCATGCTGCCTTCTATGCTTATTGCAAGATGATTTATCCTGCGAAGCTCCTTTTGGAGGACTGTTGCGAGCAATTTGAACTTCAGAAATCTCTTAGAAATCATGATTTGAAATTTTTTACTGATGAAATCCATGAATATGTATTTCAGAAGGAACTTGACAATGTTCAAGATCCAAGTTTTCATTTTCATGCATAGTGCATGCTTGAAAATATTTGTGAAGATCAATCCTTTGACGAAGAAAATGTTGTTTTAAATCATTTTTGTCATGAAGATCAACCTTATAATGAAGAGATAGCTGCAAAGAAACAAAAAGATGCTCTTCGTGATGTTTTTGGTAGTGAGACAACCAAGGATATTTTTCAAGTTAATAATGCAAAAGGCCATCTTGATTGTTTTTCAAATCAGCCTATATATGATGAATATGATATAGATATTGAAGTTCAAATTCGAGAATCCCATAAGGTATTAAATTCTAATCATTTTATTGAAAATGAGGAAGTTCATAATTTTTTTGATGCTCAAACTGATGGCAGCCATATTGAAGATATTGTTGACATCATATCAAATGTTTCTAATAGTCACGTCCATGATAACTTTGTTGTTCAAAACTATTACGAAGATATGCCTATTTTTTATGAATATGAAGAGGATTTAGAAGAGCAGGAATTTATATCAGCACCTACAAATTTTCCCACCAATCCTCTTCTCGTTGGAAATTATGAAGAACTTGATAAAGCCTATTAGAGGAAATTTGGGGTCTAAAATGGGCTTTATAAAAAAATGCGCCAACAATAAACTTTGTGAGTTGGAATTCAAGAACCAATAAAATTTCAATAAAATGAGTCAACCATAATGGTTGAATTGACATATTTGTCATAAAAGAAAACTATTTTTTTGTTCGTATTTTCGACATATCTCCCTGTGTTTTTACTCAAATTCTGAGTGGGAGAGCTCGTTGGATTGGAATTTAATTCCGTGTCCAACGAGTACCCACACTGCATACTTTTGATGGACCCCGCTACTCCAAAAACAAGAAATATATGAAAAAATGTCATCATCACGTTTTTTCAGGTATTTCTTGTTTTGGGGGTAGCGGGGTCCGTCAAAAGTATGCAGTGCGGTTACTCGTTGGACACAGAATTAAATTCGGCATCCAACAAGCTCTCCCGCTCAGAATTTGAGTAAAAACACAAGGAGATATGTCGAAAATACGAACACAAAAAGTAGTTTTTTTTATTCTTCCTCCAAAATTAATAACTATTATTTTATTATTTTCTTTAGGAGGCCCATTTTAAACCTCAAATTTCCTCTAATTTGGAAGATTCAAAAGAACAATTTTTTTACTTTTCGTCAGAAAAGATAGGACAATGAAAATTTTGTCAGGATAATCAAATAGTTGGTGTTCTCCAAAGCAATGGAGGGAATGAGGAATTTCAGGAACAATCCACAAAAATTTATTCTTCATCAATTATTGAGCAGCATATCCAAGAAAATTGTGCAGGAAAAAGGAAAGCAACTTTTTCATCTTCTGCAACAGGAAAAGATATTTTTTCATGAGTTTCATGATCTCGTGGCTTCTTGGATGGAGTTGTATTTTTCAAAGGTTTCTAATGCCTAAGCTTTTAGCATGCTTTCTATTTCCAACTGTAAGTATCAATTGCTTAAAGACTATCTATTGCATTTATTACATCTTTTGTCGGTCTTCTCAAATAGTGGCATGCATGGAGTTATGATTCTCAGTCATATGGTTTCTTGGTTTCATTGGAAATGGGATTACACTTGATCAAGCAGAGTTCAGTTGGTTAGTGTATATAGTGTACATAAATAAGCTCATCTCAATAGCATTTTTTCTCATTCAGTGTTTCAGTAGTAGAGCAGTTATTTGATTTTTAGCATGAAATTGGCTTACAACAAAGACATTTTGAATTCAGTTTGTAGTATAATGGTTTTGCTTTTAACAATTTCTATTTCAATGTAAGGACTCCAACCCAATGTAGGAAAAAAATTGGTGCTTATTTTCTTCAGTTGTAGAGCAGGGTTATTTAAGAGAAGAGCAAGTTGTAAGTTTTGGTTTTCATATCTCAGAGATTGTATAGGAGAATGACACTACTCTTTTCAGTTTTTCAGATTGCAGTTTGCTGGTAGAAGTGGTGTGTTTCAACTTGCAAAATTTTGGTTTACATGATGTGGATGTTTCCAGAGAAGCCTTGGTTTTTAGAACAGGTTTAACGAACCACTTGTAGATGTCAGAAATGGTTATAGAAAAAGGCACAGGGTCTACTTGTTCTTGGCATCTCGCAGGGAGAACTCCATCCCCAAATGGAGCCAGATGTTTGTACCAAAATATGCTCTCATCAAAATATATCAAAATATTTAGATTCTTGCAGCACCCATGCAAAGAAGGACCCTGTTTTTTGCTTCCAGAAAACCCGCTAACATTTTTACCAAATCCTTCAGTTTTTATGTCAACCTAGTTGACGAATTTGGTAAATATTTTCGAAGATTGTATCAACCTATAATCAAAACACGATATCTGGTCCACATGGATGATTCCAAAAGAACTGAAATCAATTTCCATATAATATGGTTCAAGATCGAAAATCTGGAGATCATAATTTTCTCACCGGTTTCTTCAACACGCACAATAGTCAAGGATCCGATCATATGAGTGAATAAAGAAGATTCAACAAATCCCAAATTTGTCACACTCATGGCATAATATGAGAATACTGTTACTCCAGATCAAAGGGAACTTGTCACTAGATTTCAACGTGATCTTCCATGTCACTACCACATCAACTCACGAGATGGTGTACTATTCCATAAAATATGCAGTAAATTCAAAATTTTAGATTAATGGTTCATTGAAACCCAATCAGTTAATAATACATCAGTATGTGTTGAGAAAATACAGTCGATATCGCAGGCTATTATTGTCATAGATTCATCCGATATTTCATAAGATAAACACCAAAGGCTTTCCCGCATTTCTGGATATGCCAGACAAGGTTCAACATAGCTCAGAATTTGCTATGATTAGGAGGATTAAGTGCTTACAGATCACAGAGATCATTGAGGAACGTTGATTGCTGTGAAGAAATTGATATGTCACCACATCACCGTCAAACCTATCACAATATTTTATGCAAAATATAACGTAATCGCAGTTATGGTTTTGGAGCCAGAATCAACGTTTACAATGCAGAGTTAATCGCCCAAGATCATTGAGCCTAGAACCATTTTGATTTTCAACCAATATTCGGGAACCAGAGTTCATCGATACATGGAAGGGAATCAATTCAACAAACCAGGAAGAAAGTCTTGAGAATATCTTATGGATAAATACACGAAACCAAAATCTTGGAGATGTTATCAAATCTCGATTGCTAAAGATAAATTTAAAATGAGGATTTGCAAATGGAAGATCAAGAGTAAAATATGGAGAATATTGTGTTGAACTTGCCAACAAATGAGGGATCCGATCAACCAATTCGAGAGGAGGAATGCACATCTAATGGCTATTTAATAACAGAGAATGGAATTCGCAGAGGCAAGTAGTAGAGGGTTCCAGTCGAGAGGTTGTGTGAGATTGTAAGGGTGGAATGTGATTAGTCTGATAACTTCTTTTCAAACTATGTATGGATATTTTTTAGATTGTATGGAGGATGCAATATCTATTATGTATTATGAGCCGCTTTGACTTATGTTTAAATACAAATATAAATTAATATTTTTTATATAGTTTTGTTGTGATTATTACAAATGATAGTGTTGTTATCTTTTGTTTCTCATTAGCAGTTTTATGTATTTGTATTTCTTTTATCGAGAATGTTTTTCTGCCTAAGAGCATTTTCACTATCATATGTATCAATTGTTTGTTTTTATATGTATAATTTTCAAAGTTGGCCTATGTATAACTACTGCTTGTAGTTAATATACTTGTATTACATCCTTGTTATTACCACTTGTATTTACTTATCAGTGTATGTTGTATGCATGGTTATTGGTCATTTATCCACCCTTTCGATTCCCTTTCTGTTATTACACACTAGAAAACCAAAGATTCAAATCAATCACCTTTGCTTTGAACATTAAGATGTGTTAATCTTGGCTCTCTTGCACTCAAGAGTTAACTTTAGCATAAATGTTAAGATTTCATATGCTTAGCTAGATATCATTAGTTTTTAATCCAATTTCACATCAGTAGAATATACAGAATCACTGAAAGAAACACAATCACAAGACAAGCACAAACTTATCCTAGGAAACTCTCAAAGGGAAGAAAACCCAACAAAACTTCCTCTATATAGATGTATAAGATAAAACCCCCAAATAGGTGCTCCTTCTCCTTGTTGGTATGCATCTCTCTCTCTTATGTGGTATACACAAGTGAGTGTGTGTTTTCAAATGAGGAACACAACTCCTCTATATATACTCTTTCTGTTACTTGAATTTTACCATAACAAGTCGACTCCAACAAACTTACTAGGCTGACATCACCTAGGAAGACACAAAACAATATTATATTATATTCAAGAGGGTACTATTGACTCGAATTACAATGGAGGTTATACCTCATGACTATATGATGACCAAATACAATAGTAACATCTTGATTGAGGAATAAGACATATCCCTTGGGTTACATCAGTAAAATACATTTATAATATTCTTCGAAGTTACAATATTTCAACAATCCCCCTTAACGAGAAAGGTATTCTACTGACAACAACATCATATACTATAGGAGAAAGGAGAGAGAGCATCTTTAACAGTATTAAGGTAATAGATCTATACATCATAGGAATTTTTCAACAATCAGCAACTAGAATAGTTGCTGGAACATCTTCAACATCTTTAGAACATGGATAATTTTAGGGGCGAAATTTAGCCCATGGACTATTTTTAGGGGTTTTTCTTCAAAAAACGATTCGCCATTTTACATTTTTTGAAGCCCTGTTTCGTCCAATTTTGATGGGGTAAACTTTTTTCACCCTAAAAATCACCAAATTATTATATAAACGATATAAAATCCTTGGAAATTAAAATAGTTTTTGAAAAATATCGCCAAATATTTTATAGTTGACGTTTTAAGAATTGGTAAGATTTGCCAACATTTATACACTTTTAAATAAGTATGGTTCCTTAAAATCATCCTTGCTTCAAAATTGGAACATCATCTTCAACAACACCAAGTCTTCATCTTCTGCAACACTCGATCACTTGCAGCAACAATTTGATCTTCATCTTCTTGCAACACTTGATCACTTGATCCTTGGCAACAACAATTTGATATTCATCTTCTTGTAGCACTCGATCACTTGATCTTTTACATCAACACTTTGATCTTCATCTTCTTGCAACACTTGTTCACTTGATCCTTTTCCTCAACATTACCTGCAGTACACATGATCGTTTTGTGGGATGATCAATCCCTATCACTTTTGGACATAGGTCTAAGGATGATGCAATCCTCATCAACCTACTCCCCCTTAACGAGGAGGGTCCACATCATCGACTAGATGGATCGTTCGCAAATGAATGCAGGACCATATTGTCTGCAAATGAATGCACATCTCGTTCAAAAATGAATGCAAGACCACATCGTCTGCAAATAAATGCAGATCTCATCCGCAAATGAATGCAGGATGACATTGTCCGCAAATGAATGCAGGACTTATAGTAGACCATCCTTAGCTTGTTAGTGCTAGGACCACTCTCAAGAGAGTGTTCTTGTCTATGGAACCATCCTATAAGTGAATGTAGGATCACTATCCAGAAGAGAGTATTGTCTGCAAATGAATGCGGATCTTGTCCGCAAATGAAAGTAGGATCACATCGTTCACAAAAGAATGCATGACTCATCATAGACCATCCTCATCTTGTTAGTGCTAGGACCAATCTCAAGAGAGTGTTACAAGTGAATGTAGGATCACTCTCTAGAAGAGAGTATCATATGCAAATGAATGCAGATCTCATCCACAAATTAATGCAGGACCAAATCATTTGTAAATGAATGAAGGACCACATCATCCAAAAATGAATGCGGGGATAATCGTAGACCATCCTTATCATGTTAGTGCTAGGACCACTCTCAAGAGATTGTTCTTTTCTATGACACCATCCTACAAGTGAGTGTAGGATCACTCTCCAGAAGAGAGTACTATCGTCTGCAGGACCATCCTCACCCGGTAAGGGCTAGGACCACTCTCATTAAGAGAGTGTTCTTTTCCGTAAGACCATCCTCATGAGAGGATATTATCATCCACAAGTGAATGTAGGACCTTATCAATATTTTCCAGTGCACTTGGTCTTTTCTGTACTGGCGCATCACTTCCATCTCATCTACAACGATAGTCTCATCATCACTCCCCCTTACCAGGGAGGTCCTTTTGGATTACACCAATATTGTCATGGAAGTCTTCAAACTTTTCTCGAGACATAGGTTCAGTCAATACATCAACAACTTGCTTATCGATACTCACATACTGGAGTTTTATATCTCCCTTTTGTACCTTATCCCTTATGTAAAAATATTTGATTTCTATGTGCTTTGATTTATCATGGAACACATGATTCTTTGTCATCTTTATGCAAATCTGGTTGTCATGTAGAATCACTATGGTATCCAAATCCAAGTCAAATAGAATTGACATAAACTTCCAAATCCATATGGCTTCACAACTAGCAGAACATGATGCTATGTACTCTGCTTCAGCTGTGTTGAGAGAAACACTGGACTATTTCTTGCTAAGCCATGAGATCATGGAGGATCCTAGACAATAACATCTATGTGAGGTTCTCTTTCTATCTTTGGAACTTCCTTCCCAATCTGAATCCGTATATCCATACAATCTGTAGTCATGATATATATCATAGTATAGTCCAAAGTCTATCGTACCTTTGAGGTACCTCATCACATGCTTTGCAGCTATCATGCAAACATGTCTAGGTTTAACTAGATATCGACTCATGGTTTTCACCACAAAGAATATATATGCCTTGGTATTCATCAGATACATCAACAACCCAATAATTTGTCTGTACTAGGTCACATCTACTAACTCTGATGATTCATCAGATACCAACTTCAGGTTGGTATCCATGGGTGTGGCCATCGCTTTACAATCCAACATATAAAATCTTTTTCATATTTCCATTGCATACTTTCCCTGGTTCAGAAATATTCCTTTTGCGCTCTGCCACACTTCCAGGCCAAGAAAATAGTGCATCAATCCAAGACCCTTCATCTCGAATTCTTCAAAAAGCTTCTTCTTACAATTTGCAATCTGTTTCTCATTTCCTGTCAGAATTAAGTCATCCACATATAGTAATAATATGACATGTTCATCATCCATAAACTTAAGGTAAAGGTTAGGGTCAACTTTACTTTTGGTAAGCCCAAGATTTTTAAGAATCTATCTATCCTTTCATGACAATCTCTAAGAGCTTGCTTCAGTCTATACAAAGCCTTATCCAACTTACATACATGGGTCCCTCTATCTTCGACTTCAGATATTTGTGGTTTTTCTATGTATATTTCTTCCTCAATCACACTGTTCAAGAAGTTTTTCATTACTTCCATCTGGTGTAGATTCCACTGCATCATGGATTCAAGTGCCATGATGGTTCTGATGGAAGTGTACCTTTCTACTGGCATAAATGTCTCTTCATAATCAATTTCCTCTTCCTAAGAGAATCCTCTGGCCACAAATATTGCCTTGTATTTTTCAATACTTCCATCAGCTTCATGTTTTATCTTTTAGATCAACTTCGAAGATACCACACTCTTGATTTTTGGTTTGGGTACTATATCCCAAACATCATTCTTCATTATTGAATGGTATTCTTCCATCGTTTCTACAACCCATTCTTTCTTTTGTACAGCTTCCTCGTAACTGGTAGGTTCTTGATCTACAATATCACACATCAAAGCTACATAATTGGAGAATGGCTTTGATCTTTTTCTTGTTCTTATGGAGCCTTCTGGAGCTCCGTAATTTTCTTCTTCTTGTATGATTTATTTTACCCAAGCAGGTTTTCTCTTTCGTGATATTTCCATAGTAGGGGGTTCCTAAGGTTCTAACATATCATGATTTTCTGATGCTTCTATTTCAGGAGAGGGTGCAACTTTTACTTTTATGGGAGGTACATCCTCTTCATATAATTCTTCATGTTGACACTTACTGTATTTCTTAAGAGCAATTTATTCGTTAAATGCTACATCCATACTAATATATATGTGATGGAATCCTGAAATGTATATCCTAAAGGATTTGGAGACTTCACAGTATCCAACAAATATTCCCTTCTTTCTGGAAGGGTCCAACTTGGATCTCTTTTCTTTTGGAATTGAACATATATTGGAAAACCAAATATCTTGAGATGGCTCACTGCAGGATTCTTTCGTGTGTACATTTCTTCTGGAGTCTTGAATCCAAGGGAACTATGGGGTAATCTATTATGCACATAAACTTTTGTTCTTGCTGCTTCATCCCATAGATGCATAGGAATATCTTGATCATGTATCATTGTCTTTATCGCTTCCATAATGGTCATATTATTTCTTTTCGCAACACCATTCTGTTGGGGATTGTAGGGAGTGATTAGTTCCATCTTGATTCCAGCTTCTTTACAAAAGGATTCAAATTATTTTGAAGTATATTCTCCACCATTATATGTTCTGAGTGTCTTGATCCTTCTTTCTGAATGGTTCTCTGTCAAGGCTTTGAATTCCTTGAATTTATCGAATACTTCATTCTTTGTTTTCAAGAAGTATATCCACGTCTTTCTTGAATAGTCATCAATAAATGTAACATAATATTAATAACCACTTAAATATGTAGAGGGAATTGGACCACATACATCATAATGAATTACTTCTAACATACCTTTAGTCTTTGTTTCACTCTTTGGAAATTAATTCTTGATATTATTTCCTCTTGCACATCCTTTGCAAGTGCCTTCATGATTGATCTTGAAATCTAGTAATCTTGTTACTATTTTCTCACATATGGTAGTGCCTTGTAGTTGATGTGAGCAAGCCTTCTATGCCATAGTTTAGTTGAGCTAGTGATCTCATGGAAGGCTGTTTTGGAATGTCCCTTGAGTTTATATAATCCTCCTTCACGAATGACAATTGCATCTTTAATTCATTTTCCTTTAGTCCACATGAGTACTTTTCCATCTATAAAAAAAACTCTATATCCTTTCTTATCTAATGATGAGATGGAAAGTAAGTTCATCTTCAAACCTGGTACATATAGTACTTCCTTCATCTTCATGGGGGTACCAGATTCAAGCTTGTAGCTTGCTTCACCATTATCTTTGATGGGATATTGATAGTCATATCCTAATGATACTTTTCGAGGAGAGTTATTTTCTTCAAGTCTTGACAGAGTTTTCTTCTGTCCAATCATGTTATTTGAAGCACCACTATCAATACGCCATGTATCTTCTCCAGGTATTACAGACCTAGAGAGTGCATATAATAATACACATTCTTCTACATCTTCTTCTTTTGCTTGTTTCCATCGAGGTATTTATTATTCTTCTTCATCCTCATGTTCATCTAGATGTGCATGATGTATTTTGTTGTTCTTCTTCTTCAATGGAAACTCTTTGGAAAGGTGTCCTATCTTGTGACAGTTATAACATTGATATTGGGAGTAGTATTTCTTCTTATTGATTTCTCTTTTCCTTTGAAACTTCTTGGGAGGTTGATACCTTGTGAATTTCCTTATTGAAGATTGATTGTCTTGTTCCTTTTCCAGTATGGGTGTCTAGGGATTGATCATGTTCTTTAAGTAGAGCTTCTATGTTAGATACTATAGCATCCTCTTGGATGCAATCTTCCCATACAATGTCAAACTTCATACTTTACTTTCTAGCACACATAGTTTGTATGAATGAATCCCAAGGTCTAGTGAGACCATTGAGAGAAGTCATAACTAGTTCATATTCATCAAGGGAGTCTCCAATGGCATCTAGTTTCTCCTTGGACTAGGAGAGCCTTGCGAAGTAGTCTTGAATGGATTATCCTTTACTCATCTTGGTACTCTTCAATCAAATTTATATTTTTGTTGATATTCTTTCCTTCTTACATTGTGGAAAGGGAATCATAAATTTGCTTTGGTGTCTCTTTGGATGACACTTGAGGGATCAACTGATCTTTGATGGAATCAACAATGGTGCTCATTTCCTTGATTAGGCCCTTTTGGTGCTTTTCCCTAGCTTCATCTTCTTCTAGTTCTGTAACTTATTCTTTGATGTATTTGTCAATATCATTCTCTCTAAGAATGAGACCAATCCTATACTTCCATGCTCAAATTTTTTCTATTCCTTCTATCTTTTCCTCAAGCTCAGTGCTTGAGGCCATTTTATCTAGGAGGTCACTAAAAAATGAATTTTTTCAAAATGCAAAACTGACCTTACCAAGAGATGCGTTTGACTGAGGTGATTTGGTTGGTCCACTTGGTTTCTGGATATTCCAAATCTCCACACTTCAAATCTTGCATTAGAGGAAATTTCAACTCAAAATGGGCCTCCTGAGAAAAATAATAAAATCAGAGTTAAAATAATAAATAATATTTATTAATTTTGGAGGAAGAAAAGAAAGAAAGCTATTTTTTGTTCATATTTTCGACATATCTCCATGTGATTTTACTCAAATTTCGATCAGGATAGATCATTGGATGTGAAATTAAATTCCGCATCCAACGAGTACCCACTCGGCATACTTTTGTGGACCCCGCTACCCCAAAAACAAGAAATACCTGAAAAAAATGTGATGATGACATCATCAACACGTTTTTTTCAAGTATTTCTTGTTTTTGGGGTAGTGGGGTCTACAGAAGTATCCCGAGTGGGTACTTGTTGGATGCTGAATTTAATTTCGCATCCAAGGCTCTCTCGATTGAAATTTGAGTAAAAACACAGGGAGATATGTCGAAAATACGAACAAAAAAAGTAGTTTTTTATGATACCTATCCCCAAATTTATATTAAAAAATTGTTTAAGACCTATACGGTATTTCAAATTTNGAATTATGGTCAAAAGGCCCATTTTGAGTTGAAATTTCCTTTAATGCTTGCGATATTTCAGTTTCTACAGATTTCTGGTTCTGGTTTTATACAGTTTTCTCATTCAAGAACAAAATAGGGTTTGTATTTCTAGGAGATCCACCCACCCAAAAAAATTGATCTAGGGAGGCACAAATTTCTATGTTATCAGATCTTCCAAATTCCAATTTTGACAGAATCCCTAATTTCTTACTAGAGGGAGAGAAGAGAGAGTTTCACCTTGTGAAAGTTGTTTTATTCGGGTTAACTCTGATACAATGTTAATATTTCATATGATTAGCTAGATATCATTTGTGTTTAATCCAATTTCACATCAATAACATATACATAATCACTGAAAGAAACACAAACACAAGATAGACACATATTTACTTGGGAAACCCTCAAGGGGAATAAAACCCAACAAAACTTCCTCTATATAGATGTATAAGATAAAAATCCCAAAACATTTGCTCCTTCTACTTTATGGTATGTTTCTCTCTTTCTCTCCCTCTCTCTCTCTCCTATGCACTATACACAAGTAAGTGTTTGTTCAAATGAGGAACACAACACCTCTTTTTATACTCTTTCTATCTCTTGACTTTTACCCTAACAAGCTAGCCCCAACAAACTTACTGGGCCGACTTCACCTAGGAAGATAGAAAACAATATTATATTATATTCAAGAGGGTACTATTGACCCGACTTACAATGTATGATGACCAAATAAAATAGTAACATCCTAACAGAGGAATAAGGCATCTCCCTTGCATTACATCAGTAAAATACATTTAGAATATTCTTTGAACTTACAATATTTCAACAAAAAACACCGTCTATCTCTACTAGGACATTATTAAGAGTGTGCATTACTCCCAACATGCTAGAAAAGCGGTTTCATTCTAAGTAAGTATCAATAGAATTTTGTATAGCACCATAGGCGACTTACCCATCACATGCATATTATTAGTATGTTGTTCATTAAATGAAAACACTCTATCATACATAATACATTTCCTTCAATATATATATGCACAAAACTAAACAATGCCATTTAAGAAACTATATATATAGGAAATGCCACTTAAAATACTTATCTTTGTTTGTTTGGTAGACTCCCTCTTGATCTCTTCCTCCTTGCAGGAATTACCGGAGTCTCTTAAAATGTGCTCTACTTTATCATCTGTTTCTGAGGACCTGTTCCTATGTGTCTCATGATCGAAAAATACGAGCAAGTATTCTACACCACAAAACACATAGGACCTATGTAATAGTGTTGAATCTGAGTGTCCCTTCAAATGTATCCATTCTTATCCAATGTTGAAATGGATAAAATTATGATCTTCATCTGCATCGGTAGAGTTCTTATTAATCAAAGCATTTATTCCTCATCGCTTGAGGAGTCTTCCCTTTCTTTCTTCTCAGCTTCAATATATTTATCCTCAGTTGCACGAGAGAAACATTGGTCCTCTTTTATGTAGCATCCTAAAGTACTCTTTTTGTATGTAGAACTACCAACCCAATCATAGTCATCATATCCCAACAAGAATATCTTTTGGTCTCTCATATATTTGAGGCCCTAGTCGATCGTACCCTCTAGGTACCTCGTCGCGTAACTTTCAGTAACCATGTGAACACATCTCGAGTCCACCATATACTGGCACAATGTGTTCTCTACAAATAATATATCCGACCTCTTGTTCATCAAGTACATCAACAAACTAATCATCTGCCGGTATACTGTCACATCAACTATCTCTAAATTAGGATCACATAGTGAGTCCAAGTTTGATTCCATCGGTGTAGGTGTCGTCCAACATCTCGAACTTGATATTGACTGCACATTTTTCTTGGCTAAGGAAAATATCCTATGGATTTTGCTAGACCTTTAACCTCGAGAATCATGTCTAGATTTTCAAACTCTGAGATCTATTGTAGTCACTCCTTTATTCAAGATTTTCTTCAAGATTGGTATTGTTTGTCATCATAAAAATGAGAACCTCAAATAGAAATAGAGATAATATAACTTACCAAGAGATTGCTTCAACTGGATGCTTGCTTTAAATCTTTTCTAGAAGATTTCTCCTAGTAGACGTAGGGTTTGACATAGAAGACTTAATTTTCAAATTAGGTGAATTTAAGATATGATTGTATAGAAATATGCACCTCCTTAAGGCGAGTTGAGAAACATACTCCTTTTCCCAAAATTGTCGACATAATTGGAAAATATTTGATTCCCTAGTTTTCCTAGTAGCAGCGTTAGGTAAAAAATTGAAAATCCACATAATTAGAAACTTCTTACATATAAATATGCACCCCCATAGGGTGATTTATATGGTCCTCCTTTTTCAATTGATCTGTGGAGGGAAGTGGTCAGAACATGAAACCCTAGTTTCTCTAATTTCTTATTTAGGATATTATTATATTGACTATGATGTATCTACGAAATTACTTCTCCATGAGGTCTGAAATTTCGTCCTTAAATAACTTGTTCTATCACTATTTCCAACCCCACATGTTAGAGCAATATTGGATTCACCAAGTTTAACTTATGCTAAGTTTCCTAAGGTTACGCATTTATGGAATGGTCCAGTATAGAGAACTTGTACGGATTTACGAGTGTGTGCAAGCTAATGAGGGTATCTTTTGACACATTTGATGCAATAGAAAACTGAAAAAGCATGCATCCATCAACTTACATGGATATTTTGAGACACTTACACAATGAATATTGCGATGAGTAAAAAAAATGAAATGTAGGAAATTGAATGACGTTTCCAAATATATAGTTTTTTCTATTGAAAATGTTCTTAAATATCTAAAGTTAGATCCTTTTTAATGGGAAATTTTTTATTTTTGGGACAAATTATAAGGTATATGTTTTTATGGGTGTGGGCTTTGAGTCCCTAAATGATGGAATCAACTTACAAAAACTGGTAGACATATAGAGAACAAATAGTACCAGTGCATGACTATTTTTCCAGAAATAAAAAAAAAAATTTATTTATTTATTTTTAATTATCTAAGTGGTCAAACCTTGAAAAAAGTATGTCAATTGTGGGTACAATGTTTGAATGTCTTAATGCAATTATTTGGAAAAATATTTTTATAGCATGTAGAGGTCGGTGTTCTTTAGTGCACCATAGAATTTTTTTTCAAAATAGTTGAGAAACAAAAGAGTTATGGATGAAACACTAAGAATGTGTTTTTTTGAGTTGAGGAGTGATGACACACGATAAATAAGA